>OW387027.1:75186834-75764334 GCA_936439885.1 Nowickia ferox
ATGTCAGTCATTTTTAGTTCTATTTGGAATACAGAATCCAACAAAAAAAAAATTAAATTCGTTCGATAAGCTGTGGGAACCCAAAGTAATGTAGCTCATCGTAAATGTAAATAAGACTCGTTTAACTTCGCAAGTTTCATTTACATACGAGTATGCATTACAAAGATTCAACCTTTTCTTAATGTATAGGGTATGTTCTGTATTCCACGCGAAATTAAATCATTCGGAATTGCAATAGCATTGTTGTTATAAAAATATATTTCCAACAACAATTCTATGGCAATTCCACACGTTTTAATTTCACGTGGAATGCAGAACATACCCGATAATTAATATAAATGATGAGCGAGCTTGAATCCCCATTTCGCTACTACTTTGTGTAGCTTCCTTTTTCTTGCTCTTTTCTCACATCACAAAACCGTCCTGCAGATTAATGTTAATGATTCTTATACCGAGTACACATCTGGAATTTTTTATGTTGTCATTTTGTGGTGCCATTTTCAAAATGTATGCAACGCCGTTCCCATTGTTTTTTTTTTTTATATGGAAAGCAATGTCGCACAACGAAAGATATTGTGTACTCGGCATTAGGAATGTCAATTTAAACACAAGCATTTCACTTGAGATTTATAGAGGCAGGTAATTGCAAACGAAATGGAATATGCCTCTCTAGACCGTCAACATTTTGTTTGGTCAAAATTTGGTTTGGAAAACTTTTATTGAACTTTGGGTAAGAAGTGAGGATAAATAAAGATGACTTCCAAAACGTCAACGTCGCAATACAAAACGTTGACAATGCACAACTTTTAGAAACGTCGCAAACATGCAATCAGCACATTGGTTTCAAAGTTGTAGCTTATGGTGACAATGTTGTATACAAACCTTGTTGTCAGTATGACCTTGTAACATTAGACAGAATAGGGGAAAGATCTGGTCCAAAGACAGGCACTGCGACACCTAGTGGATCAGTACAACTCTTTCAATCATGTTGAGTCTACACTTCGTAATATCCAGCAAAATTTTACTTCTGTAACTACTACAAACTGTGACTTTTAATTCTACATAATGAATCCGCCGCATTGCCAATGGTATTCGGCTAGTTATAGTTGTATTTTTAACATTTGCTCTTTTTAGGCATCAAAATCTATTGCGCATATACAAATGCCTATGTCTTCGCGCTTTGGTGTCTTTGTTGGACTTTCCAGTCCCCTGGGATCTCATCATGGCGGCGTATTTATGTTCCTGCCAATAGTTGACATGACTTGATTTTTTTTAATTTTAATGAGAATATCGCAAATTTTTTCTCATTCTGAAAGCATATTGAATTAAAATACTTAACCTTATGCCGATATAGTAAATCGATAAGTTTGGCTAACGTCTTATATAAAATTTTGCTGGAAATGTGATGGTAACTTTCATCTAGTCATTGCTGCAATATTTTTTTGATAAATTTCATCGGTCTAGTCGCGCTTGCAGTTAATAAATATTTTTTCATTACAGTTGTAAGCCTCATTGTGCAATTACGCATTTTTTATTACGTACACTTAATCCATAAAATTTTAATGTATTATTTTGATACATACATACATACATATGTATACATACATAAATACTAATGAATTTTTTTAGATGTGTTTTGCTAGAATGTGTGGTTATATAAAAACCAGTAAAGGATTGCTTTGAAATATTTCTTTTTATCGTCATGAAAGTTTTTTCAATATTTAAAAAAAAAAATAAGTAACTAAAATAAATTGTAATAGATATTTTTTTTTCTCAAAACGTAGGCTTTCGATGATGCGATAGCTGAACTCGACACACTCAACGAGGACTCATACAAGGATTCAACACTCATCATGCAATTGTTGAGAGACAACCTTACACTCTGGACTTCAGACACCCAAGGTGATGGTGATGAACCACAAGAAGGTGGTGACAACTAACAACCAAACTAAATTGTTTCCTTTTTAATGACTATGAAATATTAAAATAAAACCAGCAACAACAAAATTTAAAACAAAAAATATTTTTAAACAAAACCCGAAAATCCAAAAAATTCAGCAGTGAAATAAAAAATATTTTAATTAAAATGCAAAACTAAATTAAAATAAAGCAGAAAACATAAAACAAACTTTTAATAGAATCAACAACAGCTAAAGAAATAAAACAAATAAATAGTCTTGGATATTCTGCAACAACAATAATACAATAAATTTACATGGTCAATATTAATTAACAACAACAACGTTTTTTGGAGCTAAAAAATCTTGTCGAGCAAACAAAGCGCAGGTTGTTTCCTTTTTCTAAAAATTTAAAAAAAACATGATAAATTGTGTTATCCGATGGCTTAAAAGGCAAGGGGGAAGGATGAAGATATGGGCTAAAAACAGTGGAGAAATTGGACCGGCATATGAAACGCAAAATAATGTTTCGTTTTAAATATTCCTATAATTATACTTTTTTTGTACACTTTAATATTGTAATTGTGTTAAGATTTCTTCAAACTTATTTACATTTTTCTATTTATGTAATTATATTATTCTTCCCCCTGGCTAATAGAGCCCTTAGTTTTTTGTTAAAAAGATTTTCTACTTTAATAAAATGTATAGCAACAACAACAACAACAACAACTGCAACCAATTTTAGCAATAAAAAAATTAAACAAGTGCAAAAACAAACCAACAGTAACAAAGCAAAAAAACAAACAAAAAATCTACAGTTTTTTTGATCTATATATTCAATATATTTCATTAATGTATATTTTTCTCATAAACATTATTTTACTATTCTTCTTTGTTTGCAACAAAAAAAAATCTTTATACATATATTAAAAGAAAAAGCAAGAAATTTTTGTAAGAAAAATAAAAATTTATATATATTTTATTTCTTGTTAGGCAGAGCATTATATTATTTATTATTTTTTTTTTAATAAATAATTTCAATTTTGTTTTTTTTTTAATAACCAAAAAAAAACTCAAAAAACCAAAATTGTTTTCTTTTTCTTACGTTTTATTTTCTTTATTCTTTTAGTTTTCCGCTTAGATTGATCATTTTTTCACATACCTTTTGTATTGCAAGATTATTATTGAAAAAGAAGTGAAGACAAAAAACAAATACAAATAAAATAAAAAAATCTAAAGTTATTTACGTGTTAAATATTTTTATACGTAAAATATATATTTTTTATAATTTTTCTTTTTTATAGACATACACAAATATGCATTGTTTTCAATTTTGAATGTGTTTTCGTTAAATTTGTCTTTCCTTTTTTTCTAGGTGTATCCTTTCTTTTGTTGTTGTCTTTGTTATATTTATAATAACACAAGAGAAGAAAAACAAGCAAAATAAAAAAGAAATCAATCATTAATATTTCATTCTCTCATCAAACCACATCCTATTCTATTAACATTTATTATGATTATTCAATAATAATGAAAACTAAAAAAATCCGCTAAATCCTTAAATAAACTATGTTAAAACATAAAAAAAAACTATAAAAACCTTGATGTCCTTTTTATTTTTTTGATATGTTAGTATTGTATATGTACATTTGTTTACCATTGTTACCGAATGATTTTTTGATTTATTCTTTTTTTTTTTTTTTGTCAGTATGTATTGAAAAAAATACATTTAGATTTTTGTTTTAATTTTTCAGCGAAAATGAAAAATTATTGTGCAAACAGATAAAAGTTTTCTGCATTGAGGCGGCAAAAATAAAAATTATTTCATTATGATAATGGTAGTTAATTGTAAAGTGTGCTGTGGTTCAGAACTACATACGAGTACATTTTGCATTCAAAGTTGTGTATTTAGAAAAAAAAACCGAATTGTTTAAATAATTGAATATGCATTTGCTTCAAGTTTCCTTGACACAGCTCTGATTTTTTGTAGCAAAGAAAGTGCAACACACAAGAACATTTGCATTCCTTACAACACACAAATTTTTTAAAGTGGATATTTTCTGCTTTACTTGCAAAATATTTACAACTTTGAATATTATAGAAATTGTTAATACATGAATATGCATAAATACAATTACAGCAATTTTCTTTACAATAATTTTCTGAACGAAACGAATTAAAATAACCTACACAATGTTGCCAGTTTAGCGGTTTTTTGCACAAGTTTGGAAAATTTTCGCCACTCGGTGGTTACTGATTTTTTATTTCTAATATAATTTCAAGTTGAAACTTAAAAAATGAATTTCAATACTTTTTGGGAATATTTAACAACAGCGTTTCTGTACAACTTGTAAAATAAAAACTAAAAACAAGAAAGAAGGACTGATATCAGCAAAGGATTTCTAAAACGAACACGAAAATGTTTTGTATAGCAATTAAAATAAGACCAAAAACCAAATTATAAATGTGGGATTTATTGAATTCTCGGTGTATATTTATTGAATGTCTTGTCGCAAAACTTATATTTAAATATACATACATATATTCGATCGATCATCAATGTTGGGTGTATAAATAAAACTAAGTGTTTATATATTTAATGAAATCAGCAAAACATAATTAAAAACACAAAAAGCTAAAGTACAGGTTTCCAATGATATACAGCATTTAAGAAATTATATTTAAAATAACAACAGGTTATTTTAAATAGATTACAAACGATGAGGATTTTTTAATTATTTTCGTTAAGTGGTAAGTAAACAAAATACCTTTTAAAAGTTAATAACTATATTCAAAGTGTATGTACTTTTATGTTTTTAACTGTAAAATTTAAAACTTGACACTTTTCTCTAAATGTTGCACAACTATTTTTTCATTAATCAATCAAATTTTATATACATGCATATAAATTTTTTACAACCCAGCAAACATGACTTCCTTCAATGAAATAAATTTGTAGATTACATTTTTACACCGAAAAAATAAAATTAAAATCAAAAAAGATTAAAAACGCATATAAGAAAAACTATTTAAAATTATACAATACATAAATTGCTTGTAAGTCATTGAACATTTTTATGTGAGACAAAAATACAACATTCTTACTTTTCACGCAAAAACTCTAATTTTTTTTTATAAAATAAGAAAAAAAAACTAGAGTTAAATTTTATTATGCATATAATTTATAGACAAGAAAAATATAAATTGTCCATACAACCACAAAAACACATGACATAATGAAACAAATAATAATATACAAAATAAATGAAATATTTTATTATAATACTGACAAAAATAATAAATGTATAAAACAACAAAATCGATTCACTTAACTGTGAATTAAAAATAATTTTTTCATGAACTAAAAACAAAAATACTAATTGGAGGAGAAGATTGATAAATTATTTAAGTTTATTGAAATTACAGTTTCTTAATTACCAAAAAAATAAAATAAAAAACTAAAAACAACTTCAATGACAAATAGTTTTGCTATAAAGAAGAGGAAAGGTAATTATAATTCTCTCGAATCGAACCGATTATGTTTGCCAAACTTTGGTTTAAAACTATTTTAAATTAATTTTCACAAATATGTGGTTATGCAGACATAGAAAAATTAATAGTTTTCTTACAAGAGGCACTATTCTCCCCGCTCCTAGTCCACCACGAGCTCCCTTTTATCGCGGTTGGCGTATTTCGATTACGGTGTTTTTGTAATAGATTAAAAAACATCTCAACATTTTTTTTTAATCTGGAATCAAAATGTCCTAGTCTACCTGAATTTCAAAGAACGTTATTTTCTAAGTAACAATCTCTCACCATTCAAAATTTTCAAGATACATATATATAAGATAATTAATTTTTCTCCATACAAAGCTAACCCGCCAGTTTTCTGTCTACCAGCTCGATTTATCTTACCAATACTCACGAAATATGATAGTTGTTAATTGATAGATAACAATTTCTTAACATGGTGGATATCTTCCCATGTCCCCCCCCCCCTTTCCCACCAGCCATGCTGACATTTCAGTTTTCTGCCTGTGCGTATTATGGGCCTGTTCTGTGCATCGCTGATCAAATATGAGGTGCAAATATGACTGCTACTAAAAAAGGTTATCAGCGAACTTGCATTCCATTTTAAATTAAAGTTTGCTGGTATGATGCAGGGCAGTGATGAATTTCCGAACAGACCCTATTTTCACAGTAGAATTAACGAATTTTGGAAATTAATAATAATTATTTTGTATCGGAGTTAACTTTTCAAATGGTGTATTTCAACCAATTTGCACTAAAAGTTATTAATCATACAAATAAACACTGCTCTTGAATCACTTCGTCCTTTGGTGAGAGTAGCATAGGCATCACTTTATCCCGGCAGGGAAACTTCCGCTTTTTCGTGTACATATGTAGTGATATTAGACATTTTTTATTTAACTACACTTTTACATTATGGAAATGGAAATTTAAATGCTGTATAACAGGCAAATTATGCCTGTGATAATATTTTATCAGCGATAATAGTAGATATCAGCTTCAAAAGGGATATATATGTACATAATGGCTATTTCAAATTTAATTGAAATTAAAAATGTGTATAAAGTATCGATATTTTTGATAAATTTATAAAAAAAATTAATTTAAATGATTTTTCATTTTTGAGTGTTGGTATTTTCAATTTACTAAAATTTATGAAATTTTTACACAATATAAAACTATTTTTAACTATTTATTCGACGTTTTTATAATAAAACACTATATGAAGAATTATTTGGCAATATAAATTCAAACAACGAAGTTTTTGAGATATTACTATGTTGTAATGAAGGTATTATGCTATATGCTCTTAAAATTTGCCTTAATTCAAAAAATTAATATTGCGAAATACAATAACAGTTGACTTCCCCCCTCTATTTAATTCCCAAAATCGAATCTACATATCTTGGCAGCACTAATTTTGCGATGGAATTTTTTACCGTCACGTTGACTTGAAACAGCTGTTGAGCAAATTAACTTGTCAAACAGATAGTACGGAATCAGAAATTTTTTGAGGATTATAAAAATTTAGTTAAGCTATGTTATTACGTCTAGGGAGAAGATGCGCTTGGAACCAACATATTAGGTAAGATAGATCAATCAAAAGGTTAATTTTGAACTTAAATAAATGAATCTAATCCATGCGCAGGGACTCTATTTATCAAAATTTTTCATTATTGCATCATGGTGGCATGCACTTGAAAAACAAACGGACACCAATGAGCCAATGTCTGATACAACGATCCATAAACAGTTCAGTACGTTGTAAAAATTCGTCAAAACCCGCCCTTCAACCATTTGAAACACATAATGGTTCGGTACCTCCCGGGAACATCTTCAAAGCATTGGTATTCACCGGAGCGGTATGTTGCAGATTGTTTGAAATTTTGTGGAATATTTTCAACAATTTAAAATTAGTTCAGTTTAGGTACATTCATGGGGGCCACGGTGCTAGAATACGAAAATACTCGTAATATGATGTTGGAAAAGGCTCGGCAAACGAAGTTGGCCTGGTTAAGAAAAAAACCAATTGAAGAAGATACGTGGGAAAATATAAAACGTGATATACGGCGTGTATGGGACCAGCTATCGCCAGGCGAAAAAGTTTTTGTCCCTATTTGCGCTTTAAATGTTTTAGTGTTTGGATTGTGGAGGGTGCCATCATTAAAAGGAGTTATGATGAAATATTTTTGCTCAAATCCAGCCGCACGTAGGTAAAAAACCAAGTCCGATTTGTATAATAATAAAGCAGGATTTATTTACAGGCACAGTTTGTTGGCCCATGTTTTTATCAACGTTTAGTCATTACTCGGCGTTTCATCTGTTTGCCAACATGTACGTTCTTCATAGTTTTTCAAATGCCACTGTACTCTCATTAGGAAAGGAACAATTTTTAGCAGTCTACTTAAGCGGTGGTGTCATATCTAGCCTTACAAGCGTTTTATATAAAGCCCTTACAATGCAGGCTGGATTATCCATAGGAGCGGTAAAAGATCATACATTTGTCTTTCAAAATTTAAATCTGTCTTTTTTCTACTTTAGTCTGGAGCCATAATGGCAGTTTTAGCTTATGTTTGCGCACAATATCCTGACACACAATTGAGTATATTATTTTTACCTATGGTAACTTTTTCGGCCGGATCGGCAATCAAGGTAGTTATGGGTATAGATTTGGCTGGTTGTATAATGGGTTGGAAATTCTTTGATCATGCGGCACATTTAGGTGGAGCCATATTCGGCCTGTAAGTTTGTATTTCTAAAACAAAAATTATTTAATAATATATTACGTATTTTCAATCACCTAGGTTTTGGGCATTTTATGGTATGGACATATGGAAAAAACGTGTCCCATTCCTAACAATGTACCATGACTGGCGGAAGACTAAATAATATTAAATAAATTGCACTATAATAATTCGGATAATGTAAAATACAGAAAAACATGTGAACTATCAATATAATTAGGAACTATGTATGTACATACAAATATTGGTTTGTTATAGCGTTCTTCAGTAGAGCAACAAATATAAAAACATGTATGCTTTATTGAACTTTGTATTGTTTATTTTCTTCAGTTTGTTCTTTTACATCGAGACGTTCATTTCGTTTCAAGGCGTATTCAATTTCCAATTTTCGTTTTTGGATTTTTTCTTTTAGCTCTTCTTTTGTTTCATATTCAGGAGCATACGATATGTGCAAAATACCGCCATAAAATTCTTTAGCATCCATTAAACGTTTGCATTTACGTGCATCATAAATTTTACAAAATTTTGCATAATACACTTCAGTAAAACGTTCCAGCTCGAATTGCCTTTCTACAAACTCAGTAGTAACATTGCGTACATGATATAACTTACCAAATCTTAAAAGCCGCTGCCTCAATTCTTGTAATAGATTAATCTTTGGCACACCAAAAATGAGTAAATTTTGTGATTCGTTGGCCACCGTATAAACCTTTAAATAAAGATTTATGGTTAATAAACAATTTACGTTAACTATGTAGACAATTTTTATTAAATATTACCTTTACTGCTTTAAGTTCTCTTCCTTGTCTGTATTTCAAACGAGTGGTGCAGTATTCATATCGCTTATGGTGTTCTGCATTTGTACTCATTGTTTTAAATTTATATCGGCTTTATTTTAATTGCTATAAACTGCATTAGATGGGATTTGTGCACATTATGCCACAAAGTATAATTATGCATTTATTTGCGGGAAATTACTACGAGTAGTTAGTGATGCCAGACTGAAATATAATTGCATTCATGAAAAAGACATAAAAACCCGTTCAAAATTGAATACAATTATAACAAGCTAAATTTAATAATTTCAAACGGCGATTTAAAATATACTCGTATATATATGTATATACTCTTAAAAACAGAAAAAAAGATAAATTCTTACCGCAACATACACAAGACCTATGTTACAGTGATGTCATTTTTAATGATGGGAAAATTCCCATAATGGGGAGCTTTTATATACATACCATGTAATATTTCAAACCAAAACGCAATAAATACAAGCTGCGTAATTATAGTTAAGCCTATATTTTTTTTAACAACGGTGATCACATCAAGGCCAAATTTCCAAGATCTCTTTAAGTTAAATTTTATAAAAAAAAAATTGTTTGATGTTTGTTCAGAAAATCGAGTATTTTTCGCCTAGAGCTTTCACCACTGTCTCATAGATGGCATATGCAAATGTTGTGCTACATACTTACCAAATCTAAAATAAAAAACTGTAAGCTAAGTTGTTATGTTGTATTTGTGCTCGTTATATTTGAATCCGTTTTTAATTTCATAACCATACCTTAATAGCCTGCCGCTCGATGTTTACAGAAAACGTTCTATCTATTAATCATATTGAAAACATAAAAAAATTTTCTTATTTTATTGTTGTTTTCAATACATGTTGTCGATCGAACGTTTCTGTCGACATCGTGGGACAGAACGTAAATGAAAAGCCATATACATACATACCTACATATGTATGTAACTGAAAAAAATAATATATGATGTTCTTATGACTCTTGCATGTGAGTATATTTTTTGTGTCTATTTAAAATCATTATGAATTAAATAAATATAATTTGAAAATTTGCATATATACAATTGCTAAACCATAAAAACAAGCAAATTTTCAAATTAAATAAATAAAGACTTTATGTCAAATAAATATACTTCGGTATTTCAAATATTAAATATATATATAGTTTTTTATCTTAGAATCGGTATTAGTAATTAGAAGTGTTTCCAGTCTAGATAGAAGTTTGGCTAAAATTTTATTTCATATTCATGTCTATTTGAAAATAAGTGTTTGGCAAGTCGTAGTTGATTTAAATCAAAAACGTTAAATTTTTATTATATATCAATATACATATATATAATTTACATCAAGCCACTTTCAAATTATAGTTATTAAATAAATAAAAAGTTTCAATAGTCTAAACCACGAAAAATTAAGCAAATTGATTAAAATTTCATATTTATTTACAATCATTGAGAATGAAATGATTTTTAAATTATATTTAAATTGTTTTGAAGTTTATCACTGGAGAGTTTGATTTAATTATTATCAATTAGAGATGAACCATCTGAGTTTGATAGGAATGTAACTTTTATATACAAACATACATATGTACATACAAACATATGTCCACGAAAACATACATATGTACATATACGCATACATACACAGAGGCGGCACAACCCAATTTTTACAAACCATAATATTCCTATGTGAATGAATAGCTTTTAATAACTCCTAATTTATTTCATTATTTACATCAGTTCGATTTGCAAATCAAATGGGAATCCATTGGAGTTCAATGACTGCCGAAACAGCTGTGTGTGCTGCCAGGCCACATCACCTTTGCCACCCGACAATTTAGCACATATTTCAAACTCCTGACAATTTTCTAATGTATTTACAATTTCATTATTTTTACTATCTCTTAATAGTATTTCAACTTTACCCTCACCAAATGTTTTCTTTTCAAAATTAAGTTTATAACTTTTAACTTTTAAATTACCGTTAGAAAAATTAAATTTCCACACTATCTCTGCCGTTTCGCTGTCCTCTTGTCGTGCCAAATAAACCATTTTCCAATCTCGTTCTACTTTGCGTTGAATATTATCTGAAGAAAATTGACAACTTTGCCATGTTTTGTGGAAGGATGCAGGAGTACAAGCACCAGAAACATCTGCGAAAACAATTTAAACATAAATAATTTAAATGAAATTTAAACATAACTGCGGAACAAACCTTTGAAATAACGTTCATAGGTGTCGGACGAGCAGGAATAACGTATATTAAACTGTTTTTTATCCACCTCCTCATTAGTTAATTTAAAAACAAATATCTACGTTTTTTTTAATTAAATAACATTTTGTAATAAATATGTATATAAAATATTTTTAAAAATACTAACGTTAGTAAAAGTATGTTCACCACGTGACTGACGCCAAGTAAGACTGCCCGAACTGCGACCTTTTAATTCATTTTCGGTGGGAATGCTGAAAATTACAAGAAACGAACTTGTAAATTGTAGATATTAAATTTCCTAACTTACCGCTCCACAGTTAATTCAATTAACTCCAGCATGCAACGTTGACTCAAAATCTTTCTGCGCTCGTCACTTAAATTATTTTGCCTTTTTTTGCGAATTGTTATGATTGACTCAATTAGTTCGTTTTCTGTGCAGAAACGTCTTTTTAATAAAGTTTCCTTATGATTATTGCAGTAGCGCCAAGTAACGTCTTGTATATCATCACAAGAATAAGCAAATATATAATCAATATTACGTTTCCACCCATGTTGGTACATTAGGGGAGAATCAACCACATTATCCGATGGATCAACATGCAACCAACGTAGTTGCGATTCGGAATATACCTGCAAAAAAATAATAATTATTAGTAAAGAGATCATTTCGAAGCTTTTAAAATAAGTATTTACCTCCGTCCAAACATGATCAAATAATGAATGAACAATTCGTGCATTATATTCTAAGCATCGGCAAAGAAAGGTAAAACAATTGGCATATTCTCCACAGCGACCCTTTCGTGATACCAATAGTTGTGCGATGTCGTTGTAACGATAGAATTTTGTCTCCTGACCACAGCAAATACCAACCTCAACACGACATTCTCCTTCAGTTTGGGTACGTTTAAGATTACTTTCTTCACTCCCACATACTTTACACGGTATATTATTTACCCACTCGAAAAATTCTGTATTAAACCAATTAACTAATTCTACTAATATTAAATCACGTATGTACAATTCATTGGTTAGGCTACATTGGTTATTGGTAGCTTTGTCTTCTTGCATGGCCATAAGTTTTTCACTAGCCTTTAGCGTTAAGTCATCAATGGGTATAAGTTCCCGGCCGGCAGCTAACAGCTTTTCATCTTCATACTGCATTACGGCATCAGAATATAGTTCTAAAGATAGAAGAAAACTATTGGAAGATCTCTAAAATAGCATATAAATTAAAAAGAGAAAATGGTTGATTGATTGATATGTTATATTCTTACCAATACTCTTGGATACTGTATACGCTGTTTATACGGTCTAGAACACTCAATGGGTTCTACAATATCAGACTCCTTTTGAGCTGGAACCATTAGTCTTGATTTATCTGCAAAAACGTATTTAGTTTTGTTATAACATAACACAAGTTATACATATGTACATGCAAATGTATTTACTGGAAAGTTTCAATGTAAATTTATAATCAGAATGTTCTTTCAAGTTCAAGTAGATTATTTTTATTTGCATACCTACTTCAATAAAATCACTCTAAGCTCACCTTCCGTAAGTGCTTCTTGCTTATGATTTGCCCAATAATCTCGGCGCTTGACTAAAACATCGCGATATGCCCGAATTATATCTAAGGGAGCATCCAATGGTAATTTGTATTCGTTCGCTGTACGTTTAAAGCCAATCGCAATCAACAGTTCGCTACAGCCTTCTAGTGATAGTAATTTCTCTTTAATAGAATTATTTTCAATTCGTATTGAACGATACTTTAATTCGTTGGGATAGTTGAGGACATTATCTAGAAGAACCAGCAAAATGCGCACTGCTTCTAAGTACTCTTTTTTGGTATTTTTTAATGAGCTTGATGTTGGTGGGGAAGAAGTGGAGCGTAACGCAGCCGTTGGCGCCGGTTCTATGGACCAAATATATTTGTAGTCTACTTGAGACATGACGTGTGAAAAAAAATTACTTTAGTCAGCCACACAAAGAAATACTACATACATATGTATGTATGTAAATATATATTACGGGGGAATGACAAAAACAGAGTTTGGTTTTGTATTTATTACTTTTCCTCTGGTAGCAGTTAAAACAGATTTTAAAACTAAATATTCGTTAATTAGCTGGTACTTTCAAAATTTTTTTTATCTGTATAACTTTTTTCTCCAAAATGTAAATTCTTGGCAAAACAAAGGGAAACTTTTTTATTTTTTTTCACATTACCATCACAGCTGATTCTTTATATAGTGTAGGGTTGCCAGTGTATTAAAGATTATTTTACAGGGTGCCTCAAAGAAAGTATCATTATAGAGAACTGGGCAAGGCGAAAACACATCAGGTGATACTAATTCACCAGCTGACATAATTTCTCTGCTGTCAATCAATGTAAAACGCTAGGAAATATTCTAGCAGAAAATTTTACACTAACAAATATACAAGGCGAATACGCAGAGTTGCAAGCAAATTAAGACCACCTGGTATCGATTCGCCTTGGAACTGGGGATCTAATCTGTAATTCGAAACGAAAGCAAATACTAGCATACAAATTCGAAAGCATTTTCTTTCGTTTCGAAATACAGAGTAGACCCCCTGATTACTTTTTCATGAAACCCTCAAATGGAAGACATATTTATAACATAAATTTATGTTCAAACTGATGCTTTAAAGTTTGTGGACAAAAATTCTGAATGTGTATAACCACTTATCGCGGTTTGCGTATTTCGACACCGTCTTTTTTAATACTAGATTAAGATAAGAATTTTCTTTAATCTAGGATATAATTGGCATAATATAAATACGCACGACTTTATACAAAAGGTTTTAAACATAACATTAGGAAAGACACAACGCGAATTGTGGTTTTTGTATAGATTAAAGAACGTGACAAAATTTTTTCTTTAATCTAGGGCAAAAATGCCGCAGTCGAAGGCGAAATACGTCAACCACGACAAGGTCCTTTATGTTGCAGTGCGGATTATCAATAAAACTATTTTTTTTTACATATAAATAGATTTTATTTTTGTTATAATAGAAATAGACATACAAACATGACCATTAATGTAACTTAGCATGCTTAATTGTTTTGTTGTGTTTTTTTAAAGGCAATTTATAAAGGGCGCATCAAAATTTTCAATTTGAAGATATTGAATGAAAGTAAAAACTGCAACAATTAAAATACATTTATTAATTTTAATCGTTATCACTAACATCATAAATGAATGGAATGGATTTTTATTTTATATGTATTACTTTTATTTTTAACCTTTACAATTATGAACGTTTCTTTAATTTTTGAAACATTTTTAAGAATTTGCATGTTGAAAAAACAGGCCGTAACCAAGCAGTTAAAAATTAAAGAAATAATTTTGAACTATTATTAAATTCATTTAATTCATTTCATAGTTAACTGCTGTTTCCAATATAAAAAGAAAATTAATAATAATGATAAAATAATGCATGTATTAACAATATTATGCCAAATAGCTATTAATGCTTTAGAAACTCTCGTTGATTATATAAATGTAATAATAATGTAGTTAGAGAGAGAGAGAGAGAGACATACGGTAATATTTATAGTGGATTATAAATTTTATTTCATTAATGCAAAACAGCAACTTTCCTTTTTGTTTTTTTTTCTACTCTCTTATAATGTTTGCTGAGAATGCCTGCGTGCGTTTTAAAAATTTTGTTGTTTTGACGAATCATGTAAGTTGCATAGAATTTTTTTTTAAATTTATTAAAACTATAAAGTTTTTACAAAACTGTTCTCTTGTCCATGTTTTAATCAACCTTGAAACTGTTCTAAGGTGAGTTTAAGTTGGAGGAGCTATTATCGCGTAGTTCATCTGGGAAACTGCTTACCGAGCCAGAACGTGAAGTGGATACTTTCGTCTAAAATAAAGAGAGAGAGAGAGAGGTATCCAAGAAAGTGAGCAAAACTATACACACGTATATTTGTATATAAATAAATATGTATCTGTTTTTGTAACTTAAAATTATAGATAAATGTTTAAAACATGCTATCAATATTTTTAGCCCTTCATCGTTATGGAAATACATACATACATACATACATACATATGTATATAATTTTGCAAGAACATTTTGCGTTAATTTTTCCTCGAGTCTGTGTTATTAATAGCTTCTTTATTCAATAATTAGATTTAATTGTTGTAGTACTTTTAAGTAAAATCTCATAACAATGTGCCTTTCCACCAAAACAAATTATTATTATTCTTAATAAAAAGAATATGGTAATCGGTTGACTGAAACTTCCCGTTAAGCTACAGATTTTGTTAAAATCAAAACAAATCCTATAAAAATCAGTAGTTATTCACTGATTTTTATAGGCTTAGGAATCGATTTGACGAACACTTTTGAAAGTACATTATAAGAAATGATTTTTTAGAAATATTTTTCTCGAACGAATCACGTGTGTTATTGAGGTTAAGAGCTGAATTTTGAATTTGATCGGTTCAGTACTTTAAAATTTGAATTGAAAGAAATAAAGAAATTTTAATTCGTCTTCTATAAACTGGCAATAAGCTTGAAAAATAAAATTAGCGCTTCTTTTTAACAAAAATTGGCCAAATGTGTGAATGCACATTCTTTAAGATGAAAGGCTTTTTTAAACATAATAATTTCGTGTACATATTATTAAAATGTGTGTAAAAGTTATACTTAATAAACGTCTTTTCGTGTTTGGGTGCATGTTTTTTACTTATAACTTTTTGGAGCTTTTGTTGTTTTAATTGAATTTTAAAAATTATATATTAAATTTTTTAAACATAAAGTTGTAGTTACCGCATGAGATTGGCACATAAAATTGTTGTGTTCATAGCTTACTTTGACGTTCTCATAGGCAGAGCCAACTTTTTCCTCTATGGATCTCATCGATTCCGAATTTTTCATTTGAGAAAATTTCGATGAAATGCCACCAGTAATGCTACTAAAAACAGAAGCTGTCTTTTCACCAGTTGATTTCAATACAGATTCAGTACGCTGATATCTAAAATAATTATTCAAATTATGTATACAAAAATTATTACTTTTATGCACATGTATTATAATTACTAAATGAATGTAAGTATTACTTGAACAAAGCTTTATACATAAAAAATAAAAATGTGTTAGTTTTAAAGTGTTAAGCGAAAATTTAATATTTTTTCTTGTAATACATGAACAAGTTATTGTGTTAAAATTAGTTATGTATGCATGTATATATGTACACATTTAAATTGTTAAAATCTAAATTTTTAGCCACTTACTTCAGATCTATTTTAACACAATTACTTACATTGGAGCATCATGAACAGCTTTTGTAAAATTGCCAACACTTTGTTCGACAGTTTGAAAACTTAAAATAAGTAAAAAAAATAATATACAACATAAAAAATAACGACAAAAAAATTAAGCGAACGCATGAATAACTCATAATAAAAATGTCGAATTGTCCCTTAATTATTATTGCAATTAAAACTTACACTGAACTCTCTTTGACATTTTTCAGACCCTGGTTCATGTCATCGGTAATTTCTTTCCATACCGTTATTCCTAATTTGCGTTTCAAGTCAGAGGCATGGCGTGTTTTGGATGCCAAAACAGTACGTAATGTATTGATTTCTTCTTCTACGCGAGCAAGTTCCTGCAATAATTTATTTATGAAAATATGTGTTTGGTTACATCAATATTTCAATTTTTATTTCATTTATTTACTTGGCTCCATTCAGCTCTTTGCCTCTCCTGTTCTTCGAGAGTTAATGCAGCAAATTCAGCCGCAATATCAGCTGATGCTACAGATGCAGCAGGTGAATTATTACCAGTATTGTCTTGAAAATAAATAAAAATGTGTTTTCAATAATTTAATATTAAAAATATTTAATTACTTATAAAATTATAATAGTTACAAATCCATGAATATGTACATATATTTAATATATCAGTCACAAATTACATACTTACATACTAAATTAACATCATAGGAGTGCACAAATCAATTAAAAATTAAAATATTAGATTGAATTAACGACATACGAGTATGTGTACATACTGTTTTGTTAAATTTTTTTTTAATTAAAATTTTCTTCGATTGATATTTTATTTAATTGTAAAAATGGTGGTAATTTAGGGTTGGAAATGATTATATTATTGGTTTTCAAAGTATGTAGTATTTTTTGTGGTCAATACAATTCTGAAATGAACTAGTATTTGCTGCATTCCGCTTGATACAGCTCTGAAGCAGTTTCTGAGTGTATCCATAGTCGACTCCGAACCAAATAACAAATGGACATTTACGGTGTAAAATACATATATACATAATTAATATCTCTACTTGATCAAACTGCTAAAGTGTCCTCTTAAGAATATATGAGATTTTTGGGGTGGGCGTCCATCCACGGTTTTTTTTTGCCATTTTCGATTACGATTTATGACTCAACATCGTGAAACTAGTTTAATTTAAAATATTTTAATTTTAATTTTATTTTTTTTTTTAGTTTTAGTTTAAGTTTTCTTCTATTTTTTCAAATGTTATTGCCGAAAATAAGTAAAGCAGGGAATGTGAAAAACGTCAAATAAGCTGGCAATAAGAGCTTCAAATTTAAAATAATTTTTTAAAAATTGCACAACGGCAACATTGATTTGATGAAACCGTAGGGTAACTTTAATTCTGTTATGCTGCAGCAGTTAAAATTTTTTTATTAAGAATGATTTTTAATAATTACATTTAATTAATAATTTTTACAGAGATTTAATGGTTTGTAACAGTAACATATCTGTAACGAGTGGTGATAAAGGGTTTCAGCCATCTTTCCCCATTTTTCCGGTTTTTAAATTCCCAAAATCGACGCTACTCTCAATATGCTATTGAGAATTACACATGCTTATATGCTATTATACACAAAATACAAAAAAAAACAGATTAAATTTAATACAAAACAAAATTTTACATTACAAACAATTAAATTTAATAAAAATCTTTGCAAAAATACATCTGCATTTCATTTTTGCATCAATTTTGCATTGTTCCGTTTTGCTAGTGTTTCTCATAATAATTTACAATTGCCTTTGGTGCAATTTGTTCCTTAAAAATTATCCACACGTAATTTGACTTACAGAGAGATACGACCTTTAGTCTAATCGAATTGAAAACGGATAAAACCTTTTTATTTTATTACCTTTGGCTAGATGTTTAACGCTTGCTGTTGTTGCTGTTGTTGTACTCGTATTGCCGGGAGAACCAATATTCAAGAATTTCTTATAATTTTCACTGCTCGATATTTTTGCAATATATGGTTTGGAAAAATCCACAAATGTCACTTTAACATCGCGCATTGTACGTTTGGCAAAAAATTTCAAACGAAATCGTTTTGCTATAGACATTGAGGGGGATTGATTAGCTAATTTAGAAATAATAAATTCAGTTTCGACCGCTTGCAGTTCTAATTGATTACTATAATCATAATCCGTGTCATAGAAAATTTGATCTAGCGTTAGATTACGCAAATATAAATCAGTTTCATCATTCCAGTCGACACCGCACGAATCCAGCGAAGGTGTTGTAACATCATCCAACTTGGGTATATATGGATCTTCAATAAATTCTAAGCTTACTGGCTCAGAATCAGACATGCTGTTATTATAAATTTGCTTCAATTACTACGAGTTTCATGCTCAACTCTTGTATTTCTTTTCTCTTTTTTTGTTTGTTTTTTTGTTTGTTAGTTAATTATTTTTGTTATTTGGTTTTTTAGTTATTTCGGTTGTACGATCAGCAGAGGTTTGGTGTTTGTTTAAATCCTCTGTGAAGCGTAACATTTACCAAACTTAACTTTCTAATTTGATCATGCCATATAATAACTTAAAATCTTTTAATTATTTTTTTTTACAATTTTTGTTTTAAATGTGATAACATTTTGAACTCATTTTTTGGTGTTGAAAACAAATGTTCAGATACGTATTTACATGTACTATGTATGTATGTACATACATACATATGTATGTATCTTGCCATTTATTTTATAAATTATTTTTTGTTCTCTGCCTTTGTTTTCAAATGAATTGTGAAACATTAAACTTGATCTATGTATATTTTTGAAAAATGTTTCTTTTATCTGCTTTTATTGCACGTTCTTATTTTCTTGGTAGCCAACATAACACTAAAATCTTTTTGGTAGTGATTCGAGCAAATGCTCACTCATACCAAACTGCTTTGCTGGTAAGCAGATTGGTAGTGGTAGATGAAACAACATCAGCTCGCAGAGACTGAGAAAACTCTACAATTAATAAAGGCTGAAATGTTTACACATACTCGTATACTAAGCACACTTAAGATATAAACACGTTTTTATTTCTGCATATTCTTTACTACATTTGTGCTTTCATAATAGTGGCCACAACAAACAAAACCCCAAATCCCACAGAAATACAACTACCAATGAAGACGATATTTTCTCTACCCCGTCAACTATTTCTCTTGCATATGTAGCTTCTGGAAATGCACCGAGTAAAAATGCGCGGGGATTAATCATGTTTTTTCCATTGGAAAATACCGGACAAGCCTTTAATTTAATACCCATATCATAAAAGTGATCAAAATAGTACCACAATGTTTTTTCCGCTGCGGAAAGTCAGAAATTAATTTTTATTTCTGCTCGAAAAAATAAAAATCTGGGAATAACTTTTATTTCTGGCAAAATAAAAAAATAAATAAAAATAAAAATCAGAATATAACAATTATTTTTGCTCGAAAAAAATAAAAATCAGAAAATAATAATTATTTCTGCTTTAAAAAATAAAAATAAAAATCTGATTTTTATTTCTGCTTAAAAATATAAAACTCAAAAAATAACTTATCTTTTTACTTTTATTATAGTCGTACGGCCATGTTCTGTTAACCGAATCCGAGTAAATTTATCCTTTTCAAAAAAACAAATAATGGCCCATTGATGTGTTTTAAATGATACATACTAATGGCCTGTCCCAGGATGTCACCAGAAATCGTTCGATCGAATACTTATATTGAGAACAACAAAAAATTTTCTAATGTTATTGTTGTTTGCAATACAAGTTGTCGATCGAACGTTTGCTGGTGACATCGTGGGGCATGCCGTAAATTAATTTCAGATATAATATTTCAAGTTCAAAAAAAAAAAAAATAAATAGAAAACTGCAAAAAAGTCTGAAAAAAATTCGCTATAGTGGATTTAATTTTTCTAAATAGAGCGGTTTTACATCGACTCGATTTACAGATCAGAAAGCATAATTTAAAAAAAAGGTAGGGAATGTATTTACATACTTAATTTTTGTGCCATCGAAACTTGCTTAAATGTGTTCTTAAACTATTCGGTCGTATAATTCAAAACAAAAATTTATCGAAAAATTTCTGTATATAAAAATAATCAATTCTTTAGTAACAATTGAGAACTTCTTTCCAAAATTCTCACATTCTTTAAACATTTTTATGCCAACTGATTTCAAAACTGCACGATATTCACATCATTTATTTCTTTACATAACTAATATTGAAAGTATTATGCAACCGTAGCAAGGATCAATATTTCTTAAAAAATTATGATGTCATACATATTTATATATTTTTTTTTGGCACATTTTTTAGACTCATCGTGTTTGATCTGTATCTATTATTTTGAAACTATCTCAAGCTGTCAAATAATTAAGTATTATTATTCTGAACCATTAACTCTCGATGAATATAGAAAATAAGCTTTTCGGAAAACATGGACACTAAATCCGTATATCTTGCACTGGATGTACACGACAATAATTAAGCACATTCATTCAGTTATGGATGACTTGTCTGGTGACAAAATTCAATCGATGGCATGTCTCTTGCAACAAGGTAAACTCTTCAAACTGGTTTGATAAACAAATCAACTGCATTACTCAGATAGTTGGGCTATTTAAGCCAACGAACGTGGTCATGGGGAAGTCAAATATATGACCAGTGTTAAACGGCAATATGTCAGAATAAACTTGATCCCACGGCCAACCACTAGTGAAAATTTAAGTGTTCGAAATTTTTTGCTTTTGATTTCAATAATAAACCTTAAAGGACTATCTATGCTTTATAAATGTAAAAGCATTTTTAATTTTTCTAATTTTTTTAACGAAACATATGACTGTAAAATACAAATT
Organism: Nowickia ferox; assembly: GCA_936439885.1. Taxonomy (NCBI): domain Eukaryota; kingdom Metazoa; phylum Arthropoda; class Insecta; order Diptera; family Tachinidae; genus Nowickia; species Nowickia ferox. The sequence goes on from OW387027.1 coordinate 75,208,185, forward strand.
TTTTGCTGAGTTTTTTGCGAGTCCACACGCAAAATTTACTTTGCAAAGTCTCAATTCAGCTGAGAGTAAGACAGAAAGAGAAAGATTTTCTCCAAGTCTTATAATATTATTTTTTTTTAATTTAATTTTTTTCTTCTAGCAATTACCTTACGTCATTAACACAAAAAAAGGAGAGCGGAGTTCAAATAAAGGTAGTTTTATGGGTTTGCTTTCACTTATATCTTAATGTCGCATCTGTCCCCCAAAATCACTATTTATTAATTTTTTTTTCAGCAGTAAAGCATTTGTTATTGTTAAATTTTTTTATTGTTGTTATTAGCAAAATTTAAGTGTTTTATTTCTTTGGAAAAATTTGTCGCGTCCGTGTTTGTACTTTACCTAATTAAAAAACAATTTACATATTTCATAAATCTACACATAAAAGATAATGTACCTAATTACGAGTGTGGTATTTCAGCTTCGACTACGAATATTTTGTACTAGACTAAACAACATTACAACATTTTTTCTTTAACCTGTTACGAAATCGTCGTAGTCGAAGTCGAAATACGACCCGATATTTCATCTTACTTTCCACATACAAAAAAAAAAAAAAATTCTATAAGTGCACAAAAAGAACTTCTTTCGTTTCTCGCTGATATTTGCGTATATCTTTTTCAAAACACTGTGGATATACATACATGGGTATATCGGGTCTTTCTACTTCCTTCCTTGTTTTTTGCTCTACTAAAAGTATAGATACAAATGTCGCGTCCGTCGGCCAGGATATGCCCATATTTCAGAGTAGTAGTAGTTTTTGATTATAATTGGCAGTGCAAAGTTTGCGAAGCCTTGAAAAATCCGAAACCGAGTTTGCGACTACCTCATGTGCCACTGCCCACCGTGTTGGATTTTGTGAAAAGTTGATGGTATCGCCTAGTGCCTTCTGCTCTCTTAACCTAGTTTTTATTAAATATTTTTAAACTATTAAGCGAATTAGGGAAATTCTCAAACGGCCATGACAAAAGGAGGGGTGTATTTAAACTGTATGTATATGTACGTAAGATATAGAGTACATATGTTCATCTGGTCCCTAATAAATTCAAAATTGATTACAATTTGAGAAATAAGGTATCGCTGGTATAGTTTTTGTCGTCCGCTGGTTATAGGCTTTGTGACGTCACATTAAATTGCATTTGACGGAATACGAATGCAGCTGAAAGCTATTCAAATAAAGGAACGCAAATAAAAACTGCCACGTCAAATATATGCATGTATTGTAAGTCATGTCAACTTTAAAGTGTTTAATAAAATCAATTCTTTTTAATTGTGATAACAACATATCACTAAAAAAAAATACGCACGCAGTATGGGCATTTTTGAATGGCGACACAAACGCAATCAATTTGTCCACACACAACATACACATACGCACATGAGTCACATTTTTCTTATATTGGAAATAAATGCATATTGACCACTTTGCTTCCGAAATACCAATAATTAATAATAAAATATCCAATAATTTGATAAAATTATACACAAATTACATTGTAGATTCAACAAGAGCAAATATGTAAATTAAAAAAAATTACTTTGTACTTACGGTCTTCCATTAGGTTCGATTTATAATTTAGTGGCCGTTTTCAGAATAATATATTGGATAAAATATTTTGCGAGAAATATTTAAATGCTAGCAAATATGTTGTATTATAATTAAACTTTTATTTTCTGTAATTACAAATTTCTTTAAATTCTAAAATGAATCTCACTTTGCTCACTGTTGTTGAAAAAACTAAGGATGACAATTTATTTTCACAGTTGATTATTTTAGTAAGCAAATTTTCGATAGCAAGTATAAAGCAAATTTTTTTTGTTACCGATAGCTTTGTAATAGGGCTCTCGAATGAAAAAGGGATTATATACGAAAAATTGGGCATGACTGAATGAGAATTTTAGGCTACCCATGCATTTACAATGTTATTGTGCAATAATTTATATTGTACAATAAAATTACCTGTGTGTATGTTATATCGAGTCCTATTTTTGATTTAATCGTAAGCGACACAAATTAAAGTTTTCAGGTGAATGGTTTTTTATAATATCCAAATATGTTTTACATACGTAAATTGTCGCTTACGATAAAATTTTAACGGCTTTATCTTAAAAAAGTTATCAACAAAAATGCCAAAGTATTTTTCTTTTTAATGTTGTGCAACTTATTAAATAATAATAGCACTAAAGTACTCAATAATATTGCACAGTACCTTTAGATTTTATGAAATTTGAGAAAAACAATTTTGGTGTAATATTTTTGCTTCTGAATTGGTATTATTAGGGGCTATTCACATATGACGTAACGCTCCAGAGTGAAGGGGGTGCGGGTACGGATTTGTTAGTTTATAAAATGTATACTGAAAATGTTGTAAAAAGCGTTCCCAAGGGGGGGGGGGGGGAGGGGGTATAAAAATTGCGAAAATAGCGTTACGTAATATGTGAATGGCGAATAAAATCTTTTTCGACTTATGAATTTATTCTCGCTATTGAGCGAACACGATTGTAAGTAAACAAACGATCACGTATCTGATATCGAATTAAATTTAAATAGCTTTATAAAAAAAAAAAATTAAAAATTATCACAAGATCTCATGCTAACGCAAAACCGTAAATATTAAAATCGCTTCTATGTACTTAAGTATATAGTCAGTATACGTAGTTGAATCAGCTGATTGTTCTTATTGATGAAAAGCTTTGAAAATGCTTACCGTATCGAAATGTCACTTGGTCGTAACGTCCCAACCTGTAGAAAAAGTGGAATTTCATTACGGTTATGTGACAATTGCCTTACCTTAATATAGAAAGGCCCTAACTCAGTATTTTTTGAAATCGATTTTTTTGTATATTTCGATAGAAAAAAAAAATCGAAAAAATTCAAAAATATCGATTTCCAAAAATAACGAGTTAAGGCCTTTCTATATTAAGGTAACGGTATTTATGTGTGTTAAATGGGAGTTTGGCGCATTAGCCTTTTTACTTTTGACACTTGAACCTTTTCAGTTGTAATTATAACTCTTTGAAGACTGCACCACCTTCCCACATTAAACAAAATACTTTCAAATTACATTTTTTTTTAATTTTTTATTTTAGTTTTTGAAAAAATAGTAAAATTTTCATTAAAAAAAAAAATAATTATGTAATCATATTTTAATTTTTATAAATTTTTAATAAATGATATAAAACACAAAAAATATAATGTTTACATAATTGTTAAGAGAAATCGCTGTTTTCCAAGATATTAAACAAGATAAAGTACAATTTTTTCAATAAACAAAAACCATTATTTGAAAATGACAAAAAATTGCACATATTAAACTAATAAAAGCATGTTTTTTTATTGGTTTTAATATAATAAATTTTCTACTTTAATAAAAATAAAATATTTAGAATTTTCAAAAGAAATTCGCTTAAGTTTTTGTTTAGAAGGATGATGACTTTTTAAAAGGCATGTACGTTTTTTTAATTTAAATTTAAAATGATTATAGAAATCATATACATAATAAAGAATGAAAAAATATATAAATGACAAAATATTAAAATTTTTTTTTAGTATTTCAAAAAATACGCTTTATAAATATTTTGACAATTTTGTTTTACTATTTTTTTTATATATATAAAAATTATATTTATTTTTGTATATTTTTGTTTTTTACTTTTTTTTGTTTTATTTTTTATCATAATGATGATATCTTGTTATAGGTGTACAAGACAGACTAATAACGTAAATGCATAGAATTATTCACACCAATTCACGCCGCAATTCTGGAGTCAAATTATTGCATTCGATATTGATGGAAGTTTCAATTAAATTTAAGCTGAAGTTTCAATCGATATCAAATGATGCAATTAATTTGCCCTCTTTCATTTTCAAATTCTTTTTATAAAAAAAGTTGCATTTTTTCATATAAGAAATTTGGAGGCAGAAAATTCGTTTGAATAAATACGCCTGCGCACGTACGTTATTAATACGCCTTGTATATATGTATGTATATGTATGTATGTATTTGTTTTAAGTGTAAACTTGGCATCATTGTTATTTTTATAGTTTCGAAACTCAACTCATCATAATAATATTTTGCTTCTGACTCAAAATAAAAAATATGTATTTTTAAATATTCAGAAATTTTTTGTTCTATATTATATACATATACATATGTATATACATAATATATATATGTATATGTATGCATGCATCTATTATTTTGAGTTGAATATTCGCGTGTTTTTGTTCATCTTAAAAAAACTATTGTATTTTTTTTATTATGTTTAAAGGAAGCGCACGAAACAAGTGTCAGTTTAGACATTTATTCGAATTTAATTCAAACCATATAGTTCTATTTAAATAAACCGTAACCTCAAAATTTATTATTCTCTTTGTCCAAATATTAATAACGAGGTTGTTGTATTCATTGAAAATTTTAAGATAAACTCAAATAAAGTATTTTTAAGAAAAATAGAAAAACGAATGTCTTTTTTTGTTTGTATTGGTTTAAAGAGAATTTAAATTACATTTTCGTTATTAGATAGTTCTTTTTATACATCATGCTTTAGTTTTTCTTTACTGTTATTATTATCTTTTTTAAACTATTGTGTTTATTACTTTTGACAACCTTCAATATTTTGACACCTACTTCGTGTGATTTTTTCTTAAATCAATGATGTTTCTTTCACTCATATTAATTTAGTTGTTAACAAATTTAAGTTGCTTTTAGTTTCTGGGTCCCCAAACTGAAGTCATGGGGGCTGCCGCAATTGGTGCTCCGCCTACAGCAGGAAAATCTTCTTGCGATTGAGTATTGGGTGCGGATTTTCTTTGCTTCTTTTCAGCTTTCTCCCAGGGAGCATCTTTAATAACAAAACCATTTTCGCTGCTGCTGCCACCGCCGGCGGACAAAAATGCTCCAACAGTTTGAGGCTGTGGGGATGGCGGCAAGTTTTCTAAGTAGTCACGGATGTAATCTTCTGCCATATTAAGTATGGCTTCCTTAGCATTTTCAACATCATCTTGCTTGCCAATGATGGTGACAGAATCAGGATTATTTTTGGCTTCTTCGGGCGAGGGAAATTTGATGTCAACCTAAGCAATTCGGAAACATTAAAGAAAAATTAAATATTTTAATAAATAAATTAGCGAATTTGGTGTTGTATTTTACATTACAAATATTCTAACACTATACTTAACACTATATTAAGTTAAAAAAATTTACAAGTATACATTAAAGGCTCAGTTAGCCAACTGTAATGCAATGTAACTGTAATGTAGGAAACAGCTGATCGATATTTTTATATGAAAAGTAGGTTACGTTACAGTACATCTCTATAAACATTTCCATTACTTTTCATATAACAAAATCTATAAGCTGTTTTCTACCGTTGCAGTTACATTACATTACAGTCGGCTAACTGAGCCTGTACAACTTCTTACTTCAGACTTTATGTGATTGAATGCTAGAGAATAGAATAGGTACCTACATTCCTTATTGACTTATTTCACTTCTGTAGATCACGTAGAACTAGGCAAATTAGGATACCAAGATTAACAACAATATTGGAGCGTTCTTATAATGTAAGAGTAGCTAGGGCATATAATGAACTACCATCTGATTTAAAAGTATTTAATTTATCTGTGGAAACTTTGAAAAGAAAGCTTTTTCTACATATAAACCAAAATAGCGTGTTGTTGTAGTTTTTTTTTTACTGTACACCTTGGACCACTGACTCACGCCAGCTTTCATATCTTTATTTCCTTCATCTTGTGATGATGGTCTTCCAGTTAATAACTTGTGCTTTATTATTTATTGTTATTTTTTTTTTATTATTATTTTTTATTATCATTATTATTATGCATTTATTAATTTAATTGTTTTAAACTTTGTTTAGTATACATTCATATTTATATATTTTTGGTTAATACGTTAAGGATTTTTTTTTTTATTTATTTTCTGTTATATTATTATATTTGTTAAATATTTATAGATATTTTTACATATAAAACTATTGTAGTAGTACCTTTTGTAGTAGTATTAGTGAAAACTGATTATGGCCATGAGGCTAGGTTTTCGTGTTATGAATGAATAAATTGAAAAATTGAAATTGAATAGATTATGCAACAGTGCTAGTACAGTATCCCAAAAAAGTAAAGCAGAGTATAATATCTCAAAATAAATGTTGGTGGCATTGATGTGGTGGAATTTGTTATCTAGAAATTTTTTTATAGGAATCACTAAAAACTTTGAGTGTTTTTCATATATTTTTTCTAGACCAGTCGCTTGCTTGGATTGTGGAAATTGTTCATGTTTATATGTAAATCTTTTTGAGAAGTTAGGTTAGGTTAGCATTATTTGGACAGAAAATATAAAAAGAAAAAGGGAGCATAAGGGTGAAAGAGGTAGATGTAGATGATTAGTGTGTATACGGTTATACCACAAGCTGTTTCTAATGTAGACTCAGATTTCTGAGTTTTATTTTCGATAACTCGGGTAGGCTGCTGAAGGATATTCTGCCAAGAAAGTGCAGACGGAGATATTCCATAGCGGAACAGAAGCAGAGCAGATGCGAGATACTTTCCACATCTTCTTCATCCTTACAAGTGACGCAGTAATCATTGTACGGGATACCTATACTTTTACCATGGTTTCCAAGAGCGCAGTGACCGGTTAGTGTGGACAAGAGATTCCTCAAGTGCTTCCAAGTGAAGTTAATGAGGTTTTTAGTTCTGTGGAGGTTTAAGCGAGGCCAAAAGGTTCTCCCTATCACGCATGTGGGCGATCATTGCGCCCTGTCTTGAGCTGATTTAAGAAAGGCAACATCGAATCGTCACGGAGATTGTCACACACCTGTGAGGGACTTAATTGCAGACTGGCTGTCAGTTATGATAAGAGTATCTCTGTTTGACGTTCGATAAAACCTTAGCCAGTCCCTTAAATGGCAGATATCTTTGCCTGTAATAATGCTACATTCGTCCAGGAGTCTGAAGGACATTTCAATTCTGAGTACTGGAATATATAAGCCCCCTCCTCCCCCCCACGCGTGAAAACCTGTACGGCTCCATCCAGTGGGGAAAAACCCTTCTGTCAATGAAATACGCAAATTCCTATTGAACTAGGGTTTGGGAGTGCAGTAGTACTCTATTTTGATACAACTTTGAAAATTTGTGCCTTTTTACTTTACAAACTCACCTTGTAATCTTCAATCAGCTTGCGAATAGTTCTACCACGTTGACCAATAATATGCGAGTGCACACGATTGTCAATATCAATGACTTCACGGTACAAATTTTGCATTTCGCCAACAATTTCCATAATAGCGTCGCGAGCTGCCTCAGCTTTGGCCTGATATCCGGTAATGGTTATGATACTTTGATTCGGATCACCACGTTTGGGAAGCGAAATGTTGACATCGTGATCGGCTCGCAATTTATTGATGACAGCGCCACGCCTGCCAATCAACTTCGAATGATATTCGGGATCAACCTCAATTTGCAAGTTGTACGAACGTAATTCACGATCGGCACGACCGGCTTCGTATTCTTCGATCATTTTTTCCAACGCCTTTCTAGCTTCGGCCACGTGAGTAGGAGTGCCGGTTACTTTAACCACATCTGATTTAGTTTCACTCGGTGGCAATTCAATGTGTACATCGTGGGTGGACATAAATTCACGCACATTGGCACCTTTAGGACCGATAATGGTACGATGAAGATCGTAGGGCACGATTAGTTCTTCAGTAATAGGCACAAGATCGATAAGAGCTTGTTTAGCGGCGTTGCACTTGTCAATGTGTCCAGTAATACGAATGATATCACAATGACGGATGGGTTCGTCAGTAGCTACTCCATCGATTGTACCATTGGTACCGTTTTCAAGTCCTTCGACCACTTCGGTTGCATCACGATCGGGGAATTTAATATTGACGTCACATTCGGTAGTGACTTGTTGTACTTTGAAGCCACGAGCGCCCATAATGGTACGATGCAGACGTTGGGGAATGACTACCTCAATGGTAACTTGAGCATCCAAGTCTGCAACGATTTCGGCAATACGCAACTTTGCAGCTTCAATGCAATCCTTAGCTCCTTTCAATGTGACCTTATCAGAGTCAACACCAGGACGAGGAAACGAAATCATAACACCGCCATATTCTTCAGAGATACGATGTAAAATTTCACCTCGCTTGGCCACAAAGTGTTTGTGATACTTGGGATCAACCGAAATTTCACCTTCAGTGACTTGATCGATATCTTCAATAATGGCCTCCAATTGTTCTCTGGCCTGTTTGACATTTTCTTCTTTGCCAATGATGGTAATGACTTCTTTGTCGGTATCGTCATTGCCTGGAAAGATGATACGTGCACCAGTGGCATCACGTATTTTTCTAATGGAAGCTCCGTTTTTGCCAATCAGGAACTTGTGGTGTTGCTGTTTAGCACGAACCTCGGCAGTGAAGGAAGCGGCTTGGCGCTCATTAGCCAATTCCAATAATTGAGTCTTGGCCTTAAGCACATCATCCTTAGGACCACGAATGGCAACTTTATCGGTTTTTGAATCACTGGTAGGGAATTTGATCGATACTCCACCGCATTCCTCCATGATAGAAGAAATCAGTTTGCCACCTGTACCAATAATCGAGTTGTAGTACTTTGGAGATATTTGTACTTCTTCGGTGACAATATCGGACAATTCATTTTGAATCTTCTGAATTCGCTCCTTAGCCTCAAGGACATTTTCCTTTTTGCCGGTAATGACGATCACTTCGTTGGTGTCACCTTCGGCAGGTAGATCGATTTTTGTTTGTGTTTCGTCACGAATCTTTTTAATGTTAGCACCCCCCTTGCCAATGACAAACTTGTGGAATTGCTTGAAGATGGGCACCTCGACAATGTGCGATGACTCTTGAATTTCTTTCACCAATTTCAAAAGATCCTTGTGGCACTTGTCAACATCTTCTTTGGGACCACGCAACTTCACAATATCTGTATTTTCTTGGGGTGTAGGAATAACAATCATAACCTGACGATAGCGATCTTTCAGCTCGCGAATTTTTTCACCTTTGTTGCCAATAATTTGACGATGCAATCGACGGTCGATGATGACATCCTTTGATTTTTCATTTTCCAGTTTATCGATTTTCTCTTGTAATTCAAGTTGAGCCTTTTTCACACCTTCCTTGGGACCCTCAATACGTATATTGTTTTGACCTTCACGTTCCTCAATGTTGATGTTTACATTCAGTTCTTCCTTAAGGCGATTAACGTTGGCGCCAGCCTTGCCGATGATATGCTTGTAGTAAGCTGGATTGACAGTCATAACAATAAAGGTAAAGTTGTCCTGATAGTTGCGGATAATGTCGTTAATATAGTTGGTAGCCTTGTCAACATTTTCCGGGTCGCCTTCCAATTTAATCTTGTCCTCCAAACAATTAACATTTACATTGGGACAATCCTCCTCAAGCTGTTTCATGTTGACTCCTTTGCGGCCAATCACATATTTGTGAATCCAATGGGGAGCGTCGATTTCAACCGACTTGACTGAGTTGGCCTTTTGATAAACCACGGTTAAGGCATTTCCCAAGGCCACTTGAGGACCACGTAGGGTAATTGTTTCGAGGGGCGAGTCTAAAGGTGGCATTTCCACAGACACTCCAGTTAGTTGAAGAATTTCAGCAATCGTCGACCCTTTTGGTCCAATAACATAACGATGTTGAGCCTTTGCTACTTCTACACTAACGGTGGAACATTTTTTCTCCATTTCCTTATAGATGGCTTCCACCTTGGCCTTGGCCGCAGCAACAGCATCCTTCTCACCGTTAATCACTATTTCGTCCTTCTGCATAGATTGTGGTGGCACATTGACCTTGGCACCGGTCTCTTCTTGGATCTTATTCAAATTCTCGTTATACGGACCAACAATAAAGGGATGATAGATTTTGGGCACAGATATACGATCCGAAGATTTTTTGTATTGCTCAGCGGATAATTGGCGTATCTCGGCCTCGGCCTTTTCAATATCTTCCTTAGTACCGGCTATTGTAATAATGTCATTATCTTCATTTTGGGTGGGAATTGTAATTTTCGTTGCGGTCAATTGTTCCAAGTCACGTAGACGTTTTCCAGCCTTGCCCAAAATCATGCGATGATGTTCCTTAGGAATGCTAATTGCACGACTCGCTTGGGCGGAAAAGTACATAAGGATTTTTCGGCGGGCATCGAGCAATTCGGTTTGTTTACCCTTGATAAGGAAGGTAAGAGATTGATTTCTGCCGCTAGCAATTTCAATTTGAGCACCTGTCTCCTTCGATATTTGCTGGCAAATGCGTTTCGATTCACCTTCGCCGAACTTTTCGGAATCGGTCGATTTGCGTTCTTCGCCAGCCAAATGTAATACCTAAAATTTTAAAAAGCATTCGAAGGTATATACAAGAATTTTTTTATATACATTTTATATACATATATACTATACATATCGCTCATTAACTCAAACAACGTCATAACTCAAAAATTTAATTTTCGAGTTAATGATGCAGAATTAACCCTCATGTCGTTATTCATATTGTATAACAATTTCATACTAAAATCTTATTTACTCAACTCTTGAGAAAATAAAATGTTCTTTTTTCATTAAGTTGTGTGTAAATTGAAAACTTTAAACTCGTTTTCTAGCATACTAGTTTTTTTTTGAGTTATGACGTTGTTTTAGTAAATCAGCGATATATGTATGCATATTATAATAGTCTGTGGTATTTACCTGGGTCTTTTGGGTGTTTGTTGCACGCACAAGATACGATACGCTCTGGGGAGCCGCACTGTTTGCAGGCAAAGCTGGGAACAGGTCATCATAGCTAAATGCTGGAGTAGCATTGCTAGCAGTGCCGCCACTAGTTGTGCTAGTGGGGGTAGCAACCGGAGTTGGAGAACCTAGCTGTTGTTGTTGCTGGTCAATTTCTTCTTGGTAATTATTGGTGGTGTTCATGGTGGTGGTAGTTGGTTGTTGTTCAAAGTTGACTAAACAATTTATTAAAATATTAGTTGTCAATGTTAAGAATATACATTTGTATGTTTCAAAATTTTATTATTTACCGTTTGATTCTTCCATTGTTGCTGCTTGCATCACTTAAAAAAAAAGAGAGAGAAGAGTCCTTTTTCGTTCCAAGTCGTTACAGTACCACTACAATATACAACATTAAATAACATTAATTCATAAATTTTTCAAATAAAACAATAAAGCAAATGTTTTAATTTATGAGAGGCTTCTTCTTATTTCAAATTAACTTCATTATAACTAGAGATGTGCAAATGTCGTGATTTTATCGTGTCACGCGTGATCGTGATCAAATCTATAACTAATCACGCGTGAGTTCGTGACCGTGACTTAAAAAAAATTACTCGTGCGTGATCGTGCGTGAGTTTTTTTTTTAAGAATCACGAACGAATTCTCACGCTCTAACTGTATTGAAAATTTTAAATTTTCTTATAATAAATACTGCAATATATGTCTGAGCTGCCCAAAGTAGCACCAGAGTGCCGAACATCAATCGGCTTCTTATACAAATGAATACACATACGCGAATACATTACTCTCGTGTTTCTCTCTGTGGCCAGCTCTGATCTATATACATACCCAGCGGTAAAACTAAGAAGACCTTCTTACTTCAAGCCTTATTAAAGGCCTGCTCAGGAATTTTTTCGACTGAATTACCATTCTTATAAAACTGCTAAAGAATGTCTTCCGCATAAAAGATAAGGTACACATTCCACATTCCCTTCTATGAGAAGGGAGTAACATTTTTTGTTTTGTTAATTTGCCAAAACAAAAGCAAACGAATTCATGTTTTGGACTCAGTTAACATTCTTATGTAACTTCTGAAGAAGGCCTCATGAAAGACTTCGGCAAAAAAGATGGTATACACATTCCCTTCTAAAAAATACCAAATACAGAGAGATTAAGGAAAGAAAGCGTAAATCAATTTAGTTTAGTTTTGTACGTTGAATAAGACAGTTGTTTTGGTCGATCAATATTATGTATACTATGTATTTTCTTGTTATTTTCAGAAGTTTCCTTTCAATATATTCGAACCTTTTGATCACAAAATAAACGTCAAAACACTATATGTATGGATGTGTATATTGAATACCTCGGACCTGTTTCTCAAAACTTACAAGTGCTGTAATATAAGTAAAACAATTGGGGAAATATTTTATATTCATATAAATAATATATTTTCGCAACTATTTTACTTGTATTTCAACACTGCCCCAGCAGTTGAAGAAAACCTTTATTAAACACATTTCAATATGACCTTTATTTGAAGGCCTTTTAAGAGCCATTCTCTGGAAGGCCCTTAAAGAGCCATTACTGAACATTGCTTTTACACTGAATGGGACCCGTCATATATTTGCTTGATATATTGTGTTTTTACTTTTCAATTATATCTCAGCTGAGGAGATGATAAATGGAACTTCTAATTATAACTCCTTTACTTTATTTTATTTTATAATAGTTTTAAGTTTATTTGATCTCAGGTATTATTAGTAATGTTATTTAATATTTTTAGTTGGCATCTGTGGCTTTATATTACATATTTTGTAAATAAATGAAATGAAATTTTAAGGCCTTTTATAATATCTGTGAAAGAAGAGAGAACGGAAGGCCTACCCCGCAAATACAACGTGTGTAAAAAAGATATGAATATGGGATGGAGCGAGTAGGCCTTGTACATCCAAAAGGAGTGCAGATATCTTTTAGAAGGCATCCGTACGTCTTCTTTTTCCCGCTGGGTACATATGTCTATACATATGTACATATAGGTAGAATGAGCCTGCAAACATAATGCATACATACATACGTATGTATGTATGTACATATGAATGTGTAAGAACCTATTTTTCAATCAACAAACATAAAAAATTAATTATATATTTTTCGTAAAGGTGCATGATCGTGATAAGTTGTACACCGCTCGTGCGTATTTTATACGTGAGCGTGCGTGATCGTGAAAATTTTCAAAATCGTTCGTGCGTGAAAGTGCGTGAGTAAAATATTTTTCTGCGGGAGCGTGCGTGTCGTGAGTCAAAAAACGCCCGCGTGCACATCTCTAATTATAACATTATTGATATGCCAAATGCTTAAGTTTACTAAATATTCAGAATATGAAAATACTTGCGCTTTTTTTGTAGTTAGTCTAAAAATATTTTTTCCTACACTAATTTGTATTTATGTAAGCACACACATACGTATGTATTTATCAATTTAAAACTGATAGCAAGTTGATATCTATTGTTTTGAAACAACACATTTATTATACATACATATATTAAAAGCGAAAACTCATATTTTAATTATATTTAAGTTATATTTGACAAATAATCTATATACATACATACATACATATGTATAAATTCATGTATGTATGGTGCTACTTAAACATGATAAGAAAATGTATGTGGATCTAGGCAGCAACACAATGTGCTATTATTGTATGTACATATGTATGTATGTATGTATGTATGTACATAATATAATCAATTATATGAATTCAATTCTAAAAAGATGGTGCAATTCAGCTTATCGCAGACTTTCTTCTTTCACTCAAATCTAATTTTAACAGAATATGGTGTTTTAAATGGAAGTTATGCATGCTTGATAAGAAAAATTAAAAAATTTATTAAATAAATTTTCACCTGTAAACAATTTGATAATATCAATTAAGTTTTTCCACTCGCATTAATTAATTCTTGAAAAAGGTCAAACAAAAAGATTTTTTTTTGCTCAAAACTTTTTGTTTTGTTTTTAGTAATAAAGCTGAAAGGTCTATACTCTATAAATGTAAAAGCATTTTTAATTTTTGAAATTTTTTTTTTACCGAAATATGCGACTTAAAAAAAAAATTTTTTTGCTGATCCTTTTTTTTTTAGCGATTATTGAAGTTAATAAATAGGTCTTTTTTTCTTTTTTTTTTTGTAATATGCAAATTTTCTACTGACAATAACCTTAAGCATTAGCACAAAATAAGGAGAACGGAGTTCTATTAAGGGAAGTTTTATGAGTTTGCTTTCACTTATATCTTAATGTCACATTTATTATTTTTTTCAGTAGTAAATAAGCATTTATTATTGTTAAAAATTTCTTTTCAATTAAAGTTCAATCAATATTAGCAAAGTTACTGGGTTTAGTTCTCTTGGAAAAAGATTGTAGCGTCCGTTTTGTCGCGTCCGTATTTGCACTTTAACCCATTTAAAAAAATTAAAACAAAATTTTCATATTTCATAAATCACCTTCATTTCCACATTCATTCACAAAACAAATTCTGCATAAGATTTCGCTGAATTATGTATATTTCTATAAGTGCACAAACATAACTTCTTCTGTCGCGTCCGTTTCTCGCTGACATTTGCTTATATCTTGTCACTATATTATTGATATCGCCCAAAATTTTTCTTAAATATACAACTCCTTTAAATTGCTTTAAAACACATCTTAAGTTATATAAAAAAAAAAGTTGGGTGTATGAGCCAACTCTTTTTTTTCACGCTGGATACGTTCCTAAGGAAACCGTGCAAAAAGAAAATTGTGTAAAAAATACATGCAACACATGGACAATTTAATGATACGTTCCATATCTTTAAAAAATCGTGCAAGTTGAAAAAAATTCACATTTGTGCTGAAACAAAATTTGTGTAATTTGGAACTAGGTTCGAACAAAATCGATGTACTCGTATATCTATGTAGTTCAAATATATTGAACTTAAGCTCATAATTGATATTTTATGTACTTATTAATGTACATTTTGAATAAAAAAAAGATTGGGCTTTCAACTAAATATTAATTTTAGTGCAGACACACATACACACGCACATATATAGTGCAATAAATAATACGGCCAAGCAGTTTTGTAGGTATTAGCCATCACAGCATTCACATGTCATAGTACGACGACGATTCATCAGGTATTTGAAAATATGCTGTGTGTGTGTGTGTGACACACATTTATTTATTTTATTTGTACTTTCAAAAATCGTATCTCTTTGAAATAGAAAAATATAAAATAAAAAACAAATTATGAGACGTACATACCAACTAAACTAAAATAAAAAAAAAATTAAAATAAAAAAGAAACAAACAGCAGAGCAGAGGTGCAAAAGCAAGTTCTTTAACAAGGAGGAACTGGTTGAAATAAATTCGAAAAAAAATTTCTTTTTTTTAATGTTGTTGCTATTGCTTTTGCTGCTACTGCTGGTGCTGTTGTAGTTTTTCTGTTGCGGATAACAATGCAAGTGTGATTTGAAAAAATGCCTGTTTTCGTACTCGCTCGGTTGAATAAACTGATCGGAGTAACAAATTAACAGCAAAAACATGTTTTTCTCATATTAGAACGATCGTACAATTTATAGTGCCAACATACATATAGCCATACATACATACTCGTACATCGCATACTTAATACTAAAATGTATACATACATACACACATAAGGCTTTATATGCACATACATACGTACATATATAAGCAAAACTTTTAGGAGTAATTAAAACTTTTAACATTTTTAATATCATACGGGAGTGAATGGCTAAAACATGTCATAACTTTGGAAATCTTCGAAATATCCGAATGTGAGCCAAGTAGCTGCAAGAAATGTTGGTTGTATAAAATGTTTTCAAATTTCAAAAGTTTGAAAACTTTATAAATACATACATACCGTTATCTTAATATAAGAAGACCCCAACTCATCATTTTTTTCAAATTTAGTTTTTTGTATACACAACTCGATAGAACATCTAATGTATCGAAAAATGCAAAAATATCGATTTAAAAAAAAATTAGTTATGCTGAGTATACATCTGGCATTTCTTCTGTTGTCATTTTCACAACGAGAAATATAGGAAATGGCAAACGTTGTAAATACTAATTATTAAATTGACTGCACCCGGTCAAAAATACGTGTTTGGCAACACTATATTCTCTTACTAAATCCATGAATAGCTGTTGTTGTTTTTTACACTTATTTTCTTTACAAACTTCTTACAACTACAATTCGAGCTGGATAAAGTCAGTCAATGTAGCAATTGTAAAGTAAGAAAATAAAATACATGCTGATTATTGAGTTCTTGTTTCAACTTTGATATTGTTTGAACTTCTCATTTGTTTAAGTGGAAGTTTAACTTAATATCTCTAGTTGTGCTAAGAAATTGTTGATTAAAGCTTCCCTGATGGTCTGCATTAACAACAGTGAAGTGCGCATAGGATCCATTTAATCCATCAATAATCAATTACAATGTATTTCTGATAAAAAAATATTTTACTGAATAAGTAAAATAATAATTTGGGATTATTAGTGCGTTAAAAAATGTTAAACTTAAAAATTAAATTATTACAGCAACATATGTTACATATAAAAAATTAAAACTCGTGGACAGGTAATTGCAAAAAAAGCGAAGAATATAAAGTAATATCGTATGTATATATTCGGAATTATGTAGTCTTTCATTTGAACCGCCGATTAGCCGCTACTTTAGGGTGGTCAGTAACCGGAGGAACGAATATTTCCCATGTTAGTAGGGAAGATTGCAGGGTCTCGAGGGCTTTATCATGGCTCATGCACAAGAAATTTGTTTGCTATAGAAAGAAGATAGATAATCTAATTTTCTTATGGTGGGTTCACACACGGCAAATTTTAGTATAGAAACTTTTGAGCTTAAGGAAGAGAGAGGAGAATATAATGAAGAGCGGAGTCATCATATTTTCCTCTCTCATCCATGAACAAAAAAGTTAAATAAAAATAAAATTTCCGTGTGTGAACCGGGATTTAGAATATATGTACATCTAATTTGTGCCGAAAATTTAAATTTTGAATCATTGTGCTTCGTTTCAGAAGTAATTTAAACAGAAAACAATTGTTCCATTACAAACAAGCCCAGTCGTATGGGTTTATCATTTAAAAAAGACGATGTTTTCTACATATGTGCTTGTGAACAGACAAATTTTTTATTTTTTTGTGTCGTTTTTTTTTGCTTAAAAGTTTTAGCGAGTTTTAATCAATATTGTGAATTTTCGAAATTTCGTTGTCTGCGGAAATGCACTTTAAGAATAATGCATTTTCTGGTGTTAGTTATCGGATGTTTAAAATCTATTTACAAATTAATATATCAAATAGAATATTACCAGACCTCGGCTCAATACAACTACATATTTGAAAACAAATAAAGTTTATAACACACTTTTGTATGAAAATTACCAACAAAAATACAATACTGTATGGTTACGAAGATTACACAACACATACGATGTTAACACGAGCTTCTGCATTGAACAATTGTCTTAATGGCTTTGTTATGAAGCCGATATCTTCTCGCTGAGCCGAAAGTAACAATTAGCTTTTGCATACACTTAAATAACTCTTCTTGGTAGACAGTGTCCATTATATCAAGGTAAGAGAACTGTCCTTTGTCAGAAATATTCCAATTTAACGCTTAATTATTATTACACTTCTTAACAAGATGTAGGAATACAGGAATAATTCCACATTTCATAAAGAATTCGACAAAGAATTTAGAGAATATTATGACATGTTTCAAAACCTTTTTTTATAATTTATAAAATATCAATTTCAATTGCTTATTTCCTGACGATGTTAACAAACTGTTAACGAAATATCGAAAAAATTGATTACAATCAAACGAAAACGACCTCGAGCTTAATAAACATAATTAAATAATTTTTACACTATAGATTTTTTTAAATATTTAAAAAAGTATTAAACTTACTGTACTGTAAAATCCAAGAAATCCGGCCTATTTTTTTTCTACCGTAACAAAATCCAGTTTGATAACTTGGCGTATTTTCTGGAAATAGAATTTTAAAGTAAAAAGTCAGTAAAACCGCTTTAATTTTTTTAAAAGGAAATACTTAAGTTGTTTTTAGCGGCTTTGTTATTGCAAATATTATAGATACAAACTTCAAACTACGTTGGTAGTGGCGTAATATTTTCAACAAAAATTTGGCTCAATTATTTACAAATACATTTTTCAGCTTTAGATTTACAAAACTTAAAACCAGTTAACCAGTTAATCAAAATAATAGTTTTCAATAAACAATTTTTTAGGTTTTTTTATTGATGTTCAATAAAAAGTCTACAATTAAAAATTTTATTCTAATTGCAAAAACAGTTAATTTCAAAAGTTATTACGATATATGATATACATACATATGTATATAATTTTTATGATGATTTTTTGTTTGTTATTGGTCAAGCAACGTCCAAAGCGAATTGAGAAACAGGTGACCTTATATAAGTTTAAAGTGCATTTTACCCTTTTTATGTTTTTTATTATAATAAGAACAGGAGGTCTCTACTTTCAAATTCGAAACGACAGAAAATTTCTTCGAATTTTTATATTAATAACATGCAAAATCGAAAATATTTTCTTGCATTTTGAATTACGGAGTAGACACACAGATTCTTGTCTTAATTGTTATGTATAGGTATAAAACAAATTAATTTAAATTCATATGAATTATAAATAAATTAGGTATCAACTTCAGTTTTGAACTATCACCACACGGGTTTGCAACAAATGCTCATTAATTTTCAGTCCGACAATGACTTTCTTTTAGTTTCGCATACTTTAAGTATAAAATTAATCCATTTCTTCAGTATGTACATACATATATATGTATGTATATTTTCATGTGATCGTTTTCAACTCAAAAATAAGTTTTACTTAAAAATGGCACTGCGATCAACGAAATGACTATGAATAGACTCGCTGAAATACTAGAAAATATGTGCAGAGATAACGACGAAAAAATATGGTAAAATAAATAGGAAATGCCACAAATAAATAGAAATATAAAGAAACAATCTCAATTAAAAATGCGGTCATTGATGAAAGTGGAAAAAAAAATAAAATAAAAACACACGTTCAACACTACAAGTGGCAGATGGAGAAGAAAAATATAAGAAGAATTTTGAAAATTACCCACATATTGATGTTTGATTTAATTAAAAATTAACACAGAAAATGTAATTTTAAATAATAATGAAACATCGAGCCAGCATATTATTCAAAAACTATTAAATTCTATTATTTTGAATTTTTAATTTAAATAGATATTTTGCCAAGAAAGGCAAGTTGAAAAAATGAACTAGAAAAAAAAACGTGTTTTTCTTATTTAACATAATTAGACTTTCATAAAGTCGAGGAAAACACACACTTAAGCATTTGCTTATGACTGACTGCAACGTTGGCAGCGAACAACCAACATAAAGAAGACAGCCAACGAACCATCATCAGTCACTGACAGCAAATTTTATAAACCATATTTTCAACAAAAATTACTTCCTTAAACAGGAGATCAATATTAAATTATGTAATTGTTAGTTCATACAGATATGTTTTTAAGACTTTTAATCAATTTATAATGTTATAAATACAAGATTAATTTATTTTTTGCGTTTTCTTTTGTCGCTTTTTTCGCTGCCGTCTGCTCTGCAACGTCGTATTACGACCTGAATTTTTTTCCTTCAACCTTTTTTCTTTACAATTTTACTTTATTGTTACCACAATTACACGATATTTTTGCTTATTAAAAGTTATGATTTATGCAGTTTTGTTGAAAAATTCTTAATTCTTTGTAATAAATGCAATAACAAGAGCCGTACACAACCGATATTACCGACGTCCAAGTATTAAATGCTCTTAAATGTCAACGTCAACAAAGTTTGACGTTTCTTGTGCAACTGAAAACGTGGCCATTTTGCCCGACTTATAGAGCTGCCAAGTTTATGGGAATTGATACACTGTAAGAAAATTATATATATTAACTTGGCTGCCACACTTTCAATTTTTGCTTTTTTTTTAAATTGACAACTATTTATCCATTTATCTTGCAATTTTATATTCAATTTGAACAGCTGGTCATAGCAGCACATTGAGTGAAGCTACAATTTTGAGTTGTTTTCTTCGTTGGAGGAATTTATAAAGTGAAATTGACTATTAATTTGTGCCACAGCTATCAATTTCGTGGAATTTTGACTCGCAGTATGTGTGCTGAAATTGAAAGCGATTTATTAAACGTGTAGCTGCAGCGTAACTACTTTAAGAAAATCTCTATGTAAGGCTGATTGTCCTGATGCCAGATATCGTGAGGCTTTTATTAATTTGGGGTAAAATGACCAAGTTTTCTACACACCCTTCTTGTAAAAATTCATGTGAATTAGTAGCTGTGACGTAAGCTGCACAAAAGTTAAAAGCAATTTTAATCAGCTGTTTTCTTGCTCGTAAATTGAAACACAACCTGTTTTAAAGTAAGTTGAGTGAATTAGTAAAAAAATGTAAATGTATTGAAACTTGAGAAGCAAAACTTGATAGTGTAACCCCCAAGTAAGTTCCAATAGATGAGGCTTATATTTTCTTACAAATCGTTTGTTTGTGAATAACCACTTAAAGTACATAAAAGATCTTTTTCCCCCAGAATTTTTTTTCCTTAAATGTAGTTCCTATAATATTTTATATTTAACATTTTCACCTTATTTGTATAATCATTGGAAATATTTTTTTAAGAGTCATTAATTTCACAATTGAAATTAGCGGACAATTTATTGCATTATCTACCGAATGAAATTTCAAGAAGTTTCCTCTTAAGTTCCATAATATTGCCAGTTAGATATGTATTTGAGCCAAATGGGGTTTCATCTCCGTATCGTTGTCACTAGCATTTCGGAATGTTTCTTAACGAGAAATAGTTGTGGTAGTTACATATATGCACTAATTTCTTTATATCTGAATACTTACTTCTTTTAAAACAGGCCTGTACAACTTCACTAACTGGATACTCCACAAATAAAGTCATAAAAAATGCCACAAAATTTGTTATTATAAATGCCAAAACTATCTGACAAACCTATAAATTAGAAATGCTAAATATAATATGGGCATATATATATGTATGAAAATAAATACATTCATGTTAAAAAAGATTACATTTTATTCCTCTGGCTTTTTTTGTAATAAAATCTGTGGCAATTTGTAATAATCGGTTAAGTCGAGTTAAGTAAATTTAGCTTTATTAAGCTGTATTATGCCAAAGTTGAAAGTTGTAGCAGTTGCAATGTTACAGATGCGAAGAAAGTATTAAAGAAAGTACTAGCAAGCGTTAGAGCCTTTCAATATCGCAGCTTTGCTTAAGTTGACTTAACCTATTATTACATATTGCCAAAGAACTATAAAGTATATTATAGTTCTTTCTATACAATAGTATTTCATTATTATTATGTATTTTCTTTTATTAATTTGAAACTGCATATTAACTTCCTTGGAAAATATGGTTTGCAGCTTCGATATACATGTAGTGCAGATAGAAACCCTACCTACCTTTTGCCAATTGTTGTGGTGAGTTTTGTTAAATTGGACACCATGGTAAAAGCCGTATACATACATACACCTGTGCACATGATTAAATAAAAAATATTGCACATTGAGCAGTTCCGTTTTTTGTTGTTTAGGGATCAGCTGCTTGTGTGACGTTGACATAGAATATGTGTTGTAAGCAAAATAAATTTTTGCATAGAAAGTGCAAAAGAATTAAAGTGAAAAACGTAAATGAATTAATTATACATAAATAAAAATGAAGTGAAATGTGAAAATGAAAACAATTAAAAACGTGGAAAATCTGTGCTTTAATATTCCCTTGCATCCTTGCAGTGGATAGATTAGTGTGACCGCAAGTGAAAATTTAATGTCAAGATGTCTGCATGGAACATTTTAAGCCGCAGGATTTTGAAGGCAATTTGCAACATGAGATGGGTAAGTTTTTTTTTGAAATATATACATATTTACAAGAACGAAAAGTTAAATTTTTGCGAATCCTTCATAAGGTTTTACTAAGAGAAAGTTCTTGAAGCGCGGGCTTTGTTTGCCCACTATTTGTAAAGTATCTAATACATAAAACCGAAAAGCTTTATTAGAACGAGATGCTAGAATACAGAAGCCTAAAAACAAAAAATAATTAAAATGCTTCTTAAAGAACAAGATATAGAATCCGTTTTCAAATGTAAGAAATAAAAGGTTCAATACCCGATGGAATTCTTATCATGATCATATTTTTACTTGATATAAAAAGTCCAAACAGTGCAGTTTATGGAAACTGAAATTCTTATAGAACACCAGCCAGAATATAAAGAGTTTGTTGAGTGCCAAAGGGAAAACCTTTATAAAAATAAATTGATAATCATTACAAGAATTTTTATATAAGCTGAAATTTCAGCTTTAGTAACACGAAGAAGCTCTTCTTCAAATAGCTTCAAGCCCAAGCTCACGAGTTTTGTTCGACTGCATCTTTTTTTGTCCATTTATGTACGGCCCTGTTCTATAAATCGAATAATCGATTTGAAATCGTAATATTTCCAAAATTAATAATGCTCCTGCCGACGACGTCGTTAAAATCATGCGACAATTTTCTTTCAGATATGATATTTGAGAAACCATGTAATTAATACAAAAATTAAAAAAAACTCTGAAAAAATGTTTCTATTATCGGAGTTAGTTTTCTAAAATCGTGCGATTTCAAATCGAATCGATTTACAGAGCAGGACCGGTTATTATTTCCAGTTTTGCGTCACAAGTCTCTTACACTTTCTACAACAAACACTTATTTGCATTCTACGATGTCGTAGATGCACAGTAAATAATTCTTTTTTGTACGGCTGAGTGCGCAATCTTGTTTTTTTTGGATTCATAAGTGCATGCAAAGCGAATTTTTCCCATAAATAATATCTGAATGAAAAAGAGTTATATAATCTTTAAACTGAGGAGGCTGAGATTTAAAATCCGTGAAGATGTGGGAATTTTTCGCTACATATGAGCTTGTAGGTTGGATTAGGTTTCCTTAAGTTAAAAGTCAGCACTTGTGTGCTATTTGACCCATTGTGTTACCAAGAGGATGGTTTACACCTTACATCCGTTCGACTTTCTACATACAAAGGCTCTCTCACAAAGTCGGTATTTTTGAAGAAAAGAGGGATTTGTCGGACGTCTAAGCTTGCAATTCTTCAGACAGAAAATTTAAGGAACAGATTTATTATTTTTTTAATTCTCTACAAATCAGCTTTTGTGTCACTCATTTTCAACTTCAGACATTCGCACAGTGAGGATCCAACAGATCTGTCTATTCTACTCTAGGCAGCCAAAAAATCATAAGCCATTATTTCCATTTATTTAAAAAAAAAAAAAAAAACAATCCAACTAAAGTGCCTTAAAAATCCGTTTTTCTATAAAAGTTTGATTTTGTCGATTGTCCTACGATGCCGAAAGAAAACATTCGATGGACAACTTGTATTGAAAACAACAATAACATGATCAAATTTACTTTTGTTTTCAATATAAGTCGAAAATTTTTTGTCGACATCGTGGGATAAACCGTAAATTAAATGACTCATGTGAGGGCTTGTAAAAAAGTGAAAACAGTTTCTCACAAAACAACAAACGGTAAAGCAAGAAAGAGGAATGAATGATTGAAAAAAATCACCATAACCCACACACAAAAAACTATTAAAAACGTTTCTCTTTGAAACAGCAAATTCAATTGTGAAAACTTGCCATATAAAATTCATTTAGATAGACCGGTTGACGATAAAATCCAGCTAATACTTTTAGGATAGTGACATGCCATAGATATGATTGAAAGGATATTTTACCCATTATACGAAATATGGGCAAACATGCGATTTCGTAGGCAATCCCTAGAAATAAAAAACAAAAAAATTATTATAATTATTTTACTGTTTGGCAGTAAAGCACTTTTAAACTTTCGAGTCGATTTTCCAAAATTTGTTTCTTTTGCAGTTAAATTATGAAAATCGGTATTCAGTTAATTTTTTTTCAAAACATCGTTCTACAGACTATAAATAATAGATTCAATTTGAAATATACCAAATTATAAGCTAAATTAAGCTAATATTCTAAATGAGATTATTAGACGAAAAAAGAGAAGTAGCAAGTGAGTGCGCTATAACTTCCTGAAAAATCGCACAAAATAATTGATATTTTGCCCAAAAGTACTTTCAATTATGAAGATTACAGGCGTGCCATTAACGCAAAATCAGCTTATCTCGACTTAAGCACTTTTTCCCTTTTTTGCCACAGAATTATTATGAAGAATTTTTATTTTGTCAAATAAATATACTTTTTAAATTCTTCAACTTGTAGGAAAGAAGGGAATGTCAGCAGCTCTTTTCCCCTTTTTTCCTAGCAACTCAAGACCTTATAATCAATAATTATAATTTTAAATATCGCATGGTAAATCAAAAACAGCCAGAAGTAAAAATTTATTAAAATAGTTTTACCGATCATAAATCACTTCGCTAACAAATCCGTTTAAAAAATAATTGCAAAAATATCATTATTCATACTTTTGGGCTACTTCTGATATTTGTGCAGCATCTCATTAGTTTTCTGTTTATAATTAAAATTTGGTAGTATTTGAGTTGTTACTTTTTTTGAATGAGGGTGCGATATTTACAGGTCTACATATCAAACACTGACCGCCAAAAATTTGCAAATTACATGATTTTCGATTATTGCTACTTATCACAATTTATACTACAAAGTCACACATTTGCCTGTTATACATATGTGAGTTAAGCTTTAGCTTTAGTAACTCTACTGCTACAAATTTATGTAGAAGTTAAAAAGTTACTTGTTAAAAAAAATCCTCTCCATGGAGTTTCATTTTTGAAGGTTATGTAATTTTTGCCACTTAGTGCTTGATATGTAGTTATGTATGTATATAATATATTATGTATGTATGCATGTATGTACGAGGGCGGATCAATAAGTCCGCGACTTTTCGAACTTCCTTCGTAGTTATATGAAAAGTAATACTGTTCTCATCAAGTACCACCTGTTAATAGATTACTGTCACATTTTGAGCAAGTGTCGTCATTTACTTTGCGTTTAACAGCTGTTCAAAATATACAACCTGGTGTATATTTCTAAAAATGAAAAAAAGTGAATTTCGAGTGCTCATTAAACATTATTTTTTGCGAGAAAAAACGTCAATTAAACCAAGGAAAAGCTCGATAAATACTATGGGAACTCTGCACCATCGATTTCAATGGTAAAAAAAAGTGGTTTACTGACTTTCGTTGTAGTCGCACAAGTACAAATGATGCTGAACGTTCTGGACGGCCAATTGAGGTCAGTACACCCGAAAATATCGAAAAAAT
Organism: Nowickia ferox; assembly: GCA_936439885.1. Lineage (NCBI taxonomy): Eukaryota > Metazoa > Arthropoda > Insecta > Diptera > Tachinidae > Nowickia > Nowickia ferox. Next base: position 75,233,437 of record OW387027.1, read on the forward strand.
CCACGATATGGTGTTGGCCGATCGAAGAGTAAAAGTGCGTGAGATTGTTGATGCCATAGGCATTTCGATTTTAAGTGATCAGCTGGGTTTAAGAAGGTTGTCTGCACGATGGGTGCCGCGTTTGCTCTCAATTGACCATAAACGTAAGTGTGTGACAACTTCAAAGGATTGGGTGGAGTTGTTTAACCGCAACCCGAATGAGTTTTTGCGGCGTTTTGTAACTGTGGATGAAACATGGATCCATTACTGTACTCCGGAGACCAAGCAGCAGTCTAAACAATGTGTTTCTCCGGGTGAACCTGCTGCCAAGAAGGCCAAGGTAAGTTTATCGGCTAATGTGATGATGGCAGCAGTTTTTTTGGATCCACCTTCAAAAGGGAAAAAACAATAAACGGAGAATATTATGCCAACTTATTAGACCGATTTAATGAGGATTTAAAAAGAAAACGACCCCATATGGCCAAGAAAAAAGTTCTTTTTCATCAAGATAATGCACGGGTGCACACGTGTGCAGTCTCAATGGCAAAACTCTATGCATTGGTACCTCATCCGCCATATTCTCCGGATTTTGCCCTTAGTGACTACTTCCTATTTCCAAATCTAAAGAAATGGTTCGGTGGAAAGAGATTTAGCTCCAACGATGACATTAGTGACCAAACAAATGCCTTTTTTAAGGACCTCGAAAAATCCTATTTTTTTGGAAGGGATACAAAATCTGGAGAAACGTTGGACTAAGTGTATTGAGTTGAAAGAAGATTGTGTTGAAAAATAAATTTTTGTTTTGCAAAAAACAACTGTGTTTCTTCAAAAAGTCACTGAGTTAATGATCCGCCCTCGTATATACATAGAAACTTACATCCCATTTTCATCAGCATACACAATAAAATAAAGCCACCATAAATAGACCATATATTGCGATATAGACTGGCATACAAACTCCATAACAGAGAAGGTTTTTCCCCATTTCCATGGATTACCAAGTTGCCGGAAAATAAAAGTCCTATTCCCGTCAAGAGAATGACAGCCAATAGTGTAATTTCAAATTTGATAGCACCCCGATATTTACAATAGTTATTATGCTTTTGTGGTCGTATGTTTTTCAAATAGATCTCCGCGCATACAAAACCAACCAAATAGCCACCCATATTACAATACGGTTGGGGATATGTCAAATAGAATGTTTCGGCATCTTTAAAATATAAATAACGATAAGTTCTGAAATTTGAAAGTAATAAAAATTAATTAAACGAGTATAAAATATTGAAAGTTTCTTTCGCTTACTCAGGCTTTAAAAAGTGTATGGCATCCAAGTTATAGAAATATGTCAAAGCACCAGGCACTAGGAATGCAAATATGCCATACAAGATGTAGAGAGGCTTCTTACATGTTTCAAATCTGTAAAAATTCGATTAAATTATTGAATATGCCGAAGTGTGGTGAAGACATTACTTTTGCATAGAGTTGTGTCCAACAGCTCTTTTTGAACTAGTTCGTTCTGTTGGACACAAGTGCGGCCAAAAACATCAATGTAAATTAAATATTCAAAAAGAGGTATTGGACACAACTCTACTTTTGCACTTACTTGGCTGTCAAAATAACCGTAAATAAAAACACTTCATATAACTGCATATCAGCTGCCAAAAACCATGTATGTTGGGCACACTTAAATTTTAAGAGAAAAAAAATTAGATAAATTAGATAAATTAGATTTCTCTTTTCGCACCTTTGCCCCAAAATTAATATATTTAGGAGATTCAAACGGCAGTCTTTATAGTCATATTATTGTCATAATGTTTTAAAATTTTTGTTTGAAAAAAAAAAACAAAAGCAAAAATAATTATATTAAAATAACCAGCTGACCCGGCAAACGTTGTTTTGCCACATAAATTATTCCTAGAGAGTTTCCAGGGGAGAAGATAATAACTAACTCATTGGGCAGTCACACACGAGAACAATTGTGCTGGCATAAAATGCTAGTTTATTGGCGAGAGGGGCAAAGAGAGTGGTTTTGTGTTTGGCATGATTTTTAAACCAGCTGCAACAACGCATCAGCAGCACTAAACCAATACACACACAACTTCAAAAACAGCAAATGTTAAATGAATACAAAAAACACTAATAGACACACAAAGCTGTGTGCACGTATACATTTTTATGCCAGGTGAATTAGTCTCGTGTATTCTAAAAAGAACAAAAATTGTGCGGCATAAAAATTAGTCTCGTGTGTGAAAGGCCAGTGTAAGTGTGCAGGAAGTGTTGCGAGCGATGACGAAATATAAAAATAACAAAATCAAACATTTATTGTTTTAAATTTATTATAATTGATACTTATACTAATTGTTTTCAAATTAACTCATACCAAACTTGAGGACTCTAGCTAGTTATTGTAGCTTTCCAGATATAAAATTATTATTAATTACTTTGTATAAGGTGTCTTCCGATGTTGTTTGGCTCTCATTTTTTTTTCTAGGTAAATAGAAAACTTCGATTCTGTTTTTTGATTATGTTTATTTGAACCATTAGAATTTTATTGGTCAAGTCGAGAAGATGATATCGGCTAAATGAGCGCCGTCTCAATTTATTGCTATACCGGCTCGTTTTATGGAATTTTTCATCACTTCGGCGAGAACTTCAGGCGACAGATTCTCGCACTCGTGTCGAATGTTGTCCTTGAGGGCTTCCAGGGTCTCGGGCTTATTCACGTAAATACGGGGCATCAAAAAACTCCAAAAAAAAAATTTTGGAACGGTTAAATCGCGCGATCTTGCGTGCCAGTGTAAATCGCCAAAACGAGAGATGAGGCGACCCGGGAACGTCACGACACGATTATTCCGCGTTCTTGGGAAGTGTATCGCTCCATGGCTTGTTCACTTGTATTCTACATCTGTTTAGTTCACAAACGTAAAAATAGATTTGACATTGGGCGCCATTTGCAAAAATAAGAGCATCTTCCAATAGTCTGATTTCTTTTGGCCCACCTTGTATGAACATTCCTGTCGGATAATGTGTGGTTGACTACAAAAATAATCAACTTATGGTTAACTTTTCTTAGACTAACTACAAGCTAACTGCAATGTCATCTTGAACTGACCCAAAATTAGTTCTTAAGTTGAGTATGTAACCGGATTTGGTGGGAGCCAACAGATTTACTCTCAGCTACTTTGAAACTCATTTCAGTTTTATATTAACTGGATTGTAGCGCGTTGACTATACAACGTGTGATTATACATAGTTTGAACCCCAGCAAAAATTTTTTTAAATTTGCTGACTACCAGGTGACTTAAATAAAATCAACTTTAAGTTAGTTGAAAAGTAATGCATAGTGAGACAATTGATTACCGCCTAGGACATCGAAATGTTAAAATAGTCAGTTGTTTACATTGCAAAGTAATCCAAGTGTCAGTTAGTACTAGTTGCAAAATAGTTAGCTTAAAGTTAGTTTAAAGATAACTTAGTTTCCAAATGAGTGGATGTGGGTGTATGGCTCTGTGTGTGTCTCTCTCTGTGTGTGTGTGTGTGTGTGTGTCTATGTATGTACGAACTTTAGCCTGATAAAATCATAAAATATAGAAACAAATGAAGTTCGAACAATAATAATTAAAATTAACTAGGATTGGAATAAAGTTTGCCGCATTCGAAAAATGTTATAATAAGAAATCGATAACACTACGTAACAGTGAAAAATGCACACAGTTGTGACAGTATAGGTTCGATAGTATGTACTACCAAAGGGTAGTAAAACCCTGTACTCAGTTTGGCGATTTTGATGACCAATTTATTTTCATGGTCCTCCAAAGATTTCGAAACTCACTGCACCCTCAAAAAATGGTGTCATCAGTTTTTGGCCCACAGCTAATTCAGACTTAGTGATAGGTGTTATATATATAAAGCAATAATGTAGCTAAGAGTCTACCAAACAAATCTTGTAAACATCTTATGCCAAAAAAATTATTTATTTGTGCACTTTTTTTGTGCAAAAATTAAGGAAACAAAATTTTTTCCACTTTTTTCAGAATAACTTAAAGGGACTCTTAAATTTTTGCTAACAACATTTGGCAAAGTTGTAGCTACGGTAAAACTGAACAACTTTTCTGAACATGTCTAGACACCCTAATAGATCGTAAAGGCGTAACGGCCAATTTTTACCTCAAAAATTCTCGTTTTTCACAATTTTTCGACGCTAATTTTTTTTTTTTTAAATCATATAATCAAATGCATACTTCTCTGTTGAGTTTCAGTAGCAATGTGTGCAAAAAATAAATTTTTTCCAGTAATTTTTTTTTGCAAAAAATAGACGAAAGAATATTATTTTTCACAATTTTTCAGCATAACTTACAAGGACTAATAATTTTGCATTATGAATACACACAAAAAGTAATATGAATGAGTTTGTAATATTAATTAAAATATTTGTAATATTAATTAAAAAATTAATTAAATTTTCACCTATAAACAATTTGATAATATTAATTAAGTTTTTCCACTCAAATTAATTAATACAATTAAAAATTTAATTGAATCAATTAAATTATTAATTGAAAACATTAATTGGTGAATATTTTTTTCTGTGTATTTGGCAAAGCAACAATAAAACCTTTAAATAGTAAGTACTAAAATTTGAAACACAAGAAATGCAACAAAAACAAAGAAAGTAAAAGAAATGCTAAAAAATATAGTCTAACTAGTAAAAAACGAAAATGTTTAGGATGTCTAGACACGTTCAGATTATATTCATATGTTCACAAAAGTTGTTCAACTTTACCGTGGGTGCAAATTTGCCAAATACTGTTAGCAAAAATTTAAAAATTTAAGAGTTCCTTTAAGTTATTCTGAAAAAAAAAAATAAAATTTACCTTAAAAAAAAGTGCACGAAGATTTTTTTTTTGCATAAGATGTTAACAAGATTTGTTTGTTAGACTCTTAGCAACATTATTGCTATATATAGCTAAGCCTTATCACTGTGTCTGAATTAGCTGTGGGCCAAAAACTGATGACACCATTTTTTGAGGGTGCAGTGACTTTCGAAATGTTTGGAGGCCCATACAAAAAATTGGTTATCGAAATCGCCAAACTGAATATAGGGCGGCATTACTTCACTTTAGTAGTACTATCGAACCTGTACTGTCCAGTCCATGTGATTTTCCAAAACTCTGAATTTGTTGCAAAGTGCAATAAAAGTGCGTTATGTTAATTAAGCGTGCTCGAAATAAAACTATTTGTCATCAATATCCCAAAAACGGTAAAAAGCAACATGTGCGGTTTTTTTTCATACTTACACTGTCTTTTAGCATAAAATTATTGATCATAAATATGTTTTTCCACCAATATTCTCGGCAAAATGTATACTCTGACTCGGACACATGACGCCAAAATGGACCATCTTGTAAGCGTGCGAATAAAGTTGCGTTAAATAATATCACCATTGCCAAAGAAGGAAATAATCTATATTTATAAAAACGAAATCCATATGTACATACTCGTACATACATATATGTATGTAAATGACAAGAAGTTAATTTTTAGTTATATATATATATTTTTTTTTTGGGGGTAACAACAACCTTAAATAACGATTAAAAAAACCTTGGAGATAACAAAACAGTGCCGTTTTATAACTCGATTCTCGTGTTATCAGTTTGCTTTCATCAAATTTCAATTTCAACAGAAAACCAGCCAAAACAAAAAATATTTGTATTATCGCTGAACCATTTTGGAACAGCATCGTTTCAGCTTTGTAGTAGTATTTTTCTATAAATTCCGGATTTTGTATTTGTATTGACATCAAGACCATAATACAGTGGCCCAGTATTACAATAAATAGTGCAAAGACACGAAAGGCATAAGTGAACTGCAGGTGCGATTCATTTGAGTTGGTGGTGGCTTTTGATGACAAACGGGTAATGCGGTAATAATTTCGACATATCGAAAATGAACTTAGGAAACGATTATAATGACCTAAAAAATAAGTTTAATTGTTTTTATAGTTAAAAGAGTTATTTTGAAATATATATACATATAAATACATAAGAATGCATGTACTCGTATGTGTGTAAATAGTATTTATGTACAAAAAATACTCACCCGGCGGTTTGCTTTTATAAAAATCATTGTTTTTCAAATCGGAATGGCTCAGTTTCATTCGATAATCGTACAAAGACGATATGACATTCAGCAATATAATTATCATTAAGATAAGGCAGAATATAATATCTAAAATATCTAAGCAGAATTTGTACAGATATGTATGTATGTATATAAATTAGAGATGGGCGCGTGTCGTGTTTTTTTCGTGACACGAGCACGCACGACTCAACACGATGTCTTCGTGACAGAAAATCTGATTGCGTGCGTGTTCGGGTCTTTCCGTGTTGAGCAAAATTGACACGAAAAACACGAAACGATTTTAGATGTAAAATATGTATGAATGAATTTCCAGTAGAGAAAAAATTTAGTATTTTGTATCGTCAAACACAAGCACCAGCATATTTGTTGATAATGTATGGGCCTCTGAAGCTAAAGGCTCAGTTAGCCGACTGTAACGCAATGTAACTGTAATGTAGGAAATAGCTGATCGATATTTTTATATGAAAAGTATTTTACGTTACATTACATCTCTATAACCATTTTTATTATTTTTCACATAACAAAATCGATCAGCTGTTTCCTACCGTTGCAGTTACATTACATTACAGTTGGCCTTTAAGGCTCAGTTAGCCGACTGTAATGCAATGTAACTGTAATGTAAGAAACAGCTGATCGATATTTTTATATGAAAAGTAGGTTACGTTACATTACATCTCTATAACCATTTCCATTACTTTTCACATAACAATATCGATCAGCTGTTTCCTACCGTTGCAGTTACATTACATTACAGTCGGCTAACTGAGCCTTTAAAGTTCTGTACGTAAGCAGGTAGTATCAGCTGTGGTGGCAGAGTGTATCAGCTGGCATTGCCAACTCGGTGAAATATTTTGAAAAGCGTTTGGACCTTCATACGTTTTTCATGTTAGTGGTTGTTACGCTTTTTAGATCTCAAAATTACGCTTTTTAGTGGATTTTTATATTGTGATGTTTTAGAGCCAAAAAGTTGAAAATTGTGAGAGAAAACTGGAAAAATTATCACAAAAAAGCTAAAAACTTTGCGTAATTAAACAAACACTCACCCTTGTCGGAAATAAGACGCGACCAATTTTGTTCATGTGAAATAGTTCCCATGAAAAAAAAATTGGTGAACAAAATTAGAAAATAGTTCACTGACACAACAACAACAACACAAAAATTGGCGAATGCAATTTTAAAACATATTCCACGTGAATTTTTTTTTATTCCCGATAAGGGTGACTATTTAATTCAAATAAGTTTTGAAGAAGTAGTAAATCTAACCATGCCAGCATCAATTTCAGGTATTCTTTCATATATTTTACTTAAATTCGTTACCAAAATTATTTGTGGAAGTGCGCTTTCGTTTTTAATGTTTATAATGGAAGTGGAAGAAACAAAAAATGGATTTTCTTGGTTGAAGTGGACATAAAGTTATAAATTGGGCTCAACTAATTAGAGATTTTAATTGTAGTTTAAAGGTTGAACGAATGAGCGTTATTATAGAAAAAATTATGCTGCGTATCGGTGCTCCTAAGATGCTATGTACGAATTAATAATATCCTCACGCGATTTTTCTTTTAACAATAATAAGCGCTTCACTCAACATTCTTCATTCTTTTATGTGCTCTCATTAGAAATTTAAAAATGTCATGATTTGTAACATGAATCACGCACTAGTCAGGCATGAGTCACGCGTGATCGTGGTTCGATTTACATGTAATAATAATTTAAAAAAATAACGTGTGTGTTCTATTTTTGTATAATTCTTGTATCCGAAGTCAGCCAAATAGCAGGAAATTTATCAGGAGCGTGCGTTTGCTTGTTTTGTTGGCTAAGCACCGCTTATATGCATTTCGTTCCTGCCTCGGCATTTCTTATATAAACAAATAATTTCCCTTGTTATGAGTCGATCTTCGCTGGCTAACGAACATCGAATGTTCAATTCATATTATGAGCATCGAAAATTTTAGGTAAGGTTGCTGCCAATTTTAAAAATTACTCTGAGTGATATTCACAATAAGGATATTCTTTGTCAAATGCTCGCCGTGTACTACCAAATGAAAATTCGTTCGATCAGTACTTTTGACTAATGTCGAAGATCGAAAGTTGCTCATAATAAAGGCCAATGTTTATTAATTAATTAATATGGAGGAGGGGGGGGGGGCGGTACTTCTCTCCAATCCTATACCACCAAGATTTTGGTGGAACATGCAGTTTGTCTTAAGAGTTATACACATCAAATTTAGTATGCCTCACTGCAGTAGCTCTGAAGATATAGGAAAAATAATAAATACTTTGTATGAGGGCTACCTGTCTCCCCCTCCTATACATTCAAGCTTTTGTTGGAACATGCAGTTTGTTCTAAGAGCTACCCATATACAATTTAGTGATCCTCACTATTTTAGTTGTGGACATATGAATTGATCCACGAAAGCGACGGAACCCTAATACAATACCAAAAAATTGGTTCTTGTCTACTCGCTCTCGAGAGCAACTTTGTTCTATTGACAGTCTATTTCTGTTCTCTAAGGCCTCGAAAATATCCTGATCTTATCAATAGCAGTCAGCTGTTTTTGGCAACGCGTAGACAACCTGCAATTTTTTTTTTTTGCAATTGTATTGACGTTACGTCGATGTTATCAACTGGAATAAGGGTGATTATTTATTGAGGTCTGTAAGATTTTTTTAAATATGTATTTCGAAGTAAAAATGTATATAAATATGTAGCTTTGACATCTTTCATAATTATGGGCACAAATGTGTTTGCTTAAAATATACACGGAGCAGGGCGATAAATTTTTTTTATCTTCAGCCCGTTTCCACCAGCCAAGCAGGCTCGCCTTTAAAATTTACTGAAAATCACTCAAAAAATGTCTGCTTTTCATATAAAATTTCTACTCCATTCGACCCTCAAGGGTTAAAATATTAAAACGAGTAAAGTTTATTCTTGCTTATAGAATGCAAGGCTATACGAAATCCGATAGGACCGATCTAAAATCGTTTTGTGTGTTTTTGAAAATTAATTCTCAATAGTTTTTGTTTTATAAGGCATTTACATTGTGCCAAAATCTAGTACTTACGAGATTTCGAGCTAAATCTTGTTGCTTTTTACTAGATTTCCCGTACAAAACAAAATCAATTTTGTCAGTTGATTTATAGGAAATCTAATCAAAATATAATATTTTAACATATTTATAAAAAAGATGAGTGAATTAGCTACGGCCTGCTTAAAAAGGTGTGTGAACTGGCTACATTGCAGTTGTTTGGTTGTAGCTTTGGACAATTTTCAGTTAATGGGTAGAGCTGGGTCCAACTCGTTCATTCGTTCATTTTTGCCACAAACCTATGATCAAACCCATTTAAATTACATGGGTTCGATCAAAGGTTTGTGGCAAAAATGAACGAATGAACGAGTTGGACCCAGCTCTATTAATGGGTTTTATTTTGGATAAAAAAAAATCTTAATAAATGTCAAAAAAAGTTGGTGTAAACGATAGAGATTTTCATACAGGTTTTAATTAAAATCTGATAGATTTTGTGCAGGTGTAAATGGCTTATTATAGTTTGCATACAGTTTTCTTCCAGTAGAAGAAATATTTTGCAAATTTTTATGCCGGATAAGGAAGTTTCACGATCAAAAGTTTAAAATTATTTATGCTGAATTATAAAGTTTCACGATAAACTTCTTTATAAAGAAGTTTAACGATAAATGGAAAAAATGGTTCACGATCAAAATTTGAAAAATGCTTATGCCGAATTAAGAAGTTTCACGGTCGAAAGCTGAAATTTATTTATGCTGAATAAAGAAGTTTCAAAATAAAAAGTTGGAAATCCTTTATGCAGAACAAAGAATAATTCTTTACTCCCAATAATGAAGTTTCACGATCACAAGTTTTACATTCTTTATGCCGAATAAAGAAGTTTCACGTACATAAGATGAAAATTCCTCATGGTTCTACAGGTTTGCAAATTCTAACCAATATATTTATTTTTTTTTAACATTTTACCCCATTGTCGTGTTTTATCCTTGTCCGCCAGACAATACTCAATACTTGTTGTTACTGACAAATTAAATTGCTGCTGTAATCTATAATTAAGACAAACGTCTAAAACATTTTGATACATTAAGTGATTATGCCGATCTCCCTCACGTTTGTAAATCCTTTGATAGTATTCTGTAATCTTCGTTAAAATGAAAGAGGCACATCTAATAACTGTTTGTAGATGAACAACCATAATTAACTTACCTCATTTTTTAAAGTCATATTTCTAGCATAACTTTGTATTTCTGTGGTTGACAAGTTAGCGAAAAGTTGCTTACAGTTTTCAACACAAACTCCAAAAAATAGATTTTCATGCCGAAAATGATGAAACAAATCTTTTGACATTTTTTCAATATCAAGCCATATATCACTATAATTATTCGACTCTATTTCGGCGAAAACTATGCAGTACGAGGATGGTTTTCGCAGTAAGCAGTGATCATAATTTTCGAAGCTGTAGAGAGGTGGTAACTTTTGATAAATTGTTGCTAAAATTTTGAAAATTTATGCACTTTCATAATGTTGAAAATAATTATTTTTTTTTACACTTAGACTCACTATTTATTTGAGTTCTTACAGTACAAATCTTAGAAAAGATCATCAAAATTACAAAAACAAGAGCCGTCTTAAGGAACAGCATTTCTCGCGCGTGGAAAATAAAGTTTCTATATAAACGTATAATTTTATATTAAAAAATATTTTCATCTAATTTTCTAAAGACGTTTTTAAGTTTATACGAGTGCATACTTGTATATGTTTGTGTGTATGTTAAACAAATTGGCATGTAATATGTCTATTGATGCATCAACAGACACGACATGATATTTTTTTTCATATGCATGTAATTACAACAAGTATGTATTTATCGTTTTAGAACAAAATGTAATCTTGACCTTTGTTAAAGATTACTTTTATCTATTAGTTACACAAGGGCGTAGAAAAGTGATATTGCCAACTCTAGTTTTACTTTATCTATCTACTCTAATATTAAAAAATGTATTTATCATGCGATCTTCAAATTACCCTTCTTATCCCCCCTCCCCCTCTCCCAAAATACTACCTGCGTAATAAATTTTTTCTTCTCACCTCCATACGAATCTTTGAATGAGCTTCCAAAGACCAACCAGTCAACTTGTCTAGAAAATTTGTATAGGAATCACTCAAAAAGTTGAGTGTTTTTTAAATAAACTTTCTAGAAAAAATTACACCCTGTTTCCACAACGTGTACGATCGAATTGAGTAGAAAATTTATATGAAAGCACTAATTTTCAAGTTTTTATATTATAGAAACTCTACACGAATTTTACTTATGACCTGTTTCCACAACCCACACGGTTGACTTGAATGGACAATTTATATGAAAACCACTAATTTTTTTTGGGTGATTTTCATAAAAATTTTCACCCAATGCCTGGTGGAAACAGGGGTTTAATTTAGTTTTTTTTCGTTTATATCCTCAGTTTTAGTTCAGCAAGAAGTTTAAAATATTGTAATTTTTTTATATCTAAGAGCCAATTTCAATAATTCCATTTAAATATCAATTCATATTTAAAGGTTGTTTTTCATATATGTATATATTTTATTTATTTTTTTTTAACGGAAAATAACTTTTAAATATGAATTGGTAAGATTAGTCCTAAGAAACCACCACAAAATCATATAACACGACTAAAATAATAAAATTTTTTATGTCAGGCTTTTAAAATTTTATTATTAATTAATTAATTAATGTCACATATTTCGCAAATAAATGCTCCAATAAAAAATTTTAGAGCAGCGAATTTGTTAAAAAAAACTCAAGAGTTCAAGGGAAAAAAGTTCCTACAGTTTTTTTTTAATTTATGCGCAAATAATTGTAATATAATACATTTAAACATTTGTTGTATTATAATGAAGTGACCAAAAATATCTTTTTTTTTCTTCTTTCTTTTGCAAAAATTATTTTCTAATCGGATTAATAGTTCAGAAGATACATATTTATTACTATTGCTTTGTTATAGGAACGGCCGTTTGACATCAAGAAGCTATACATTTGTTACCATTTTATATGTATGTATATGTATGTATGTATGTATGTCGCAGGCGCCACTCTCTGTTAGATATCACAAAAATTCCAACAAAAAGTTCATTTCCGCTGCACTTTTATTTTGATTTTTTTTGTTATCATTCCCGTTTTTGATGTCCTGCTTTATATTTTATTGCTTCAAAGCGGTTTTCTGTAAAACAACGTAACTAACAAAAAAAAAAAAAAAAAAATTCAAAACCGCATTACATACATACATACATCGAAGCACATGTCCCTACAAATGTTCCTTTATCATAAAAATCGGTCGAATTTAAAACTACAATAAAGAAACGTTGCCTCAGTCACTTTAATAATTTTGTAAAGTTTAATTTAAAAAAAGTGTAGTTAAGTGATTTTGCATTTCAGATAATATAAGTTATGTATAACTATTGATTTATTTTATTGTACGTATATATGTGTGTATTTATGTATATGAAATTTTTAATTTATTTTCACGCACACTTGTATGTAATTTCCTTTCAAATTCTTAATTCAAAAAATGAGTTGTTGTTAACGGTTTTCTCAGTAAACAATGTTCCGTTAGATAATCCATATGTAAGGTTGCCGTATCGCTTGAGCCAGCATGTTATGAAGACAAGCACAAAACAAAATTGGAGAACGTCACCACTGCGACAACAGCTGCTTGCTTGTTATTAGAAATTTGTTGTTGTTGCATTTTCGTAAACACTTGCTATTTGCATCCAATCTGTGCAATATACATTTATGTATACATATCACAAAGTAAAGCCGTATACATACATACGTACATGCACATGCTGTACACATTTTCTTGTTGCTTTTTTACTTTTTGCTTCAATTTCACCAACAATAGATTTTCATTTAGCATTGAGTTGATGGATTTCTAACTTCGTCATCAAAAATTTATCTAAAAAAATATAATTTCTATTGTTTTATGAGAAAATGTGTTAAACTATGTGTAGTTGAAGCTGTAGTTAAATAAATTTTCATTATTTAAAATTGTATTGTGTTAAATTTCTTTTTACTTGAGTTTCAATAAAAAAAAAAAAATGGTTTTCTGGTGTGATTGCTTCCAACGCAATGATTATCAACAGATATTTGCAATTGCTGGCGGTGGACAAGGTATTTTAATATTTATTATACAAACACATTTGTATACGTAGATAGTTGGTGTTTTGTAAATTTAACAGATTGTAATATTTGTACCTGCATAATTTGTTGCAATATTTTTCTTTGTTTAGGACCCCGGTTTGGTGTGCGTCATGTTCAATGCTTTTTGGTATTTTTTGGTTTAGCTGTAGCTTATGCTTTACGGGTTAATCTTTCGGTGGCCATAGTTGCTATGACAGATAAGAACGCTACTAATCCGAATTTTGAGGTATGTATGTACATATTTATTATATTTTATTATGAACTGCCATGATTTGGTGTTTGACCCTGTGTATACATATGTACATATGCACACATGTACATACATATATTGCATTCATATGTACGTAAATACATAATCCTAAAAGATATGAAGTCGAATTCGAGTTGTTTTTATTCGTTTGACCATTTCACAAGTGATTTTCGACTTTCTAATTCCGACTGCTAAACTTTCATACTGTTTTAAACGGTTTAACTTAAAAGGAGATAAAATGCAGAAAAATACGTGAAATATCTAAATCGCGAAAATTCCCTCCCTTTATATTTTCAGTATGAAAAGAAAATACTATTCGGAAAAAGTTCAAAATTCCCAAGCAAATTTTTACTTTTAGGATGTAAAACGGGTGAAAGTTTGTACTTTTGGAACTTTCTCTGCTCTTTAGATTTTATTTCTTTAAATAAATTGTATGAATGTAAGTGAATTCAACCAATAATAATAAAAAAAGACAAACAAAAATTTTCTAATTCAAATGCTGAGATTTTCCTTAACTTTTTTAAGGAATGAGGAAAAGTATTTAAAATATTTTTTATTAAAAAAGAAACTTAAATTTAAATAATCTAAAAATCTTAGTCAGCAACTTAAGGCTCTTCTAATTTAATATCAGTAGCATTGAACTCTGTGATAAAATTAATTGCAGGTGATTTAGATGTTAGTGGACTGGAAGTGTTAATTTCTGTAGGTGATCCTCCTCTACTCGTGTAATTGTTGAACATTTCTTGTTCTGCAAAACTAAATGAACTGTTGGACCCAATGGGTGATTGGGCTTGCAAATTTAATCGATGAGATACGTCTTTAGATTCTTTTTGAAATATTCCTTGCAACTCAATAATATGATTCATATCTAATGTACCCATACAGCCATAAAATAAAATATCAGATATTAGTTTTCTGGCAATCAGTTTTTGCTTTCCTAATAATTCATTATATTGTATAGCCCATGATTTGGCTAAAATTTCGGCATCAATTTTAGCTTGCTGTTGTTCTTCGTGTGACACTTTTTTTCTCGCTGGATTCTTGTGACAATGATGTACTATTTTTTCTCGTTTTGGTTTGTTAGGTAAAAACTGAAATAAAAATAAGGTTAAAATTTGCTCAATACGTTGATTATAAATAAAAATAAATTAAGATATTTTTACATATACAATTTAGTTGGAATAAAATTGCGTTTATGTTGTACTTTAATATTTCTAAGTTGATTTGAAATCTATAAGGATATTAAAGACATCTACTTTGAAACTGAATTCTTAGGATGGCTTCCTAAAGATTACGAGATCATCAAAAGCAAAACTTTAAGCAAACTCTTACTACTCTTGTTGAGCGGTTAAATAAAATTACCACTAACCTGTTCTTCGCTGTCCTTGGAATGTCCATAACGTTTGGTTGCCAATTTTTTGCAGGTTATTGTGTTCGTTACATCTTGGCCGGACTGCTTTGTCTTGAAATTAATCCCATAAATTAGATTAACATTTTATTTTACTCTTAATTCCATGTAGCAAAAAATTCAACTACCTCTTCTGTATGCTCATCTTCGTACGTGGACTTTTCTCCTCCATCTTCATCCTGATCGTCCAGGAAACGTAGGAAATCAAAATACCAAAGTGTGGGTTTGTATAGTCTGCCCGCTTGCTTGCTTTTTCTCAATCTTTTCAATTCTTTTCTATAGGACGTGCGATAATTATTAATTTTCCTTACAACCATTTCTCTATCGGCATCTGGATGAATTTCTTTTAATTTCTCTATAAGTTTCAAGTAGCAGTTGGACTTTAAAACACGATCGGTATATTCCGTGCTCTTTATACGCCACAAGGCAGGCAAATCTTTATAAAGTTGGAAAAATTCTTGCCAGAATTTTGCATTTTCCATTTTTTAAAGGCTTTTGTGCACCAATTACAACAAAAATGAAGTCGATTAACAATGTTTGGCCCAGCAAGTTTGTATGTACATATGTATGTATGTATGTGCATGTGTATTTCGGTATGTGTAACACAAACCAAAATTTGCTGAGCAATTGTAATTCAAATAAAATGACATCTATTTACACAACTTTGTGTAAAATATAAAACTTTTTTGCACAAATTGGGGTGTTCTCATTATTTTTTATTTTTTTTATAAAAAGATTAAAACGAAAAACTCAACAAGTCAATCAATATGTGTGCTTCTTGCTTCTACAATGGCTTCAAACTGAACATACCCGCTTTATTTGTGCAGTTTTTGTGTGTTTCCGACCAGTTTGAACAAATTTATGTTGTCTGCCGTTTTATTTACAAATTCTTATAAGAGCATCAAAACCACTCAAACTGAGTTCTTTGCTTAAAGCTGTGCAAGCGGTTGCCAGAAAATTTTTTGTTGTTGAAATTTTGCCGGTTTTTGCATAAATTTAATAACGATTTTTTTCAAACTAACTGTCAGTTTGTAGAACAAAAAACAAATTTGAGTGCTTTGTTTTTGCTTTCAATGTAAATAGACAGACGAGAATTTTATTTATTGTCTTGTATAAACTGGCAGTAAGTAAATAGAGAATATTTAATATACATACATCATGTGGGTAAATATGCTGATAATATCGCGCCATAAACGCCAAAAAAAAATACAATCTTGAATTTAAAAAAATGGGTGGAGACACGCCCATTAAAATTTAATTTTAACCAACAGATTTAAAAAAAATTTTTTTTTTATCAGGATTAATTTCTTAATCGGGCTTAAGTTCAGTATTTTCAATTCTTATTGAAAGAAATATTTTCATTAATACTCAGGTAGAGTGATATAACTTCGTGCTAACCAGAATAGAAAATGAATGGATTTGTTACTGTTTAAAAAATGTTTACTGAAAATTTTGCAAAAATCGATGGGGTTTAAAAACTCCGAAAATAGCGTTACGTAATATGTGAATGGTCTTTTAGACATTTTTCGGGTATTTTTTTTTTACTGAAAAACTTTGTTTTTTTGTTAGATATGGGCAGTTTTTTTCAAGACCCCATTCAAATAATTTCCAATTACCTAGGGGACCAAATTGCATGGATTCAATTTAAATTTTTTTAATGTTTTTCAAGTAGACCTGGAAAACAGCTCAAATTCGACTGTAAAATGTAAAAAATATTGAAAAATGATAACCGACTATTATCACTATAATACCCAGCAAAAAATAAAATGAGTACTTCTTTCGAAAGCACTTCTTAATTACTTCCAAAGTAGGTTATGCATTTTTTTCTGGTTTATTGAAGCTATTTTTATTTCCGATAGTAGATAATCGATTTTCGTCAAAAAAGCGAGGTCCAAAAAATTTCTCGGTTAAGCTTTTTTGGCGGCTATGGCTAGATATGTACCCAGCCAAAAAAAAAAACTGCAATAGTTGAGTAGTAGCTTGTCTCTTTCATCCCTTCTTAATCACTACATCATAGACGCATGACCGAAAATGCTGTTGCCTCTGTAATTATGGGGGGTATAAATATTAGAGAATCAGATGCTCTTGATGTTCTTGGAATGAAAATACAGTGTGATGTCCGATGGACTGAACACATTTTTCAAGTTGCAAAAGAAGCATTCAAGTGCCTCGGCTTTTTAAAACGGTGCAAAAGATATTTCAGCCCATCCGATCTCCTTACTATTTATACCACTTATATCCGACAAAAAATGGAATACAACTCTCATGTATGGGCCGGCACTTCAAAGTCTATTTTGGGGCTGCTCGACCGCGTACAGGAGAGAGCGAAGAAGCTCATCGGTGACAGTAGGGTATCCAGCTCTATTGA
The DNA here is from genome assembly GCA_936439885.1 of Nowickia ferox. Lineage (NCBI taxonomy): Eukaryota > Metazoa > Arthropoda > Insecta > Diptera > Tachinidae > Nowickia > Nowickia ferox. Next base: position 75,250,807 of record OW387027.1, read on the forward strand.
TTCATTGGAGCATCGACGCAATGTGGGGTGCATTTCCTTGTTCTATCGTTACTACAACGGAATGTGTTCTAATGTAATTAGGGAACTTGTTCCTGAAACCCGCACATTTACACGCACAACACGTGCCTCATTCAGAGCACATCCCTTTGTGGTCGACTGGCCAACGAATCGCACTACGCATTACAGAGAGAATTCTTTTTTTAGCCGCACTGTTCGTATGTGGAACCAACTACCTACGGAGGTCTTTCCTGTCACTACCAGCGTGAGAAAGTTTAAATCAAATGTTCACAGACACTACTCCCTCTATCCTATAACCTATTTTCCTAGTTCTAGCACAATGCATTGCATGAGTAGGAGTTTCCCCTGAGTGCTGGTCCTATATAAAAAAAAAGTAAATTCAAGTGATGAAAACTAACATCTAAAAAGCTTTAAAATCAGGGAACATGCACGAGTTCATTAATCTATGAAACAACGTTTTCGGATTCATTAATTTCAATGAAGATCAATTTATTCAAATTCCCGCACAAAAACATGTTTCCCAATAACACTCTAATACAAAAATCATGTTGTTTCCTCTAAATCGAGCCAGTTCGTCATGACGTGAACCCATTGAACCAAATTCTTGTCATGTTTTTCTTTCTCTGTATGTATGCGTGCCTAATTTTTACAAAATAAAACTACTTTTAATTCTGTCGTTAGCGTGCGTGAGCGTGAGAAATTTTGTATCATTCGTGAGTGATTGTCGGTAATTCAATCAAAGTATTTTAATCGTGAGCGTGCGTCGTGGTCGTGAATAACTTTTAAGTTGATCGTGTGTAACAGAGTGCGAGTGAAATATTTTTGTGCGTGAGTGTGCGTGTCGTGAGCCAAAAAAACCCTCAAAATCACATCTCTAAGTATTATGTGTGTGTATAGCTTTTCTGAATGCCATGACTGTAGCAAATATATTATGATAATCACTTTATAAGCATTTTTTGCGTTAATAAAGGAGTATAAAAAAATAATTGGTATTCATTTTATAAATTAAAATATTTTCTTTTTTTAGGAATTCGACTGGGACGAAGGCATAAAGTCTTATTTGCTTAGTAGTTTCTTTTGGGGTTATGTGATCACACAAGTTCCTGGTGGATATTTGTCCCATAAATATGGTGCTAAATTTACATTCTTTTTTGGTTTGCTGATATGCTCCCTACTGGCTCTACTGACACCTCTGGTAGCTGAAATCGGTGATTGGCCTTTGCTATTGATATTGCGTGCAGTTCAAGGACTATGCCAAGGCATGATATTTCCTTCGACACACACGTTTCTCTCGAAATGGGCTCCAGCTGAGGAAAGAGGACGCTTGGTTAGCTATTGCTATTCTGGCACACAGTTTGGCACTGTAATAATGTTGTCTATAAGTGGTTTTATAGCCTCTTCATGGATGGGTTGGCCTAGCATATTTTATGTATCAGGCTTGGCCGGCTTAATTTGGTCCATATTTTGGTATTTCTATTGCGCCAGTACACCGGCTGAACATCCAACCATAACATTAAGTGAAAGACGCTACATCGAGACACAATTGGGGGCGGGCAGAAGAGCTTCGGATGCTGGACGTATTGAGGCCTCTGAATTGAAGACCCCCTGGTTGAAAATATTTACCTCAGTGCCCTTCTTCACATTACTTTTTGTACACTGTGCCAATAATTGGGGTTTCTGGACTTTGCTTACCGAAATTCCTACCTATATGAAGAATATTTTGGGCATGGATATACGCAGCAATGGGCCATTATCGGCTTTGCCTTATCTCGCTATGACACTACTTTCGTATGGCTTCATATTTGTGGCCGATGTCATCAATCACAATAGTGTAATGCCTTTGTTTTTCTCACGAAAACTATTTAATACCTTGGGCATGTGGATACCCATGATGGCTTTGATTGGCTTGGGCTACATTACAACTGGAAGTGGTACAAAATTGGCTATAGCTTTGCTGACTATAGCAGTGGGTGCTAATGCTGCCACCTATTTGGGTTTTCAGGTGAATCACATAGACTTATCGCCCAACTTTGCTGGCACTCTAATGGGTATAACAAATTGTGCAGCAAATATAATGAGTATTATAGCACCACTCGCAGTGGGTTTAATAGTTACAGATGAGGTAAATTGTATCCTACACAATCGCGCGATCTACGAAAAAATACAACCCTGATCTGATGAATTGTTTTTGTCTTTTGAAAATGTTCATAGACTCCATCATACCAGGGCTGTATTTTCTCAAAAATCGCACGATCGTGTAGGCTAGTGTATCACGGCCTTAAAAAAAACGAATATTTTAAATTCGGTTTCTTTCTTTTAAATTCCAGACAAATCCTCTACAGTGGCGCATTGTATTTTATATCACAGCTGGTTTCTATTTCATTGGCAATTTATTATTTCTTATCTTTGGGCGCACCAGTCCTCGTGCTTGGAATATGCCCAGAGCTCAAAACCATTCCTCGAGATCTTCCTCTCCAGAACAAGAACATAGCCCTGCAGTGGAGGACGTTTGGCAGGCTTCCGAAAATGAGCCTCTGAAATCGAATTCTATTTAATTTAATGAAACTGTTTGTTTTTAAATGATGCTTTTGTATTGCTATGAAAAAATATTCACACTTGTTCCAGTTCAATACAATATCAAAAAATTGGGCCTTGTCCTTATTCGCTCTCGACAATAATTTGGTGCTATTGACAGACTATTTAGCATGATGAACCTGTCAATAGCAGTCAGTTGTTTTCTTCAAACCTTATTTCTTTTGATACTGTATTGACGTGACGTCCATGTTGACAACTGGAATAAGTTTGAATAATTTTTAATTTCCATTAAATTTATTTATGTATTGTATATATACTTACATATACATATATTACTTAGTATATACTATATATTAATTATCTTTTATTTTTGGCTTAAATCAATCAAATGTAAACCTTATTTTAATTATATTAAGCTAAATTCATGTTTATTAAGATACACAATTAATTTATTTTGTATTACGAATATTACAATACATACTTACATATGTGTACATCTATTTTCATGCTGTTATTTCCATGAAAATTATATATGAAACTAATAAAAGTTTGAATACGATATATACAAAAGTTTTAAAAACAGAACTTTCGATTTACTGGAGATTAAATATTTGTAAATTTAGAGACTACTACAGATGGGCGCGTTTCTTGTTTTTTTTTTCGTGAGACGAAGTGTTCGTGACAAAAAAATCTGATTTCATGCATGGTCGGGTCGTTTCGTGTTGATAAAAATTGATACGAAACGATTTTAGGTGTAAAATACTCGAATGTATGCAACAATTTCAAATAAAAAAAAATTTAATATTTTGTATCGTCAAACACGCAACACCAGCAAGTTTCAAGGGTCTCTTAAACTTAAAATTCTGAAATTACACCAACATATTTACGCATATTTATTTGAATATAAAAAAAAATATTTTTTGCTATTCAATTTGATTTCCGTCGTGTCTGTGGAAAAAATTCAGCACGCGCTCATCTCTAGAGAGTACAATTAAGATACGTACATATAAACAGTAGAGAAGAACACTGTTGTTGCAGAAGCTGAAATATCGGGTAGTTTACCAACCTGTTTCACAGTCTTCCAGGCAGAAAACTACACTATTATTTTTTATCCATTATGCCTCTTGGGAGCATATGGCTTCCATGAAGCATCTCCATATTACACTGTGTGCTGCTGTTGTTTTAGCGTCTTGCCACGTAAGAGTGCACTGTCCTAGTTCTTGTAGTATCGTGCGTCTCCAGGTGTCACCTGATTTCTAATGGTCGCTTCGATAACGAGCTGATTCGATAACGTTTATTCAGTTTGAAATTGTGGCATTCGCTATCGAACAATGTAATAATATGGTTCGATATCGAATTGCATAATCTCAAACTGGAAAAAAGTGATCGAATCAGCTCATTATCGAAAGCGACGATTAGACCTCAGGTGTTCTTTTTTTTTTTTTTTGGTGGACCACGGCTTCTTGAGTCTTGAGAATTCCTTTCTAGTGCCATCCTTGTGATACTATCAGAATTCTTTTACTATCAGATTTCTTTCTGATAGTATGGACGATCCACCTCCATTTCCTACATTTTATTTGTATTATGCCAGAATATCCTGCATATGATTTTGAGGCACTTGCTGATGAATACCTGTAGCTTTTGCGTGATGCTATTCGATACTAATCAGGTTTCGCTTCCGTACAACAGAGTTGATTTTACACACGTGTTGAATATTCTAAGCTTGGTTTTGTATGCAAATATCATTCGCACAATCCAAATCCTCGATCCATGTAAATCCATCAAACCTACGCTATATCGCCGCAAAAAAGCATGACAAAATGGGGTTGAATCAAGGCTTCAAGTGCTGACGAACTGGTTCGATTTGAATGTGTTTGTGTGGGAATTTAAATAAACTTCTCTTTATTAAAATTAATGAACCCAACTTCATTCATACTTACGTTGAAAGAACATTATTTATTATTAAGTCGGTGATGAGCTGCCGCTTGTTCACTGACTGGAAAGCTTTTTGAATGTTAATTTTTCATCACTTCAAAAATTAAGAATTTATTCGGATTTAGAAAAGCGTTAAAAATTAATTCACTTCTTATAATGTTTAAAGGCCATGATATTCTATCCTACACAATCGCACGATTTACTAAAAAATACAACAAGTTTCAGATTGGAAAAACTCAAGAAAATAATATATTTTTAATACCTTAATTAAATAAAAGATACAACAAATATATTTCCTGGCTAATTAATAATGAAGGTACTAGCAATTAATTTTGATAATTTAAATACGCTTGTCGAATGCGTAAATAAATTTAACTCCAGGCTTATGTTTCCACAAATCATGGCTTCTCATGTATTTGTCTTAAGTCTTTTATTATCCATGTACTTGTTGTGAAACAAATTTTATAAAAGACTTAAGATAGGAACACGAAAATGATGAAAATTTGCCCGAATCGAAATTTAAGCATGATAATGATTTTCGAATTGAGCGATTAAGATTTTTACACAAAGGATCCGCCAGAAAAATTTCAGTTCAGCATTTCTGAGATAAACGTCCACAATATTAAAATGACAAAAATCTATAAATTGTATGCTGCTGTCTCAAGTAGAGATGAGAATAAACGTTAAAGTTATTCCGCAAACTTGCACATGGTTACGCAGTTTATTCTACTTTTTATTTTAGAAGAATCAGATATGTACATATTTATGTTAACACAGAATCTTATTAGCAATGAAAACATAAAATTATTATTTTTAAACAGCCGATTTTTTCGGTTTTCTGTAAAAATTTCGGGTCCGTAGCACTTACCGTTCTCGAGAACACAACATGTGATGGACAGACGAACAGCGTAGCGAAAATAATAAAAAGTAAATAGAATTGTTAATTTTTGAGGAAAATCTGTGGTGTAGTAGAATTTTTTTTATACATAATTTGCAAAATTAGAATTTCATAATGTGAACACTAATGCAATTTCAAAGCAGAATTTTAAAAAGTTGTAGCAACAAAAATTTCAAGTCTGGACGAGGACTTACTGGGCTCTTGTGTTAGTGAAGAATAAAATGTAAACATTAAACAGCTGATCCCGATTTCTCTCTCTCTCTCTCTCTCTCTCCAGTATTTGCTTATTCCCCGGCTATTTAGAATTTTTTCTGAGGAACAAATGATTGGGAAGAGCAAAAAATCTGCGGGAAAATTCTTAATTGGGCTGATTATTTATTTATTTATTTAAGAAATACTTTACAAAGTAAATTTGCAAAGTATTGTTGCACAAATATGGGCGGGGTAGCTAGACCATATGCCCAAGATGTAATTAACAGTTTACGACCTATACCTTCACATAGGAAGTAGCAACGTGGTTGTTAAAGAAATTCCACAAAAGAACCGCAAGAATATACGGTTATCCGTGGCAGATCAATCAACCAGTGCGAGTGAGACGCAAAACTCTCGAAGGCCAATAAACAACAGTAGCCTGGTTGCACTTAAGATATAATTGCCAACGACGCTTGATGTTGACTCGCCCAGAGCTGCTTTACGACTGTGGGCTGATTATGTTTTTCAATCCTGTAATACGACCAATAAATACGAGTACTCGTGTATTAGAGTCTGTTCTGAAAATATCGGTGATTTCACTTGTTAGTGGGTTTTTATTGCATATTCTAACTTTCTGTCGTTTATAATAGAAAATTTGATTAAAAAAATTGATTTAGCTATTATTAATATTTGAAATACCGAAGTATATTTATTTGACACAAAGTCTTTATTTATTTAATTTGAAAATTTGCTTGTTTTTATGGTTTAGCAATTGTCTATATGCATTTCGTTCCTGCTTTTGGAACTCGTTAGTAGAAATATGAAAATAAATGTTTTATTTTTCTTTTTGCTTTTTAATACTTTTATTGTTGCCCAATGTGGCAGCTAATGGTAAAAAGGTGGGGGAAAACAAAATGGATAGACAATCGAATAAAGATGCTTGTTTTGTAAAAATGTTTGTTTGAAGCTTTCAAACTTATTATGTTTGTATACTGTGATTCTCAATATAGTATTAAGAGTCTTACTATAAACATACGAAGTTTGTCAACTAAATTCAAAAATTTTTTGGGTTGAAGTCTATTGACGAGTTCCAAAAGCAGGAACGAAATGCATATAGACAATTGCTAAACCATAAAAACAAGCAAATTTTCATATTATTAATATTTTGAAATCAGAAATCAGCGTTATTTTGACATGTCATGATTTGCAGCACAGACCCGATTGTCACGTTATTACAGTGTGGCCACCAAATAGTTACACAGACCACTTTTCGAAACTTCAGTCAATTTAAGGCTTGACTCCTCAGAAAATTTAACACACGCCATCTAAATAATAATTTTCGATACACTTTTATTTATTTATTTTTTTTGTATTCATATCGTACAAATTAATTATTTTACTGTTTTTTTTTTAAATATTTAAATGAATTACATATATTACAAAACTTAAAATTACATAATACTAAACTTAAATAATGAAATGTTCAATATTTTAATGAAATTTTTTTACTAACTTCATGCATACTGACATACATATACATATGTACATATGTATAAGTATATATTAGGTTGGTTGAAGTAAAATTTAAAGATTTTTTTTTGGAACAGAGAAATATGGAAGATATAATAAACAACGGAAAAATACAACTTAATTAAAAGCGAAAATGAAGAGTGTTTTCGATTAAATTAATTGAATTTATTTAGAATTAAAGCTAGATAATAATTAATAGATTTGAAAAAATTATATCGTAAAGAAATCTATAAAAGCTAAGCAGGTTTCAAGTATTAAAATTGATGTGTATGACTTTTGTTTTTTCTTTTGGAAAAAGAATATGAATGACACATAATGCCACAGGGAAAAGCTAAAAGAGAAAAACAAGAGAGTGAGTAGAGAGCCAAGAAAAGATGTTGCATTTTGAGTTTATCACAATCTCTAGACGAAAAGTTACGCTACAGCTGATCCAACTAAAATGTTAATAAAAACAGCTGTAGCAGAGTTAAAATAGCATATGGTAGTGTCATAATTACTCCTTATTATTATTTTAAATAATATATTTTCGCTCTATTTATTTAATTTGTGATTAGATGGTAAATCGTCGGACTTAATGCAGCGCCCTCTGTAGCATATTTCAGCATCTGATGTTTCTTCTTGCTGTACTGGTGAAGATGTAGCAAACACCACATGCTTCATTAGTTCTCGATGGAAGGCCTTCTTATCCTCTACGGACATGGGCTCAGTAATGGAAACCAGATCTATCGCTGAAGCTGTAGTCGTTTCCAGCTTTGGCCTCTTTATATTTTTATACTCTTGACGACGTTTACCCACCGCTGCTAAAGCGGCCGTAACTGCTGTGTCATCATTTTCCTCTATGGAGAAAAGTTCATGCAGTTGTTTTTTAACTTCGGAGAAGAGACTGGGTTGCACTTCCAAATCATCTTCCATGCCCATATCCTCGTCCATGCGCCTGGTGGCACTTTCTTCCTGACTGGTCACTGCTTTATCTTCTTCTTCCACATTCATGGGCCAAGTGGTGGACATAATTTCTTGCGGTCTGGCCGTGGACATACTATATTCCTCCATTGAACTCAAGGGCAGGGGTGTGGTTGTAAGGGCATTATACATAGAATTTATTTCAGCTGCCGTAGTCATGGGCGTGGTAGTTTTTCCATCCTTCGCTGTACTCGCTGCGTCAGCAGGCTTGTCTGTCTTGTGCAAGGTATTATAAAGTTGGGAACCCAGATTTTGCGATTCAGCCGTCTCAAAGGTTTCACCATTGCCATTACTAGAGCTGACAGAGGAAGAGACACGTGTTTTCTTCCATTTTCCTCGGCGCAATATACGATTGGCAAGTGTAGTTTTTTGTGCTTCAAAAAGCGTACCATCGGTCGATATTTCTGGCTTCGTGGTCGTTTCCAAGGGCTTCTCCTCCGGTGCTTTTCCCATAACTTCCTCCAGGAGTTCAGCAAATGATTTTTCAGGTCTTTTAAAAAATAAAAGTATGAAATTGAAAAAAAAACTCTGATTTGTTCTCTAACACTCACTTCAAGTTGGGCTGCTTAATGTTTGTAGCTGATCCATAATTGGCCGACACCTTAACCTCATAATTCTCCTTATTGTCCCGCTCAGGTCCAACTGTAACAATCTCTGGCTCATTTTCAAACTTATGCTGATTTTTATTATCCTTAGGGTTTATGGGTTTGAAGTTGTTGGTGGGTCCTACTTTAGCAGAAGGTGCCCATTGGGACTCTTGCCCTTCCAATTGGAACTTTTGCTTGTAACGACGTCGAGGAGTCTAAAGTTCAGAATAGATAAAATTTATTTATTAAGGGTGAGTAAATTTAAGGTAAGGAAGTAAATTGGCTTAAAAAACACACGTTTTTTTGTGACAAATTCAGTTTTGTTGATGCCAATGTAAAGTAGCAATATGGGCAATGTTCACCTCTAGCACGTTGGCAGACGTCCGCTCTTTTCACAAAATTTTGAACCACATTTTGCAAAAAAAAAACTTTGCTTATCTCTTCAATTTAGCGCCGAATTTCATCTTTCATAACGTCAGTTGTTTGCAGTTTGCTCACGTTAACCCGGTCTTTCAAATGGCCGCCCCAGAGAAAATAATCCAGCGGCGTTAAATCACAAGAATGAGGCGGCCAACTGACATTCCGAAATCGAGAAATTATGCGACCGAGAAATTTCTCATGCATTAACTGAATTTTGGTGCCGTTTGGCTGCAACCAAAGTTCACTGATGTCAACATTAGCCAATTGTGGCCACAAAAAATCGATTATCATGGTTTGGTAGAGCAGAGAATTCACGGTGACGGCGTTTCTTGGCTCATTTTCGAAAAAATACATCGCCTGACCACAAACCGCACTACGAGCATATTGTTTTGGTCTACTGTCTGCCAACAGTACCGTGAGCCTCGAATTTAGCGATTAAATTACGCACAGCGGTCTCAGAAGAAGCCTGATAATGAGGAAAAGCTGGTCGAATTTTGCGAAGTGGTACAGTAAAATTTTCACCATTTTGATAGTACATTTTCACAGTTAAAATACTTTGTTCAAGAGTGTAGCGTTCCATGGTTAAAATTTCCCAACTTTTTTACTAATAAATGTCAAAGGATGACAGCTCAATTCCTGACTTTTCATAATTTGGCAGCCAATTTACTTCCTAACCTCAAATTTGCCCACCCCTTTTTTATATCTCAAGAAATATACAGCAGACTTACCTCGTTTTCGTATAAATCTTGATTGAAACGATTCAGCTTCCGATAGTTTTGCTTGGGCTGTTCTGTAGGCTCATTTTCTTCTTCCGAAGCCGCAGGTGCAGGTGTGGGAGTGGATGAGAATAAAGGACGACGCGTACGGGCGCGTATCTTGACAACCTTACGGGCTGGCAGACGATTGCGAGTCTTTTGAAAAAAGAATTGATTATTAAATTGAAAATATTTCTTTTTTCATCAACTTACCGATGATTTTTCCTCTTCTGCTGGTGTGGTAGTGGTGGGCGTTGTCTCAGTTGTTGTGGGCCTTAATCTGGGATAATTTCGCCTAATAAAGGGCGAACGTCTAGTAGTTATCACTATCGTTGGAGCCTCAGTGCTTGTTGTAGTTGTAGTCGTCGTAGTTGTGGTGGTAGAAGGCGTTGTGCCGGGCAATGTGGTATGGATGGGATTTATTTCATTTCTTAGCACAGGTTCGGTAGGATTGACATCTTCTTGGTTGGGAAAATAGCCTGGACCATAATTATTCTTATATTCATGATACTGTTGAGCAATATGCATGGGTTCTAATAGCGCGGCTGGGAAATTTTGATCATTATCTATGCTGTTACTGGGAGTAACCGTGTAGATTTGCTGAGTTTCCGCGGTGGCAGCTTCGGTAGTGGCAGCATCGTATGTATCTGGTATGGCTGTAGGATTACTACTACTACTACTACTACTACTGGGCCTACGTGTATTGCTGGGCTTGAATACGGGATAATTTTGTTTTAAAACATCACGTTGATATTCCAAGTCTTCATTTTCATTCACCACTTTGAACGAGCCATTGTATTTTCGCTTGGGTTTAAGTTTCAGCGCTTGTCTCTCTTCGGGCGTGGGCTGGTAGCGTATGCGGTTAGGATTACGTATTAAAGGATTACGGGCAGGGGATGAAGGACGTCTAGTTGTTGTAGTGGTAGTGGTTTCATCATAATCTAGATTTACAGAGCTGGCTGTGGATGCGGTGTTGCGTGAACCATATGGACGTCTAACGCGATTAATGGGTCGCCTTGTGAATGTTTCTGACTCGGAATAGGATACAGATGACGTCACTCTTGTATTAATGGGTTTGCGTACACGATTAATCGGTTTTCTGGTGGGTCTTGTAGAAGATTCCGGCTCTTGATAAGTGAATGGTGGAGGTATAGTTGTTTGTTCCTGAGTAGAAGTTATTTGTTCCTGGGTATTGTGTTGTTGCTGATCTTTGAGATTGTTAACTAGGCCCGGGAAATTAGGAGTCAGTTGGGGCAACTCTGAGGGTAGCTGGTAAGGGTTGGGTTCGTATTCTACGGGACTATCGGTGATTTCATTTTGTATATAAGAAGGACGGTGGTTGGAAGGTAATTGGTTATTTTGATGTTGATGTTGTTGTTCGAATTGCTGCTGCTGGTGCTGTTGCTGCTGCTCTTGCTGTTGCTGCTGCTCTTGCTGCTCCTGTTGTTCTTGCTGCTGCTGACGCGGGGGTACGGTATTATATTCATCGTCCTGCACTGGTGCAGGAGTAGGACTAAAGAATGTTATTCTTGGCTTTTTTGTGGTTGTGATCTTGGGAATTTCATATTCCAAATTAACAGGTGTGTACTGAACTTGCTCATAGGGTGGATTGGTTTGGGCTACAACCTGAGGACGATGACGATTGGCCTCTTGTTTTCTGTAATAATGTTTCATGCGATACTCCTCCTCAGCTGTTGTCGCAGATACTGTTGGTCTGGTAGTTACTCTGGGCTTTTCTTCTTGTTCGATGGTTTCTTGTTGTTGGGAAACCTGATTTAGGTCAGGATAAAGGTGACCACTAGCGCCAGGATATTCGACTTGTGGATGCGTATTGTAAGCGAAGTAATTATGAGGAGCAGCTGTGGTCGAAGTTGTAGAGGTGCTGCTGGTTGATGTGGTTGAGGTAGTGGATGTGGAAGAGCTTGTTGAAGGTTTGGTTTGTAGTTTATAATATTCATCTGTTGATATTTGATTGGGTATGGGATTGAACTGAGCATATGGATTGCTAAGCTGTTGATTAAATGTCGGCTGTTCTATCTTTACTGACTGTGGCCTCTTCTTTTTGGGGCGTTCTTTATGCAATACTTGAGGTGAAGGTACTTCCTGTATGGGATCTTGATCGTAGTAATAATTAAACTTGTTGCCTCTATTACTATTATTATTGTTATTGGATTTTTGATGTTGTGATTTAACTCTTTGTGGGGAAGTTCGTGGTCTGTAAGTTGTTGTGGTTGTTTGCTCTACCACTTGCTGAGGCTGATAGTACTGGGTTAGTGTTTGAGATTCACCTGATTTAGACAGATTGATGACAATAGAGCCCACATGAGGCTCAGGCAGAAGGATTTTGTTGAAGCCAACCGGAGTGCGATAACTTAAGGGAGCCACGAAGAAGGATATATCATTAATATTTTGGGATCCTTGCAGTTGCGAGAGATAAGGTAAATCAAATTTAATGTAACCGTTGGGTGTGGGCATGCCTGAAGGTCCTACAAAAATTTCTGGTGGATTTTGTGTGGGAGCATCTATGACCGAAATGGTTTTGGAAGCGCCTAAAATATCAACAACATCAGATTCTGTGGGTCTTGTTGAGGAACGCAACAAGAACATCGCCAAGGGAGGTTGATGAGCTTTTGGCTTTGGTTTGGGCGTCGTAGTGTATTGGGGACTAACAAAGTTTTGCAAAATGTTTGGCGGTCTCAAGGAAGTTGTATGTGGTCTTAGGGTGGTGCTGGTGGTGCTGGTGGAATAGTATTTGAGTTGTGGTTGTTGTCCCAATGAGTCTGGTGTGTAAAATTGATTAATTTGATAAGGATTTACAGTGGGTAAATTGCTGTTATATTTAGAAGGAGATTCGTAGGGGTTTTGCAGTTGTACTTGAGGCTGCACTTGTTGCTGGTGTTGCTGGTGTTGTTGGTGCTGTTGCTGTGGCTGCGCTTGATGTTGATGTTGTGGTTGCTGCTGTGGCGCCTGATTGAAAATGTCATTGTAAGGTACAAATAAAAATTGGTGATCTGGTTGAGGCGAAGGTGCCGAAGGAGCAGATCCGGATGGTATTGTGTTAAAAGGCGATCTCAAGGAGAAGGGTGCATTATCCTGCGCATCAAGTTGTTGTGGAAAAACTTGTGGTGACACCGCCTGCAGTGGGGATGCTGGCGTAGGTTTATTGTCTTTGAAAAAGTTTTTCAAAGAAATTGGTTCGTTGCTCAGAAAATTTGGCTGCAATAATGGTTTCTGCTGCAGTGTCTGTGCCTGAGGCTTAGGCTGCACGGGATGGAATTCTGATGGAAAAACGGGCTGTTGGTTGTACAGCGGTGAATTGAATAAAGTTGCTTGTGCTCCACCTCCAAAAGCATGAGATATCTGATAGCCAGTATTAACGCCCGAACCACCATTCACTTGAGATGAGCTTACGCGTGAGCTTTGTTGACTCAAAGGCATTTCAAATTTGAAAAATGATTGTGATGTAGGATCCTGGCCTTGAAAAGCAGTAGATTTAATACCAGCTGCAGGTTGTTTCAGCGGCTGAGATTGAGGTACGTTGGGGTAACTTTGAAATTGATAGGGAAAATCAAAATGTGAAGTTTTCTGCGAAACAGGAGCAGCACCAAATCCTTTAGTCAAATCGCTAAAGTGGCCGTTCGAAGGAAATGCCTGAGAGTAAGTCAAAAGACGACCATTACCCGAACGATCTTTTGGTTGTGTCGAACTATCGGCTGACTGAGCCAAGGGAATCCAGTCAAAACTATCCGATACACCGGGCTCGTCTGCTTCCAACTGACGTGACCATTTTTCTAAAGCTAAAGCATTGTGTGTGGAAGCCAAAAGGCATAAACAAGTGCAGGCACATATAAATTGCAAGTGTCTCGTCATTGTTTAGCCTGCAAAGAATATAAAAGAAAAAAAAAGAATAAAATAAAATTAAATGGATTTTATATGGAGAAAAGAAAAATGTAAAAGTTCTTTTTTGTATTGGTAGCAAACTTAACGCTTCTGTTTTAATAAACACTTTAATTGAAATTTATTTGATGGTGGTTAAGCGATGTCTATATGCATTTCATTGTTGCTTTAACAAATCGTCAGTAGAGTTCAACCACACATTTTGAACAGTCACAAACCTCTTATCTTTAATAAATTTGTATCAAAGATTTGTGTCAATTACTTAAAAGATATTTACTTAAAGTCTTTTATTTGTTCGATTTGTGGTTCACTTTTGTAGGAAGTTTCTTTTTAATATAGAGTTTTTTTTGATAACAATATTTGAGCGAAGCTTTTTATTAAAAAGTTAAGACACTTCGAACCTATTTCATCAATCAAATATAAATTCATATTTAAATAGAATTGGTGAAATAGGTTCTTAATGTCTCTCGAAACTAGCATTTGTATGTTTTATATTCTATAAGTTATATTGTTACGTTTTCTAAACTTTAAAAACGTTATTTATGTTGGTTCGAAGATTAAAAATTAAATAAAAAGTCACAGTGCACAATTCTTGTCAAATCAGAACACACTTTATTTACTCAACACTTATATTCAGATCTTTTAAGTACACAATGTTAAATTATTCCCTGATGGAATACCACAATGTTAACTTTTCTGTTATTTATACAAGATTCAATTTAAACGGATTTTTCGCTCTTTTCATAAAGAGTGTCTCAAAGTTAATAACGCAAGATTTGAATTGAATAGTTTTTAGTCTTTTGATTGAATTTTTTTACTGCATCCTAAAGTACATAAGAAAGGTTTATTTATTGAATAACATCGGGCAATGGCCTCCACGGCTTTGTATGCACATGCGCACTCGTTTGTCGAAATTTTGTATGACTATTTTGCATAAATGCTTGCTTACAAAGAAAAAAAAAAATATTAAAAATATATACGAGTATTCAAGGCCTTGATAAGAGATATAACTTTTTGTTTTATAAAGCAAATTTCTTTTCTTCCAAAGTACTGTGGTAAAGTTTTTTTTTTGATGTCAGATAAAGCGTATTAAATACTATCATTATTGAGCTCAAGAAGTTTGGTGTATTTATATCAAAGAAGTAGACAAAATCTAGGATTTGAAAACTGACCTCCTGTTTCCGTGAACCAGACAGTCGACTTGAGCAGAAAATTTATATGAAAAGTATTAAGTAATTTTCAAGCTTTCTAGACGAGTCGATTGCCTGGCATGTGGAAACAGGGGGTTGACTTTTTCTCATGAAAAAAAAACCAGAAGAACTTAAATATACATCTGTAAGTTCTTGCAACATAACGATCATAAATATAAATCATTTATTTGTAACTTTGCAGTTCCAATATTTAAAACACATTTTTGACAAACTGTATCTAAAGTGATTTCATTCATTTCATTTCATTTGAACTCTCTTGTGCAGAAGATCATAAACAATATTTTTTGACAAACTGTATCTAAAGTGACTTCGTTCCACATTAAAGTCTCTCATGCAGAAGATCATAACAATTTGAAAAATATAAAATTTGATATTAATTTGTTTGATGGAAATTTATTAAACAATTTAACGGACAAGCCAAAGAGTTGCATACATTACTTTCACTCTCAAATTTTGTTAAAATATCACATTAGGAAAATAAAAAAATTTCGAAGCAAAAAACATTAATATACAAAATAATAATAAATTATTAAAACAAACAACATAATGTAATATGATGGTCAAATTATGGCACTCGATAACGAACAAAATTTGAAAATATTTTAATGAAATGTGCATGAAAATATTTAAAAATTCCGATCTATATCGTGTGCTGTAATTTGCCCTCTAATTTAAAGATAGAGGTTAAATAAATATTATGGAAGTTAAGGGCATAATTACAAGAGATGGAAATAAAATTCAATATCTAAATGCTTTTTAACTAGCCTTATTACTTACTAAATTTATTCATATTATAATATTTTTCATAAATATTTCATAAATTTTTCTAACAGTAAAAGTTGAACTCAGTTGTGGTAAAATTCCAAAAGATTTTAAGGTAAAAAAGCAAAAAAATTCTATTAAAAGAGATATGTACAGTAGAGTTGGAATAGTGTTATATGGAAATCCGTAGCAACAGGGTTTGGATACGATAGAACCAGTAATTGTTTAAAGTTTAGAAAGAAATGCATTAGATAAAAAATTATGGGGATGGGATGGGGGTAAATGGGTCCTCATCGGGCTCAAAACTAGGAGAAAGCGAGGCAAAATCCACAAAAAGCTTCACAACTAGCCTTGAGTTGCTACTAGAGGGGTAAAACTTTGGACCGACCCCTCTATTATTTCCCCACCTACATTTTTTATAAACATACCAACCCCCTATCTACTCTCTTTAAGAAGGCTCCCATACAAAATACAGAGCAAAATACGGTTAACGCAACCAATAGAAATTTTGGGCTGTTGCTAAAACCGAGTTTGTTGCGAAAACCGAGTAGAAAATTTCTGTGCCTGTTTTCCACTAAAAAGCTTATTTTAAACCAAATAAAATGTTTAAATGTTTTAAAATAAATGAATTTGCCACGACTTTCTTTAGCAGTTGCTCGATTTTTTTAATTCTACATACAGTTGATTTATGAATTTTGTATTCATTGCAATTATTTTTCACAGGTATGCCACTTTCAAGTTTCTTCAGAATTTCGCTCTTTTGTTTAATTGTTAGTTTAACAAATTTTGTTACTACAGGCATTTTGTTTATTTTACTAGAACAACCGCTCACAATCAAAGAATTTTTGACGTTAGCATAAGATTTCATGCACAAAAGCTTATAGTTTTGAATTTATTTATAAAAAACTAAAGTGAAAAAACAAAACGAAAGAGACAATCTTAACTTTCCTTGAAAAGTTGCATTAATTGAGGTCTTGTTTTTTGAAAAGTTGCGTTAACAGAGTCACCAATGTTAAAATTTTGGGTGTTGCGAACATCGAGGTGTTGCGCGTATCGAGGGTTGCCTTAACCGAATCTGCGCTGTATTATTTTTTATACAATTACCTCCCATCGCCGTAACTAGCCCGGAATGTGTCAAATATATGACCGAACTCCAATATTTTTCTTGCATACCTAGATTTCCGATGAATAACAAAAATGTAAAATATTTGCCGTTTCGATTTTTTTATGAATTTTTGAAGACAAAACAAACGGAACAGTGTAATTAACAGGAAACCCAGAAATATATAAAAAAAGTTATTTTTGATGCTTAAAGAAATTGTAATTATTTTTGTCTATATTTCCATTCCACTTAAATAAATTACAAATCTGTTTGAAATTTGGCTCTCTCTTAGGTTTGCTTAGGTTAACAGGCGGAGGAAAAAGAAAAGTGTTATCTGCCGGAAAGTCGTTGGTTTTCAAGTTAAGCTATTAGAAAAAAATATTAGCACTTAAATTGTTTCAAACATAAACTACTTCAGAATACTATTGATAGCATCTAAATCAAACATATTCTTATACTTCTTTTAATAATGATTTAAAGCGAATTTTTAATTTAATTTAAACTTAATTAAAGTTACTTAAAATGGTTTTGTAATCTTGTTTTTTTGTATCAAATTCATTTGAAATACAAAATACTGATCCAAATGCTTTGGTTTCATTTGCCCATATTTTGCCATCACCAAAAACACTGTGCAATTTAAATTGCTTACCGTTGAATCATTAACTGCAATTGATTAATAATACACATGCACACACACACACACATACACACACATACACACACACATATACACAATTTCTGACATTTCGAATTGGTCATTGTATAGCCGCTTTTGTTTTCAAACATATACACACACACACATTCACATATTCGCATTCAAACTCTTGCAAAATGTAACTACAACTTTATATGGCTCAAAGCTAAAAAAAGAAATAAAAACAAATTAAATTAAAAGCAACAGAAACTCGCTGTAAAAAATGCACTTCAAAACTGCATGCAAACACAATCTTGATCGCTATTTACGAGTATTACACTCACTCATGATCACTTTCATTTTCAATTTTTTGGGTGGTGTAAGAAATCGAATAGTGCACAAGATATAGAAGAAAAAAAAATTGCATAAAAAATTACCATGCAAAAGAAATGGCAGGTGAGATAAAAGAAGGAGAAAGAAAGAAAACTACTCGTATGCACTGAAATGACTTGACTTAAACTACAAGCGGATGCCAGCGGCAGCAGCGACAATACTCGTACGCGTGTACGAGTACATGCACTTGAAACTTGATTAAACAAAATAATTGTTAAAACATAATAATATCTTTTTCCATTGGCCGTTGGTCTCCTCCCAGCCAGCGCCTGTAGATCTGCGAATACAATATGTAATATGATAATGAAAGCAAAAGTTCATTCATTGCTTATGTGCAAATATGCATATTCACCACCACCGCTCACGCGACTGCAGTGAATCATTCACATGCAATCGTACATCTATAAAAAAACTCAACTGGACTGAGCATGCATTTTCTAATGGATAAAAGTATGTGAAAAAAATAGTTGACCTTAAATGCCTTCTTGGGAATTTTCCGCTAAGCTCAACACCCAACCGATCGCAAATGTATGCATTTTCCATCTCGCCAACTTTTTGGGAATCTAGAAGATCTATTTCACCAGTACTAGCGCATTTATATTGTGAAATTTTTCATGAAATTTCATAGAGTTTGTTGCACGAAATATTTTCTATTTGCAAATACCAGCTCTATAGAAGAGAGTGCTATAAAAAAATGACGTGACATGAATCTCTGGCAACTTTTTTTATGTTAAATATTTGCTTCTTCAGGCCAGACTTGGGCAATTTCAATTACATTAATTTCAATTACAATTACATGTTATTATAATTGAGATTTATTCAACCACAATTAAAAAAGTCAATTGTAATTGTAACTGAAACATTTTGAATTACAATTATAAAATTGTAATTGCAATAGAAAACCTTCAATTACAACTCAATGTGTTTTAATTACAAATTACTTTTGATTATAATAGTTTTGTGCAATTACAATTACATGTAATTGTAATTGTAATTGTAATTGTAATTGTAATTGTAATTGTAATTGTAATAGTAATAGTAATTGTAATTGTAATTGTAATTGTAACTGTAATTGTAATTGTGATTGTAATTGAAATTGTAATTGTAATTGTAATTGTAATTGTAATTGTAATTGTAATTGTAATTGTAATTGTAATTGTAATTGTAATTGTAATTGTAATTGTAATTGTAATTGTAATTGTAATTGTAATTGTTATTGTAATTGTAATTGTAATTGTAATTGTAATTGTAATATTGTAATTGTAATTGTAATTGTAATTGTAAACTACCTAGACGTTCAAGTGTCGAAAAGTAAGCGCAGTAACACAATTTACCCTTTTGCAAGTTTTATTAGGCTTCTACAAACTCCAGACTTGGCAAAATAAAATTTCTATTGCGTCTTCATATTATTTTACCGCACTCTACATCTACTGTTTGTTAATGGTTCAGACTTAATTAAAAAATAATAAAAAAAAATCTAATTTAATGTGTTGTAAACAGCTTCAAGGTTAAAAGGATTAAATGGCCACAAAATTTAAAGCTGAGTTTTGGCCTGGGGCACCAAATTGATTTTTATTCTATTACGATATTTTTTTTATTAAGCCACCATAATGGAAAAAGTGTCTATGTATATATGTATGAAAACAATTAATGAAAAATTTAATTTAAAAGTATGATCTACTCTATTGTTTGCAATAATTGAAAGTGCTGCTGTGAGTTGAGTTTGAATTAAAAGTTAATAAGATTATGTAAATAAATAAATATTTTAAGTTTATATCGTGGCATTGAAATGCAGAATGGTATGATATAATAAATAAATTTTTTAAACGAAAAAATATAAAAAAACTCACCATAAAATAATTGACACAATCAAAACAGTCAAAACAAGTTGATCTTTATAAAATCTGAAATATAAAAAGAGACAAAAGATTGAAAGTTTAATTAAAAATGTAAGACATATCCGGGTGCGTATAATCACAGAAAATAATAAATAATAATATCTTAATAGAAAATACATGAATGTAAATATGAACAAATATTTTGTATGGCCTTCTCATTATTTTCTTTCTGCTTTGTGCAGTGTTTCTCTCTTTTATTTCTTAACTATAACAATTCAATATTTGTTCAATATACTTCAGCAAGAAATTAAATATTTTTCTTATCATTTTCATCATAAAATCACTCAATCTCGTGTAATTGCAACGCTTAGTTGCACCTTCATTTTTAGTTTTTATTTATAGTTTGCAGTATTTTTTTTACCCATTAGCAGTCAGTCGTACATCTTGATTATTTATTCGGTTAGTGGGTGTTAGTTTTAGAGGACTCTGCCATCATCACATCTTGATGTAAAATTGTAAATTCAATGGTGGAGGCAAAAAAAAAGTATCGTAATTTGAATTTAGGTTCATTTGTATGCAGTTTAAACAAGTTCACTTTGAATTCATATTCTCACCCCGGCCCGGCTTTTTTTTGCCATCAACTTAATTGTTTTATCATTGAGACGTTGATTTGTTAAACATTTGCTGAAAATGGTAGTGTTGTTGGTAATTATTTATTAAGTTGTTGTTTGTTATTTGTTGTTGATAATGTTTTTTTTTTATTTTGTGGGAGCTGACACGCTGATGAATTGCAATTAAGTAGAGCAGAAAGTTTCAATGTTTTCTTTGGGGCCTTATTATAGTTGAAACAAAACATAAATAAAATCAAATAAAATTGGACATTAATGCAGAAATATTGCAGTAGCTTTGCAAAATACTCGTATATAAGTAAAATAAATTGCAAGAGTTTTGAGAAATTTTGCAAAAAACAATTACTTAATTTATGTGGCTCAAGCGAATTACTTTATTATATTCGAATAAAATATTTTATTCGCTATTCTATTCTAATGCAGTTAGTTCTTAAAATCCTATTTTATTATTAGATTAAAATATTCCATTCGGATAGTAGAACACCTGAACACTAGTTGAAACTAAAGTAATGTTTTCCTTTTATTTGTTTATTTGTAGTTTATTAGAGGCAGAAAATCTTTGTGCGTTAATCCAATAATACTTCTAAGATTGTATTAATCACTTATGGCGAAGCAGGTTGCTTCGCTCATGATTGTGGTGTGAAGCTTGAAAAGAGAGCGGAGCACGTATAGTGGAAATATACTATAAAAAATCGCTTGACTTTTTAGAAAATACAACCCTGTTATAATGGAGTTTATGGAAATTTTCAAAACACATAAAGAATTCATTAGATCACGGTGCATTTTTTCAAAAGTCGTGTGATTGTGTAGGATAGCGAGTCCTCAAGAATATGCTGCAAAAATATTCAACATTTTGTTGTTTTGTATTCTATTCCACAATTCAATTATTCTAGTTTAATTTTTCGTCTCTTCTTTAGAAAATCACATTAATTAATAGATATATTTCATTCTATAAGAATGAAGAAATTGTTCCTGGATAATATAAAATATTTGTGAATATTTTATTTGACTACACACTAGAGATGAGCGATATTTCGATACCTGTTACTTTTTCACAGCGGATGAAAAATCACTAATCACAACTGCAACTGAATTTATCAAGTAACAGGTTTTGTATATAAAGTTCTTACTTTACAGTATATATAAAGCTATCACATTAATCTTTTTATACCTTCAGCTTTGTCGAGAAAAAATCGTAAAATTATATTAAATCGTCTTTTCTGGCAACTATATATACCTCTCACATTTTTGTACTTGCAATTTTATTGTCTTTCTGCCG
The DNA here is from genome assembly GCA_936439885.1 of Nowickia ferox. Lineage (NCBI taxonomy): Eukaryota > Metazoa > Arthropoda > Insecta > Diptera > Tachinidae > Nowickia > Nowickia ferox. The sequence goes on from OW387027.1 coordinate 75,272,382, forward strand.
CTTTTACGACAATATTAAAAATTTGAAAAGGTCTTCTCCTTATTATTAATACTCACTTATAAAGCAGAAGCTAAAAAATTCTAAAATTAAACGAAAAATCGCCAAAATGAAAATAAGCGCTTAAATGAAAAATATCACCGAAAAATAAAATAAATGGCTGACATGCAAATAAAAAACCACCAAAAGTAAAGAAAATCGCTTAAATTAAAAAAATCGCCAAAAACCGAAAAAATTGCCAAAACGGAAAAAAGGAGTAAAAAATTCTCTAAAACTAAAATAAATCGCCAAAAACTGAAAAAAGTCGCCAAAAAAACGCGACTAAAAAAAATAAAAAATGCGTCAAAAACCGAAAAAATCGCTAAAACTAACAAACAAAAAAAAATCACCAAAAACCAAAACCGAAAAAATCGCCAAATATGAAAAAGCGCCAGGAGTAAAAAAATCTCTAAAACTGAAATAAATCGCCAAAAACCGAAAAATCACTAAAACTAACAAACAAAACAAAAAAAAACAAATCGCCAAAAACTAAGAAAATCGTTTAAATTAAAAAAATTGCCAAAACGAAAAAAACGCCAAGACTAAAAAAATCTCTAAAACTTAAATAAATAAATCGTCCAAAACCGAAAAAAACGCCGAAAAAAGTGCCAAGATTAAAAAAACGTCTAAAGCCGAAAAAAATCCCTAAAACGGCAAAATAGCCAAAACATCGCCACAACTAAAAAAAAAAAAAACGCCAAAACCCGAAAAAGTTTACGGGGTATTTAAAATTAAGAAAAAAATCTACATCAGGTAAGATATTCGATTATATAGGCTAAAGTTATACGAACTTCTTACACATTTAGTGTCCGTACGGGTACCTTCGTGTTCTAGTTAAAGTTGCACTTTACTGAATTTTTTGAGTTGTGACACTATTGAAGTAAGTGAGCGATATGTACATACAAACTTTTGAATGTTATTACGCAAGTCTACAAAAAGCCATTGAACTTTTAAAAAAGCTTATGAGAAGAGATAATGATTTTGTATTTATTTTTCTTTCGCGTTGAACAAAATTTAATTACTTTGCGGCTCAACCTTCTTTTATGTCTTACCATACTCGTATTTAGTTTTTGCTTTGAAGGAAAATATGATCATAATAGTCCTAAGGTTCTTTTGTTGACCGGTAGCCGGCCGCTTAGTTTTACATTTTACATTTGCTGTCTGCCATTTAAACGGTGAACGCCTTTCCCAAGCTTTTCTTTGCTGTCTGAGTCTTAGTTTCTGTGCAAGAAAGCGAAAATTTTAATTAATTACTTAATTTAATTAAATTTAATTAAAGCAGTGTTAATTTTATTCTCATTTAAATTTTTAATAAGGCAAATCTACATTTGAAGCAGTTAGTGCAACGAATTTGCTTTTATTTCTTCAAAATAAGTTGAATTTTCTTAAGATTAAATTCCATCAAAAAGCATACAAGTGCCATAAGCAAGCCAACCACCCAGGCACCAAATGCAAAGCGAAAATGTTCCAATGTAAATGAGTGAGCGAGATCTTCTGCGACGAAATATCTTATATCGCCGCTTGCAATGCCATCCCAAGTACTTTTCTCGATTAGCTTATTAGAAATGCCACTTTCCTGGATATACAGCAGATATCGATTGAAAAGGTCCAGCACCGGTAGACGGTGAGCTACGGCAAAGTACAATGATTGCCCATACAAACTTTGTTCCAATAACTTGGCCTTGGGATGTTTCAAGTTACGCTGCTGCTCTAAATAATAATTGGCAACTCCTTTAGTGGCACTGTATATGTGCAAATGGACATCTAAATTCTTGCGATGATGGTAAAAGTAAGAATTATTGCCTGCAATCAAACGACGATATATAGTGGGTGTAAAACTCCTATTTTTATAATACTTAACATCCAAGGAGTATTCGTAGATGGAGAGATTAGTTTTACCCACATCCTGCAGTGTTCTAAGTTCCGGTTCATACAATTTCGTTACCAATAAACTAGACAGATTGCTGTTATACCAACTTGACACTATCCAAGTAGACACTAGATTTATAAACACCAGACAGGCGGTAAAGAGTCTCTTGTGACGCAATCTTTTATGAGAGCAAGGATATATGACAGCTATGGACTCCAGCAGGGAGCATTGTTTAGTCTTTCTATCTTTCCAATTGTTTTCCAGCAGAACTAAGCAAAATATTAGTATGCTAACAGTTAGCAGTATGAACCACACTAAAGCACTAAAGGCTTTTATTATATACAGACTTTGGGGAATTTCTTGAGCTGCTGGCACTATTAAGAGGCGGTTTAATATCCACAATGTGTTACTGGTAGCATAGGAGTTGTCCTTAAACATGGCATTAACTATGAAATGAAAACCATTTTGCTTGAAAAAGTTCACTGCAATCTCTTGGGTTATATTCCGTAACCACATGTCGACCTCATACATATTCATGGTGCCATTGTGATGGTGTATAAAAAGCTCTACGATCTTAAACATGAAGCCAGAGCGTATCAATTCTCCTCTACGATTAGTGTAGCTAAAGCAACGTGGAGCAAATTGGAAAAAAGGCACAATCCATGCGTAATGCTGGAAATTCCTCAAATAGGATCTTTCTCGGTACGCAGCGTAAGTTTTCAATTGTAAACTCTGGACTTGGGGATAAGGATTATAAGTGAACAATTGTTTTTGATGCCACAGTATCACATTGACGTAACCCATTTTCCAGCATTGTTGAAATGCAAACTTCGCAGAATTATTAAAATGGTCGTCATTAGATTCCCATATTAATAGCATATTAGTGAAGTGTAATCTCCACAATAATGTTTCCATTAACTCGAAACATTTCATTAGATTTTTGCTATTCAAATAAACCACTGTCAGGCAGTAGTTATTGCTGAATTCACTAATTTTCAATATGCGAGCATTAGTTGGAAACTCACTTATCACCATTTTGGGCGTCTCCAATTCTTGTAACATCTCCTCAAATTCTATTACATTGTAATTTGATTTTAATTTAAGAAAAGTGATTAATTCAAATTTATAATCTTGATTTAACACTTTTACAACTTCCTTCGGAGTGTACTCGTATGCACGTATGAGGGCAAACTTTAGCAACAGCAATAAAAAGAAAAGCTTTAAGCTCACTGCCGAATTAATAAATGTTGAAACCTTCATGGTCTTTTAAGAACTGTTCGATGGGCAGGATATGACAATTGATTTTATATTTATACCGCTTACAATTGTTTAATTCAATTTGCCTTAAGTGGGCATTAAAGGGAATATAATTAGCTGTTGGTTTATTGCGGTTTGAGGTTAAAACTAAGACAAATAATATGTAATAAGTTAATGACTTTATATACCCGTACATACATAGCGACCCTTATTTTCGATTTAATCGTAAGCGACAAAAATTAAATTTTTCAGGAGAAGGTTCTGTTAAAATATTCAAACAGGTTTTTGTACGTAAATTGTCGCTTACGATAAAATTTTACAGCCCGTATCTTAAAAGTTATCAACAATTTTGGATAGGTAGGACCATAAAATATTAATTTCAATAAATAAGTATATTTTCGTAACATGTCGCTTACGATAGATTCGAAAAAAAGGCTCGATATGTATATGTATTTTTAACCGACTTTAAAATAAATTCAGTAAAGTGCGACTTTTACTTGCCGTACGGATACAAGATATGTATTACTATACGATCTTTAGCATTTTTTCTGTTTAAATTTTGCGTTTTTTAGTTTTGGCATTTTTTTACTTTTGGATTTGTTTTTTTTTGCGTTTTTTTGGGTCTTTTTTCGGTTTTTTTTGGCAATTTATTTCATTTCAGTTCTGTCGCTTTTTTTTGTTTTGGCGTTATTTTCATCTTGGCGATTTTTTCATTTTGGATATTTTTTTAATTTTGGTGATTTTTTCGGTTTTTGGCGATAAATTTTATTTTTAGAACTTTTTTTGTTTGGCGCTTTTTATCGTTTTGGCGATTTTTTCGGTTTTTCCGATTTGTTCATTTTGGCGATTTTATTAATTTAGGCGATTTTTTCGGTTTAAATTTTGCGTTTTTCACTTTTAACATTTTTTTACTTTTAGAGTGGTTTTTTTGCGTTTTTGGGTATTTTTTCGGTTTTTGGCAATTTATTTCAGTTTTAGCGGTTTTTTAGTTTTGTCGCGTTTTTCTGTTTTTGGGGTGTTTTTTTCATTTTGGATATTTTTTTAATTTTAATGATTTTTTCGGTTTTTGGCGATAAATTTTAGTTCTAGAACTTTTTTTGTTTGGCGCTTTTTATTTTTTTTTTTCATTTTGGCGATTTTTTCGGTTTAAATTTTGCGTTTTTCACTTTTGGCATTTTTTTACTTTTGGAGTTGCTTTTTTTTGCGTTTTTGGATCTTTTTTCGGTTTTTGGCAATTTATTTCAGTTTTAGCGTTTTTCCGTTTTGGGGTTTTTTCATTTTGACGATTTTTTCGGTTTTTGGCGATTTATTTTCATTATTTATTCGATTTTTTCGGTTTTCGGCTATCAACTTTAGTTTTAGAAATAGTTTTTGTTTGGCGCTTTTTATCGTTTTGGCGATTTGATCGGATATTCCGTTTTTTTAATTTTGGCGATTTTTTCGGTTTTTGGCGATAAATTTTAGTTTTAGAATTTTTTTTTAGTTTGGCACTTTTTATCGTTTTGGCGATTTTTTCGTTTTAGCGTTTTTGAACATTTCAAGAGTTTTCCTCTTACGGTTTCCAAGTTATAGCAAGTTGTCAAAATTACATAGGAAAAATTACATTAACTGATAGAACACCCTTTAATTTTGATTTTTTTAAATTTTTAACTTTGCAAATTTCAAGTGGCCATATATAATTGTATGTATATTAAATAGGATTTTAAAATTTTTCGTTGCTCGTTTTGCAACACCCTTTAATTTTTAACTGTCATGCATTGTAGCAGCCAAAATTCCACATATTCTGTCAAAATTTCAGGTCCATAGCTCTTGCAGCCTGTGACGGACAGACGGACAGACAGACATCGTAATGTTTTCGTTACGTAGGGTTCCTTTTCACCTTTGGTGTGCGAAACCCTAAAAAGGAGAAGGTTATCAATTCGTATGTATTTTTTTTTTGACATTGTTACTTCATAACTCGGTACATTTTAGACCGATTGTAAAAATTTTTTTTTGTCTCAGAGGGTTATGGCTTCCAATTGCTTTAATTGTAAAAACTTGCAGGCAGATACACGCCCACTAAATTTTTTATTTGATTTTATGATATTCTACTTATTTGATTGCTGCGAAACCTAAAAAAACACCTTTTGTTCTTGTAATTACACAATTTTTAAAGTTGAAAAATGGGCGGGGCTACGCCCATTAAAATTTAATATTTTATTGTAAGTGGTTCTACTTAACCGATTTTTACAAAACTTAACACTTACCCTAGGCTCTGAAAACACACAATCTTGCCCATAAAAAATGGGCAACGGCACGCCCATTAAAACTTAATTTAAAATTTCATATGCTTCTTTTTAACCAATAGATTTTTTCCAAATTTTTTTTTGCTTGAAATAGTTTACTTCCAGTTTGGTCCCGTAAATTTTTTTCTTTGCATTCAAGTCGGGTTTTTTTTGGCAGAATTATTTTGTCTCCTGTTCTAGAGAACCAGTCGTTAGACAGTTTATTGTAGAGTGTAATCATTACTCAATTCCTTTTCTTTTCAATACAATGAAATATAATCACATGTGGTCGATTTTATTACAAAGTGTAATTGAATTATTATTTGCATATGAAATCAACTATATTTGTTTAATTTTCTATTAATAATGTTTTAAATAAAATATATAATGTTATCACTTTGTGTTCTTCTCTCTTTTCGCCCAATTTTGTTTGAAAGCTTAAATAATAATAAAATATTAGCTAATAATATACATACATACATACATACATACATACATACATATAATATTTGTGTAAACAATGTGCAACGAACTTTATCAATTTGACAACAACACAAGACCCATGACATAATTATTATATATACAAACGGACAGAAAACAAAACAAGCAAAAAAAAAACTTGTTGAAACTTTCGCTTTCATCGACTTTCAGTGACGACATTAATGATTCTTAAGAAAGTTTTATTACTTTGAATTTCCTTAATCGCTTGTGATGATTATATAAATTAGTTTTCAAATTGTTTTAACACACATTCACACATACATACATACGTACATGCATACATATGTGTGCATGCATGCGGCTAGAGAAATATTAATTCAAATTAATTTACACCTTTCCACAAGTTTACACATTTATTTAAAATTTTTATCATTCACGTGAAAATTATGAATATGATTTGAATGTTGGTATGTTTTTATTAATAAAAAAAAACAACAACATTTCGAAATAAACTTAAAATAATGAAATGTAAACATTTGTCAAATTACGAGTAGCTTGTTTATTTTACTTATGATAAGGAGAAGAGTGAAAAAGTACAATATTTTGAAATTTTTTATTTACGAGTATGTACACATAAGATTTACACTTGTACAAAGTTGTCTTGTCAATGTTAGAAAGTGAACAACACTCCGTTCCGTCCGGTTTCACATCGGCCAGGTTGCAATGAATTCATTTGAGTAGTGTAACTACAAAAATATCTTGTTTTATATTCAAGCCATAAAGAAGTGCTGTCAAGCCATCAAATACAACTTTAGTTTTCGAAATCGGCATAATTGACACAAATGGGTTATTAAAAAGAGGCGGAAATAAGTATATAACTCCTGAAGTGCTAAGCGGATTTGTGGTAAATAAAATATGATTCGTTGCGCACACGCTAGATTTTCTTATCTTTGCCAGGCCCACCCAAAAAAAACTATAGGATTTTGTAATGAATAGAATTTTTATTTATTTTTTTATTTATTTATTTTTTTTTTACTTGATATTAAAATTATATAAAATATAACAATAATATATACATTGATAGCCAAGGCCATCGGCTATAGAATTTTTAAATTTCTAACAAATAGAGTACTTCCATTTATATTATACATATATTTATGTTTCTATGTTTCTATGTTTGTATGCTTGTATATATATTGCTATGCTTCTATGTTTCTATGTTTGTATGTTTCTATGTTTCTATGTTTCTATGTTTCTATGTTTCTATGCTTGTATATTTCTATGTTTCTATGCTTCTATGTTTCTATGTTTTTATGTTTCTATATTTCTATGTTTCTATGTTTTTATGTTTCTATGTTACTATGTTTTTATGTTTCTATGTTTCTATGTTTTTATGTTTCTATGTTTCTATGTTTCTATGCTTGTATATTTCTATGTTTCTATGCTTCTATGTTTCTATGTTTCTATATTTCTATATTTCTATGTTTGTATTTTTCTATGTTTCTATGTTTCTGTGTTTCTATGTTTCTATGTTTTTATGTTTCTATGTTTGTTTATTTGTAAGAGGTAATCTCCGGAACTGTCAGCCGATATTAAAGTTTTTTTTCAACAAAATTAAGAAAGGAACCTCCTAACGGTCATAGGCTATATATGGTTTCATTTAAGTGCTTAGGCTAGAGTCCAGGGGCGGTAAGCCCCCTATACTCACAAAATATTAATTAGTCCATATTTACACTATGCAAGTCTTATTGCTAAGCTGATTAGTTTGATGGGGAGAGAGACGAGGGGAACAGCAACGTTTCTTTTCCCCTCGTCCCTCTTTCCTAACAAACTAATCAGCTTAGCAATAAGACTTGCATAGTGTAAATTAGGACTTTCTATTTTTAAAGAGATACATATATTAAGGCAATGGTTTCCGTATTCAAAAGAAAAACAAAGCAATTTTAACGTTTTCCCTTCATTTCGTCTTCAAGAACCAAGGGGGCGATATAGGAAGAATTACTTCCCCTCCTAAAATATCTAACCAATTTTGATGAAATTCGAATCATAGATAGATCAGGGTAAATAAAAGATACAGGTTAAAAAGTAAATTAATTGAGGGTAAGATAACGTTTGCCGGGCTCAGCTAGTATTATATAAAACTGAAAAAAACATGGTAATCGGTTGATCTTGCCGGCCATCCGCGAAATTTTGCGCCTAGCTACAGATTTTAATAAAATTTAAGGCTTCTTTTACACTTTTCAGTCTATAAAGTCAATGAATATCCACAATCCATTTGATGAAGACTTTTAAAGTTATTAGACAAAAAAGGATTTTTTGGAAAGTTTTCTTCAACGATCAAATCACCCGATTTTAGTCAAAATGGCAGTCATTAACAGTTTAAAATGTCTAAAAAATTTCCAGTAATAAGAAATCGCAATAGTTCAAAACGAAAAAAATTAATAAGGCAAAAGAAAAAATCTTAAGTTTTGGAACAAAAGAAAAATCGATTATATAAATTATAATTCGAGTTATTTTTTCTTAATAATTTTTTTTTGAAACTTTGCAATGTTGGGAAAATAAATTGCAGAAATTTGGACAAAAAATTTGCCGTTCCCGAAAAAAAATCTCAAAAAAAAGGGGAAAAAATTAAATTAAAAAAAAAACTAAAAGTTTGGGTTCTTGGGTAAAAATAAATGAAGAAATTTGAACAAAAAATTGCCAAATTTCGGAATAAACAATGGAAAAAATTAAAAAAATCTGAAGCATTGAAACTAAAAATATGCAGGTTTTTTTTTATAAAAATTGCAGGAATTAAAAAAAAATAAATCATTACATTTTGTTAGAAAATAATCGTTGAAATTATAAACGAAAAATCTTCAAGGCATAGAAAATAAAAATATCGTTAAAAAAATCTGCACCGGTTGAACAAAAAACATCGAGTTTTTTTGTTTAAAAATTAAATTAATTGAAAATTTTAATTAACGCAATTAACTTTTTTTAATTGAATTTTTGAATTTTTTTGTGATGATTAGAGAAATATGTTTTTCTTTATATTTTTTTAATGTTGTCAAATAAAGGCAATGCAAAAACCATGAATATATGTATGCTCCAAAAACGCGAATGTATTCATTCTGTTCTCTTCTACAGAATAGTTTAACATATAAATTTTTACTTTTCAATAAATATTCCACTTACCTCTTAGTATAAATTCAACAAAAGCACAGAATTTCAATCACAACAAGAAGAAATAACTGCAAAAATAAAAATATAAAAATAATAAAATTAAAACTTAAGCACAATATCATTTTATTTATTTTATTACAATTTAAATAGTTTTATTTAATTAATTTGGCAGTACATAATATTAAAACCACTATCGCAAATAAACTAACTTGCAATTCCTTTAAAACGAATGGTTTTAAAGTTACTTGCTAAAAAATAAGTACTTTTTTATATTATATTGCAAAATTTTTGCTTGTGCTTAAATTAACTATTTTGCCTTTTTTTATTATTATTAAATTCACACCTGGCATACGTAATTATTTTTGTGTTGATATTAATCCTTAAAAGGAAAAAAATCAAGGTTAATTTTCCTTTCAAATGCAGAGAGCCATACACACATACACCCACATACACACACACACGCGCATACTTAAATAACAAAATGGCTCATGGCAAGAAATCTAAGTATGCTTGTTTCTTAAGTCTTTTGTTTTGATGCACCAGCTGTGATTTATCAAGACATGCTTACAATCCCGCACGCTTGACAAACATTCAATAAATATTTTCACAAAATTTCACAACTATTTTTATGTGTGACCAATAAACGAAACATTCAAACTAGGCTCACGTTTTTAATGTTTTTTTTGTCTGAAATAAAAAACAAAAAAAAAATTCAACTACTCTGCAATTTACTCTAAATAATGTTTCAATTTGATAGTTTTTTTTTGCAATGTGCTATTTTATTTTTACACTTTAAATTTCCATAATAAATTATAGCAAATTTCAGATAAACATCAAATACTCATGAGAAAATTAATGCAATTCACGTTTTAGTTGTTACGCATTCGTTTGAAAACTCCTTCAAAGTTGGGCCTCTAGTGGCAAAACAACTTGAGTGTGCTTGAACTAACCGGGGAATATACTCGTATGTAAGTGACTTTAAATTAATCGTGTTTATCTATTCAATAAGCCAGTGCAATTACAATTTGCTAGTATTTTATGACTTGCATAAAATATTATGGCTAGAAATTAAAAAAAATATATATATTCAAAACGTCTAGTCAATTACTTTAAATTAGCAAATGCAAGCAAGAGTGATTTGCAAAAATATGTTCACTTAAAAATATTTCAACATTTTAATCAGGTTAAGCATAATTTCTTGCTTGATTAACTCGTAATTGATGACTTTATAATTTAGTTATTTGAAAATTTCAACTCTTTGTGTGAAAAAAATTATTTTTTAACGCTTAAAATATCACATACTCGTATTTGCCAGGAAGTTCTTTTGCTGTTATTTTTTGCCTTTAAAACTACATATTTTTTTTCTCAATAAGTTAGCTACAAATAAATTAACCCTCTGCTTACACAAGCCGGTTTGTAAGTCACAATAACAAAAATTAAAAATTTTAAAAACCCCCGATATGTCTAGAAAAGATGTAATATCATCTTCTAAGCGAATGGACCGGTTTTCTTCAAGCATAGCTAACAACACTCTCAATCAAGTCACCTTCCTAACTCATGAAACTAAATCAAAATTTGACCAGGCGTTTGGTCTGTACGTGGATTCGGACAGACACACAGATACACACTACAAACTTATAAGACCCCTTCTTTGGTCGGAGGTTAAAAATGAGTGCTTTTCATATACTGCCAGTTCATACAAGCCATGTAAAAATTCTCGTCTGGCTATTTACATTGAAAACAAAAACAAATTTTGAGTGCTTTGTTTTTATTTTCAATATAAATAGGGAGACGAGAATTTTTACATGGCTTCTATGAACTGGCAGATAATTTCAAATGCTTTCAATTTGCAATGCACTCACATTTTGTGTTAGCAATACACTTAAGTTTTCAAATTGACAATTAGATTGCTTGCAATTTCATCTTTCCATTTATCTGGCAATTTTATGTTCAATTTTAAAAGCTGATCATAGCAGCACATTGGGCGAAGCTGCCACTTTGAGTTGTTTCTTTGTCGGTGGCATTTATGAAATAAATTTGACTATCAATTTGTGTCACAAGATTCAAAGTGCTTTGTTGAACGTGTGGCTGCAGTGTTACTCAAGTCAATCGTTTCTTTTCTATAAGCAGAAGTTAAATATCATCTTATAAATTTAATTGTCTTGTAACAGCCTTTAAATAAATTCAGTAAATTGCGACTTCCCAGCAAAACTGTTTGCTTGCTAGAAGAATTTTTGTAAGCGAGACAACGAAACGGAATCACTTGCAATTGCATTCTTATGATGCTTATTTTTGTTCGCGATGAGCCACTTTTAACTCGCACACGAAGGGTTCCGCATGGAAAAAAATATGTAACACTATACGAAATTTTTAGTTTTGGCTAGAGATGGGCGCATGTCATGTTTTTTTTCGTGACATGAGCACGCACGACTCAACACGAAGTGTTCGTGACAGAAAATCGTGTTAAGCAAAATCGACACGATAAACACGAAACGATTTTTTGGTGTTAAAATATGTATGCATGAACTTTCAATAAAGAAAAAATTTTATATTTTTATTCTCAAACACGTAAAACCACCAAATTTGTTGATAGTGTAGGGGTCTCTTAAGCTTAAAGTTCTGAAATTAAACAAAAATATGTATCTACTAGATGAGCCCGGCAAACGTTGTCTTACCCTCAATAAAATTTTTTTAACTACAAATTACTCCATACAGTAGTAGTCACTTGTTGGTTAAAAAACAAAACGAAAACCTACCCGGTTGAAAATTTCAGCTTCACAAGTCTTACAGTTCCACAAATCATGCGTTAATAACAAACACACACTGCGATTTTATATATATAGATGTATAATCTAGCGCCTTAAAATATGCAACATACTTGAATTTTTGTATTACAAACTTTCAAACAATGTATCACGCACCGGCGCCATCTACTTAAAATGAAACAAAATGAAACGTACTTATTTTCCTGAAGTATACTCATACACCACGTACTTGCGCCATTGTAGTACATGCTATGTATCAGAGATGGCGCTGTATGTGAAAAATGATTTTCCCTATTTTCCTGCTTTTCTCTTGAAATTTTCTCTGAATTTTATTTGCTATAAACCTCACGGAGTCCGATACCTTTCCAACGAATGCAAAACCGTGGAAATCGGTTCGTGCGTTATGGAGTTATAGCGTCAGGAAGGAAAACCCGACTTATTTTTATATATTAGATAGATTTGGATATAAAAAATGCTTTTTTTTTTGCTATTTATGCTTTGAAAAAATTTCGCGTTTTTGTTTCGTACGTGTTGGACATCTTGGCATTCGAGTTCTTGTTGGAAAAATTCAATACGCGCCCATCTCTAGTTTTGGAGCTTGTTTCTTTTTGCCGATTTTTCGGCTTTTGGTGATTTTTTAGTATCGACGCTTTTTCAGTTTCGGCGTTTTTTTCGTTTTGGCGATTTTTTCCGGTTTCTGGCGATTTGTTTTTTCACAATACATATTTTTAGTTTTAGCAAATTTTTTTTAAGGAGTCGCGTTTTTTTTTTTTTGTTTGGGCTCTTTTTCAGTTTTTTTTTCGACCTTTTGTACTTTTGGTGATTTTTTTTTTTTTTGCATTTAGGGACTTATTTTATTTATGGTGATATTTTTCATTTAAGCGCTTTTTTCATTACGGCGATTTTTCGTTTCGGCATTTAATTTTGTGATTTTTTAGTTCTAGCATTTATGAAAATTTCAAGAGTCTGCCTTTTATGGTTTCCAAGATACAGCAAGTTGTCAAAAATTACATAGTCAAAATTGCATTGAATGATAAAAATACTCCAACTTTGCCAAATTTCAAGTGTCTAGTATATAATTGTCTATATCGATGGCTTAATATACGAAGGACGTAACTAGAATTTTCGATATTTTACAGGAGAAGGAAAAAACTTAATAAAAACTAAAGCATTTGCACGCAAGAATATTGTTTTTAAGATTAAATAAATTTTTTATTTTTAATTGTCGTTCTTGAAGGAGGATGTAATTAATTATACGTTGGCTACCAGAAAACTTAAAAAACGCGGTTTCGGAAAAAATTGAGATAAGCCATCGATATACTACATTAGGATTTCAAAATTTTTCGTGGCTCGCTTTAGAACACCCTATAATTTTAACTGTCATATATTTGTTGCTGTAGTGGCCAAAGTTTTACATATTCTGTGAAAATTTCAGGTCCGTAGCTTTTACGGTTCTCGAGAAAACAGCCTGTGACAGACAGACAGCCAGACGGACAACGTAGCGAAAACAATAAAGGTACTATTCAGCTTTGATGTATAGAAGCCTAAAAGGTAAATGAGCTGTATGTTAAGGAGTGGCCGAAAAGTGCTTAAAAAGCACTTTTAGAATCTGCATTGAAATATCTAATATCTAGCGGTGACTAGCAGCCGGTCAAAAATACTTGTATGGCAACACTCTATTCTTGCTAAAGCATTGGATAGCTGTAGTTGTTTTTTACATTTATTTTCTTTACATACTTCTTACAACTACAATTCGAGCTGGAAAAAAAATTCAGCCAATGTAGCAATTGTAAAGTAAGAAAATAAAAAAAAATTTTTATTATTGAGTTGTTGTTTCAACTTTGATATTTGTTGTACTTCTCATTTGTTTAAATGAAAGTTTAACATAATAACTCTAGTTGCTCAATGTATTGTTGTTGTTTCAATGTTTTTTTAATAAAAAATATTTTATTGAATAAGTGAAATAACAATTTGGGATTATTAGTGCGTTCACAAATGTTAAACTTAAATTGTAACAATTAAAAAAAAAAAAATCGCCAAAAACCGAAAAAATCACGAAAAGGAAACAAGCGTCGTATGGAACGCTAGTCAAAGTTGCACTTTACTGAATTTATTTGTATATTGCGACGCCATTTTAGGTGCGATGGAAAAATTTTTAATACCTCTCTTAACGTAGAGGTTCAATTTTATTCTTGCTGGTTTCTTTTTCGGACATGAAATATTATAAGTGTACAAATCAATAGGAAACATGTAGCATCTTTTAAAACATACGAGTACGTACGATATTTTGATTAATTGAAATAATATTTTCTTTTGTTTCATATTAAGTTTTTATATAAGTCATCCCCTAGGAAAATACATAGATATTTCATTGACGTTATAAAACTGTACAAAAATGTCTGTCATATTTTAAATTACAGCCTATTTAGTTTTGTATATATTCAATACAAAATTTCTGAATTCCAAGCGATTTTAGCCAATAGCTTCCGGCTACTAAAAGAACATTATACTCGTGTACTACAAACATAAAGTATTATTTTCCTTTGGAATTTCCTTAAGCATTAACTTAGCAGCATTGATATTTTATTAAAACAGATATGCAAATAAAAAAAACTAACGTATCAAATTAGCAAACACTTCAAACACTTGTGTTTATGGTTGCTTTGGTTGGTCGTTAAATCCTATAAATAGACAGACTGTGGGAAAAATTTATATTTCATATGACTTCATGGGTGCACTGCAGTAGATACTCTAAAGCAGCGGCAGCAGCAGTAACAGCAGTCACTACTCTGTAATTCAGCCTCTTCTGATTGCAAATAACTGCGGGACGTAGCACATTTTATTACAAAGTTTAATGAAAGCCTAGAAAACTTATAATGCACTGAAACTATTGCAATTGCAGCCAGTTATGCCAGTAGAGGCAGTGTTACGGATAGATAATGATTCATACAGAAAAACTAACATACATAGTTACAGTTTAACTAAATGCAGCTGCTTTGGTGCTTGGTGGTTTTAGGCGCAAGAGATATAAGAACTTTGAATAATAACATTTAAGGGGGAAGGCTCAGCTTGTTAATTTTGAAAATTTGGTATAGTAAAAAAATATATTCCTCAACTAGAAAGCCCTTATTACACACGAACTTTGCTTAAATTTTTTTTAATATTTTAATGTGATATTAATTTAAAAATAAAGGACTTAGTTCCTTTTCCACAAGGCAGGCAGTTGAATCGTCTTTTCATATAAATTTTCTACTCAAGTCGAACGTCTGGGTTAAAGAAACAAGGGGTTCATCCAAGAAACTCTGGAAATAATCAAATTATTATTTCGCCGAAAGAACTAAATAAAGAAGTCAGCAAAATTCCAATCTTATATTCCAAAGGAGAGACATTTTGAATAAATTTTAACATGACCATGATATTAGTTAAAATGGAGCATTTTCCATTTTTGTTATGTGAAATATTCAATACAGAAATATTGTCATGAGATTATTCATTTCCAAGGAGTGCACATGTTTTATATAGCAGCATTAAAAGCTTATCATTATACGGTTAAACTAGATTTTTATAGAAAATTTTAAGATTATAAACAAATATTGAGTAAGAATTTTTCTAAAATAAAAAAAAATATTATTTTAATTAATAAATTTTTTTTTTTTGATTTTTCCAACCCTGGAACAATTTTTTTGATTTTACTTATTTTTAATACAAATTTTCTTGCTAAAATGTTAAATATGTCAACTAATAAAGAAAAAAAAACAAATATATTTAGCAAGTTACTTTTACATAAAAAAAAATAAACTTTCCAATCCTGGAACCGTGTTTTTGATTTTGGTGATTTTCAATACCAAAAATATAAAATATGTTTAACTAATAAAGAAGCAAAGCTAGTCTTAGTTATTTATTTTATATACCAAAACTAATGAGTTTTCCAACCCTGCAACCCCATTAATAATTTTTTAATTTTCAATACTAATCTATTTCTTTCTAAAATATCAAATATGTTTTTAAAAAATGTTTTAGTTACTTTTATATGTATGTATACCGAATGGAAATGTCTAAATTTTCCAACCCTGGAATTGATTTGAATTTTTTGATTTTCAATACCAATTTTTTTTTGTAGAATATAAAAAAAATAAAAATATTTTCAATTAGTTACTTTTATGCACCAAAAGAGAAATTAAATTTTCCAACCCTGGAACTATCTTATGGATTTTTCTGATTTTCAGTACCAATCTTCTTCTTTTTAATTAATAAAGCAAAATATAAATTTTATTTAGCTACTTTTACAAACCCAAAAAGTGTAGGTTTTCCAGGTCTGGAATTATCTTTTTCCAATACCAATTTGTTTCTTCTAAAATATAAAGTATGTTTAACTAAAGAAGAAAACAAATATTTTTAGTTAGTTACTGTTATGTACAAAAAAAAAATGCAAATTTCCAAGGCTGGAACCGTTTTTCTTTTTATTTTGCTGATTTTAAATATTTTTTCAAATATCCAATATGTTTAATTAATAAGAAAAAAATAGCTATAGTTAATTACTTTTATGCGCAAAAAAATTTTTAATTCTCCAACTCTGGAAGCGTCTTTTTGATTTTCCTGATTTACAATACTTATTTTTTTCTTTCTTAATTATCAAATACACTTAATTATTAAAGCAAAAAAAAAATTGTTTAAGTTTTCCAAATTTTATGTACCAAAATAATTAAAATTTTCCAAGCCTGGAACTAACTGTCCTTTTGCTTCTTATGATTTTCAATACAAATCTTCTTCTTTCCTAAATATCATAATAAGAGAAAAAAAGGTCGTTTAAAGTATTGTAATTGTATTTTTAAATAATAAAGAAAAAAATTAGTTTTAGCTGCAGCCCTGGAAACGACAAATGAACAGAGACGGACATCGCTTATTCGATTTCGCTATTCATAAGAACCCACAATATACACCCAGAGAAAAACTGACACCAAATGCGCTCAAAATGACCACAATTTGAACACAAAAGTGTATCAACAACGTTTGTGTTCAAATTGTACACAACGTTGTCAATGTGACAAAGAACCAGCGTTATCAATAAGTTGACAACGTACGGTTGTCAGTTCATGCACGTCCGCTTACAAGTTGACAATTGGCCTTGTTAAAAAAAGTGACAGTGTGGGGTAATATATTGACCACAGGCATTGTGTGTTTTGCAACGTCCTTTTTCCTCAGTGTCTATACTTTATGGGGTTGCATATTATATGGTAGAAATAACACACGGAATGACAAACCCATATATACCAATTTTGGTGAAGGGTATACGAACATGTCGTGTATGATACGCTTCGTAGAAGAAAATCTCGGTACACGTTATATTGCAAAATATTTGCAATGAAGACAGATTTCCGCATTTATTTATTTTTTCTTCTATTAAACTAAACATTACCCAGTTCCTTAAGAGTAGATAAAACTAAAAAAATATTTCAATTGCCATTTGATTTGATTTTACATGTGCTCGTATTCTGCAATCACAAGGTTTTTATTTGTGTAGTGACTTTAAGTTTTATTGTAATTTTATTTTTTTCTTCAACTAAAACTTCAAATATACATTTTGTAGCCATAATTTGTGTATGTGTGTGTTAATGTAGGTTTGTTTTTGATTTTGTCTTAAAAAGTTGCAAGTTTGCAGTTGCAAATTTCTTGTGGTCTACATTTTTAGTTTCATGGCAAAAATGAATCGCGCGAGTGAGATCATGATTGAATTGTAGTTAGAGAAACTAAAGCAATCTAAAGTTTCATTACAAGCTTTTATATACAAACATATTGTTTGTTTCTTTTAATAAATATTTATAAGTTTAAGAATTTTTTCTAGTTCAAAATATATATTTCGCGATTATTGCTATTGAAAATTATAAATGAAGGTCATTCAAAGTCTAGGCGAGCGAGTATCAATGAAAATAAATGTTTACTTTGCGAAAGAAAAAACCAAAAGAATTATTTTCGTAAATATATTAAGTTTGAAAAAACCAAAAAAAAAATTATTGTAAAAATAGTTCCTTCCACAAATGTACATTTAAATTGCACAATTTAAACAATTTAAACTTTATGGTGCAATTCAGCTGCTTTGCCTGCAGTTTTGCAAATTTATGTTTAGTTTTTGTTTTAAGAATAAATTGCTAAATTGCTTTTAATGTTTTCTTTGTTTTAAGTCAAGCTTCAGGCATCTTTGTTGTTTCCTTTCATTGCTAATTGCCCACAATTTGTGGAAGTGTCTTGTGAGTAATATTCAGAAAAATGTGCCAAAAATTTGTAACGCATTTGAAATATTTTAATTGAAGTTTGTATGTCTCAAGCCCACAGTAAGTAGTCTGTGTGCTAAAAAATAATTATAATTTATGTGAGTATGTTTTTTTTTTTAGCAAAATGTGGCATAAATGCATAAAAGTGAGTAACTTAAGAATAAAGAATTTGGTTGTCTGTACATTTAAAAAATCTATTATTAGAATAAAAAACTTAAGCAAAAAAAAAAAAAAAAAAAATATGTAGTAAGCTGCTGAACAGTGCGGCAAGGTTGCATGAAATATGTATAAATATTTGTTAATTTTTAGGCAGCAAGGAATTCCATTTTGAATTTTTGTTTTGTTTTTGGTGATTTTTTCGATTTAGGGATTTTTCAGTTTTGGCATCGTGCCCTGTTGTCGATGGTTTTCCGTTCGGGTGATTTCTATGTTTAAGCGATTTTTATGTTTAAACGATTTTCTTGACGAATTTTTCTGTAATGGCGATTTTTTTGGATTTTGTTCGCCTAAGCGATATTAAGGCTTAGGCGATTTTTTTGTTTTTGACCATATTTCACTTTTGTTGATGATTTTCCATTTCGGCATTTTTTAAGTTTAAGCAATTTTTCGGTTTAGTCGACTTTTTTTTAATGTTAAAGCGATTTTTTCGGTTTAAGCAATTTCTATGCTTAGGCGATTTTTTCTGTTTTTGACGTTTTTTCACTTTTGTCGATGTTCTTTCATTTAGGTATTCTTTTAAGATTAAGCGATTTTTTTTCGGCTTAAGTGACTTTTAAGTTTAGGCGATTTTCCGGCTTAAGCAATTTCTATGCCTAGGCGAATTTTTTCCTTTGACGATTTTTCGTTGATGTCGATATTTTTCCATTTCGGTATCTTTTTAAGATTAAGTGATTTTTTCGAATTAAGTCATTTTTAAATTTAAGCGATTTTCCGGCTTAAGTAATTGCTATGTTTAGGCGATTTTTTATTTTAAGGATTTTTCACTTTTGATTTTCCATCTCAGTATTTTTTTTAATATTAAGGGACTTTTTATTTGTATTTTTAATAAAAAAATATTTTACTGAATAAGAATTTGGGATTATTAGTGACTTAATCAATGTTAAACTTAAATTGTAACAATTCCGAAGAAAATACTAATTAAAACTAATTTTTGATTTTTTTTTTTGTTAATTAAACATATTTTATATTTCATTAAGAATTAAATTAGTATTAAATTAAAAAAAAAACAAAAAAACGATTCCAGGGTTGGAGAATTTAATTTATTTTTTGGTATATACATATTTTATATTTTAAAAAGAAATAATTAAATAAACAGCTCCAGAGCTGGAAAATTTAAACTTTTTTTGTTACTAAATAAAACAATTTTTTTTTCTGTGTTAATTAAATATAGGGT
Source organism: Nowickia ferox (assembly GCA_936439885.1). NCBI lineage: Eukaryota > Metazoa > Arthropoda > Insecta > Diptera > Tachinidae > Nowickia > Nowickia ferox. The sequence continues at coordinate 75,291,842 of OW387027.1, forward strand.
GTTTTTTTTAGAGGTATAGAACTTCGAATTGAAATAAAACACAAGAAAATCGTTTTAATGTCCATCAATTTGGCTTTATTGGAAGGATAATTTTATGCCATTAACGTTTAAATATGATTTCGGGCATGTGGCCGCCGCGGCTGGCTCGAATAAAGCCAATTCTACAGGTCCAATTTTCAACCACTTTTTCGAGCATATGGGGCCGTATGTTGGCAATAACGCCACGAATGTTGGCTTCCAAGTCCCCTAATGTTTCTGGTTTGTTGGCGTAGACAAGCGACTTCACATATCCCTAAAGAAAATAATCCAATGGTGTCAAATCACACGATCTTGGTGGCCAATCCATGGTTAACCGAATTAATTGCTCTGATGGACGATTATGTCGACCATAAAATGGACGGAGCTTGCGGTAAACTTCGCGAACTGAACCATTATTTTCGAAATAAATTTGCACGATTTGCAAGCGTTGTTCTTTTGTCAACCTGTTCATGATGAAATGGCAAACCAAACTAAATATTAATCACTTGACAGCTGACAAAATGGCCGCCAGTTAAAAAAGTGATGCCAACTTAAAGTTCTATACCTCAATAAAAAACATCCTATATGTTCTATATTAGTATGAAATATCAAAAATATGGTTTCAGGGTTGGAAAATTTAATGTTTTTTTGCATGTAAAAGTAATTAAATAAAAATATGTTCTTTATTTTCAAAAAGCAAATATGTATGTATGTACTAATTTTTGTGTATGGCCATTTCCACCGGACGCAACGAAAATGACTTCCAATATTTTTTTACGCGAATTTTGGTGACAAGCCGCAGCATAGATTCCCTATTTTCAATGTAATGATTTTGTAAGGAGTGTAAGATTTTTCGCAATTAAAATTAATTTTTCAAGAGTGTAGCGACCCTTGGTTAAAATTTCCCAAATTTTTACATGATAAATAATGCCAGTTTAAATCTTGATTTATTTTTTCATTTTTTCATATGGCACTCAAAAAATAAAATACGTGAAATTAATTTTTTCAAGTTAAAATTAATGACATTTAAGAAAGTTTGTTGCTCAGCGTTCGTGGTAGTCAATCAAATTTAAAAATTTTGTGCACACTGGGAGATATTTAAATAATTTTATTATCTTGCAGATGCATACGTTTATGTATATATATTTATAAATATGTTGTTATTTTCTTTTCCACTTTCCTTTAAGCTTAAAGGTGATTGAACGAAGAAGAAATTAACTCCTTTAATGTGATTTACTTAAACTTAAATTTGTATAAAAAAAAATATTTTGCATTTCTTTTTGCAACACACATGCAAGTGCAATCACATCATGTAGAGCATTTTTTTCCATAATTATTATTATTTTTTTTCAAATACAAAGAAAAATCATACATTCCATTACCATCAACAGTTTAATCCAAAGTGGAAAAAAAACCAAGCAAATTGTGTATTAAACAATGACTTGTTTTACATGATGCAAGGGATTTTATAAAGCCACATATCGCTAATGTAATATAGAAAGGCCCTAACTCATTATTTTTTCAAATTGAGTTTTTTCTGTATATTTCGATAGAAGAACATCTAATGTATCAAAAAAATTCATAAATCTTGATTAAAAAAAAAAGAAGAGAGGTGTCTTAGGACAACCGGTTATAGCTATGCTGCTTAGCTATATAAAACAAACTTAATGAGTTAAATAACAAAGCAATAAAATTATATTATAAATATTTCAAAACGTTTCCATTTATTTTCCACTATTTGCTTTTCTAGCTGTGTGCGATTAAATCAATGTATTGTTTGTGGCCGGCGGCAACTGTTTGCCGGCTTGCAGCCGATCTCTGGTTTGTGCTCATGTGCAAAATAAATACAAAAACAAATTGAGCAATCCTTCTCATTGTTTTTGTTTCATTCACTTCAAAGAACGAAGCAAAACAAAATCAAACAATTTGTTTAATTTATTTTCGTGATCTGGTTTTAAGCACAAAGAAATCAAAACAAAACTAAATTTATAACTGTAATAGTGTCGATTATGTTTGTTACGAAAATCACGTCCTAACTCCTGCATCGCGCAATAAATAGCATAGCTATAATAAAAAAATTAGTTAGGGCCTTTCTATATTATGTTAACGATATGTATGTATGTGCTAACATTAATATGTTGTTATTGCAATACTAGCAATTGTATCAAAGGAAAAAAACACAAAAATAATAATAAGCAATAGAAAAAAAGAAAAAGAAACAGGTAAAAAAAGAAATTTGCTTCAGACATAAATTTTGCACTTGCAGAGCAATAATTTGCCAAAGCAAAGTTGCCTCATGCAGGGGCATATGTGTATCTAAAAGCTGTGGAAAGAAAAATAAACCAAACTCTGGCCTAAGACAAGAAGAAATCAATAGACTTTGTAAACAATTATTTTGCATATAAAAAGTTGATACAAAAAATAAAAAAAATAAAAAAAATTACCTCTACCTTGCAAAAAGCTTCAGTTTTTTAGAGTTAGAGTTTTAGATGGAAAAAAGTTAAGAAAAATGGTAGCAGTTTTGTAAGCCAAAAACATTATGGCACCAACCAACATTTCAATAGTTGCTCGCTCTACGAGTATGTCTATATTTAATGAAGTGAAGAAAAATTTGTATGTTGTAAGATTTTGCTTAAATTGTAAGAAAATTATGGTCAAATGATAATGACTAGAAAAATAATACACATTATGAGAGAAGTTGTTGTCGTTCGTTATGCAATTAATCTTGTTTTTTTTTAACTGCTTAAATTGTGTAAAATTTTATTTAATATATTTTAAAAAAGAAGCCGATATTGCATAAAAGTGTAATAAATTGCTTGAAAATTGCATGTTTTTTAATTTTAAATTGTTTTCGTAAAACTTATTATTGCAACACGAATTTGACAAACTTGCCTAATTGAAGAGCTTGGCTGAATGGTTTACATGACTGCAAGCAATCAAGCAGTACTCGTCTGAGTTCCCAAGTTATAAAAAAGGTGATGTCGATCCAATGCTACATTTTTTAATAATGGTTTCCAGCATATGTCCACCGTGGTTACGAGTTAAATGGTTCATTAGGTCAGTTAAATTATTGATTATTATTATTTTTTTCAAAGTAAATTTCCTCCGTTTGGAAGCTTTGTTCGGACGGTAAATAGACTGGTATCGAATTGTATTCAATAGCTCGTTTTTGACACAAACGAATGATCAAACCAATGTAATTTAAATGGGTTTGGTGAAAGGTTTGTGTCAAAAGCGAGCCACTGAAAGAGTTCATTACAAGTCTAGCGGTAAACGATCCATGATGACTTCCAAACTGTACTGAACAGAAATGTCAATACAGTTTGACATTCTCAGCTGTCAAATTATAGTTATCGATATACGATAGTTCGCACAAAAAGGCAACCTGTATAAATATTAATGAAGCTGTTTCAACACATCTGCTTCTAAAACTTTAATTTATTAATTTAAAAAATAAATAAGTTTTAATTTATTAATTTAAATTTTGTTATACTGTGTGATGTTCTAAGCCAATTTAAGTGAACAACCTTAAACTTATACAGCTTTATTTATAAAAATTATTAAGACCTTATAAAGGCGTAATAAGAAATATTTTTTCTAAAAATCTATTTTAAAAAACCTTCATAAAGCCTTAATAATTTTTTATAAATAATGCTGATAGAATATAGCTTTGTAATCGTTGTTTAGATTTTAATAACAAAATTAAATGTTTTTGGTGGCTTCAAACCGATGCGTTAAATTATTGCTTTTTATGTATTTCAATTTTAATTTTTTCTAATTATATTAGACATACGAGTAAATGTATTTATGGGTGCCATTGGTTAGCACTCACAAATTGCGCCACACATTTGGATGTTACATAATGTCACATAATGACGCACTTCTCACAACTTTCGACGACAACATTCGAACAGTCTACTGTTTTGTAATCTTTAAATATTTTAATAGTCCAGTTAAATTAAAAAAATTTTATATAAGAAAAAAAAAATACTAGTTGAAATAAATTTTTAAGCTTTCACAAGAAAAAAAAAACTGGTGCCACAATTTGGGGTCCGATTTTCTTTATTACATACAACAAACACCTTGCATTTCTTATCCACAATATCTTTTTATAATCAGCACTAATTCATTAGTTTGTTTTCAGTTACTTTTTGTGATACAATTTTAAATTATTATATAAAAATTTCATTTGTTTCATTATTAATTTTTTTTTCATTACAAAGCGAGTTTGTGTCTCAAGTCTTTTGTTTTTGGGGTGAGTTAAAAAAATGTCACCAAACCATAATAAATTTCTTTTATTTTCTTTTTATTGCTTTGCTCAAAATGAAAATTTTCTTTTCTTTAACCAAACTTTCAGTAATTTCTAAAACTCATTTAATTTGGCCCAAAACAAAATCTGTAAAATTTTAATGTACTTACAATAAATTAGGAAAATTCAAAAGTAATTTTTGCTTCAAGCTCTAATGAACATTAAATGAACACTGTAGAACTGACCAACCGCCACAAATAACAAACGTCTACAAACTATTTGATTAATGCAGGCAAAATTTGTAAAGAAATTTTGAGAGAAAAAAAAATATTGTCAATTAAATAAAATTTTGACCATGAAAGTTAAAAGGCAGAAATCATTTACAAAAAAAAAAAGAAAGAAACTCGGTTTTCTTTTCTTGTTTGTTTTTTTCTTCCACACACGCCGTTGGTAATTACAGTGACTGGCCATAAAAGCACGTACCAAAAGGCAAGTTTAAAATAATATTTCAAAGAAATTATAACACAACAAAACAAACAATAGACAGACAGTCAGACAGACAGACAGACCTCAGCAGAAAGTATTTACTCGTATCAGACTGCAAAAGCAGAAGCTTTAAAAAAATACAAACCAAATTACTAAAATAGTGGGTGCGTGTTGGAAAATAATTTCACTTTCATTTTTAAAATACTCGTATGTACTCATACATATACATAGATGTGGATACACATTAATTTATAAGTTTCTTATAGTAGAAAATGTTAAGGCAGGCCAATGCCTAATTAGCATAAATTATAAAATATATTTAAATAATTAAGCAAAAGTAAAAAAGTGTTGTTGTTGTTTAAAAATTTTAGCCAAAAGACAAAAAGTGGTTTAAAAGTGATTTTCAATAAACGTTTATTTTTATGCTTAGGAATGCATTAGTTAGTTATTAGCAGGGCTGGGACTTTCATGCGATTTAAAATTGATTTTAAGCACAAAAAACGAATAAGCGCAAAAATATAAATTTTTTTTTTGAAATCATGTAGTTTGCTATCAATGGCTGTCAAACAGAAACTAAATGAGGCAGCTTGTTCAAAATTTTTACAAGATTAAAGTGATAATTGTTTGTTTGCCGGTAGGGTACATTGTTGAGCTTTCAGTGAAGAGGCGGGAAATTAAAAAAGTCTCGTACCTATTGAACTGGCACTTAAACTCCTCTGAGGGCTGAAGTACCAAATGTCGGTATTTAACTGCCCGAGTTCAATCACTGGCCAGACTCAATCATATCACTATCATAGATTTTTACTGCCTTATTAAAAAAAAATATTTCAGGTTTATTAAGCGCTTACTTGACATATTTCTATGGGAAATTTGTCAAATAAACCTGTAATAAACCTAAAATATTTTTTATGAATGAGACCCAGGGATCGCAAATAACGATTATTTTCCAAATTTAAACTGAAAAAATCACAATAATAGAGAAGTGCTACGGGCACAAGGAATATACCACAATACTCCATGTTACATGGACTACCTATAGATGCAATGATTTTTATTTTTTTAATTTTTATTTATTCCTCACAAAATAACAGTTATTTTTTGATTTTTATTTATTCCTCAGAAAATAAAAGTCATTTTTAAAATGTGTTTATTAATTAATTTAATTTAACAAATAAGAGTTTTTGCATGGACTCTGGCGATAAATTCGATCTTAAATCTGTAAATATTAATTTTAGCGCAGAAAATGCTCTTTCTACAGAGACTTGTGTTGCTGGCGTGCTATGCAAAACCTGTGCCAATCTGTACAGGTATGGATATATATATTTTTTTTCCTCCCAATATTTCATTACATCTGCATCCACGGCAATGGGCTTAGGATTGTAATTGTCTATTTCGCTTATCGCCCTTTTCATTTCCTCCTCCAGATCACCATCTGAGTCTTCATCCTCTGAATTTACTTCAATAGAGTTTAAGAACTCGTTTAATAATGAACACGTGTTTGTGTCTTCAGACGACGGTAAAGTATCTGGTGTTTCTGCGTTTGAAGATGATGGTAAGTCAGACGACTTTTGCGTTGCATCATTCTTCACAAAGAGTAAAATTTATTAAATTCATGTACATTAGACCACCAATGGGCCGAAGTTTTTATTTTATTCGCTAAAGCCCATATGACATTTCATTTTTCTTTCATTTATCAAGTTTCATTTATCAAGCTGGTAACTCTTATGTGTTAATTATGAAGGTGTTGAGATATTTAGTACATTAAAAAATTTTGACAAATCAAAAAATATTTTTATGTTATGCAACAAATTAATTATAAAATACATAAGAACCGGTCTTAAAACCCTAACCAGCACAAAAATGTGTTTTTCGGACAAAATCCGTACCAAATATAAGAAATCCGGTTCCAAACCGGATACAAATATCTTATATTTGACGCTGGTAATGTAGCTTTCCATTGGTGAAAGAATTTTTAAAACCAGATGAGCGGCTTGGGCGTGAAAGCTTAGCAAAAAACAAACTCACTTTCTTATAAATTGGTTGTTTTTGTAAATGAAATAAAATTATTTGTAATAAAAAATATCAAATTTGTTTTTTTTTCAATTTAAATAGGCATATTTTGTAAAAAATTTCATTTCTACACGTTACCAAATTGTATGAAAAATAATGACAATTCGTTACAAACAATATGTTTTTCATACAAATTTCAAAAGGAAAAAATTATTGTACGAATATATGCAGAATCTATACTAAAGTCTCTATTTTTCATTTTATTTACAAAAACACTGAGTTATTTTTTTATATTTTATTTACTGCCAGTTCATAGAAGCCATGTAAAAATTCTTGCTTGGCTATTTATATTGAAAACACAAACAAAGCACTCAAAATTTGTTTTTGATTTCAATGTAAATAGCCAAGCAAGAATTTTTACTTGACTTCTATGAACGGGCAGTTATTAGTTTAAAAATTACTTTTATTTTCTGAGGAATAAATAAAAATCAAAAAATAACTCTTATTTTGTGAGAAATAAATAAAAATCAAGAAATAACTCTTATTTTGTGAGGAATAAATAAAAGTCACAAAATAACTATTATTTTGTGAGGAATAAATAAAACTCAAGAAATAACGATTAAAAAGTAATTTTTAAAATAAAAATTATAACCGTTACGGTCCCTGATAAGACCTTTATAATATAAGTTATTGTCTATGTCGCACAGTGGGGCCAAAGGCTTTTGTCATGCGTTAAATATATAATATATTTTATCCGGTTCGGAATCGGGGTTTTATATTTGTTACGGATTTTTTCCGAAAAACACATTTTTGGTTGATAAATATAATTTTCGTTTCGGGTTTTATTGTTTAACCCGTTTTAAAACTGGGTTTTATTTATTTTTTATGGCTAGTTAATTAATAAACATGATTTTTTTTTAAATTTGACAAATCGAAGCAGGAACAAAATGCATATTAATGGTGCTTAACCAACAAGACAGGCATAATTTCATAACTTTTAAAACGCGCTACCTGCCTAAATTTTTTTTTAATGTTTTTCATAAATTTTTTCTAGACAAGTCGCTTGCTTGCATTGTGTGTGGAAACTACACGTAGGACTCCAATAAAAAGCTTGCAATTATATTTTTTTAAATTTATTGCTCTAGCGTGGCTGGTTTTATCTAATTAATTTATATTTTAACAATTCATATTCAATTTAATTTATTTTATTTATGTCTATTTTCTTTACTTCTTTCTCCGCCAAATTTCAAAAACCGTGCCGTTATAATTTGTTGCTTCATTCACTGATGTTTGTGTTTTGCTTTTATTGTTTTCTAAACTTTTTGTGTCAAACGTTTGAGTGACAAAAATTGGGCCTCTGCGTGTCTTTGTGCGCTGTTGTTCGTGATCATCATCATCATCATCATCATCATCATCATTATCAAGCAAACATCATGATATTAAAATGCTGCTCACTAGCAATGAACTCAGTTAAAATGCTGCTGCATCTTGTTAAAAAGTTTAATGAATTCGTTGATACAGTGACATTGTTTAAATCGCTTTTTTTTTAATACAAATACAAAAAAAAACTATTTACTTTTGTTTGTTTCAAACTATTGTTTGCACATAGAAGGAAAAAACTTTCGCTTTAATTTTTTGTTAAGACGTAAAAGAAAAACTTTAAAACTTAGTAAAAGCTTAAGAATATCCACATGGTACGTTGTGTTTAGCTTATGCAAATTTTGAGGAGTTTAAACAAAATACATATTAACTTTTATGGATATTTAATAAAATTTTATTACAAATTTAATGGTTTAACGTTCAGTTGTTCACTCACTAAAAATGTATTTTCTAGAGTACTTTTTTAAAGGGTATTTTTAAGGGCACTTTTTGTAAAAGGTACTTTTTGGTGGAAAGTAGCTTTTTAAGAGGTACTTTTTTGCAAAAGGTACTTTTTCTGAAAGGTACTTTTCGTGGAAAGTACTTTTTGTGAAAAATACTTTTTGTGGAAAGCACTTTCAGTCGAAAGTAATTTTTGTGGAAAGTACTCTTCATGGAATTCTTTTTGTAAAAAGTACTTATTGTGGAAAGTACTTTTTGTAAAAGTTACTTTTTGTGGAAAGTGCTTTTTGTAAAAGTTACTTTTTGTGGAAAGTACTTTTTGTAAAAGTTACTTTTTGTGGAAAGTACTTTTTGTAAAAGTTACTTTTTCTGGAAAGTACTTTTTGTGGTAACTACTTTGTGGAAAGTACTTTTTTGTAAAAAGTACTCTTCGTGGAAAGTACTTTTTGTAAAAGGTACTTTTTGTGGAAAGTACTTTTTGTAAAAGGTACTTTTTGTGGAAAGTACTTTTTGTAAAAGGTACTTTTTGTGGAAAGTACTTTTTTTAAAATGTACTTTTTGTGGAAAGTACTTTTTGTAAAAGGTACTTTTTGTGGAAAGTACTTTTTGTGGAAAGTACTTTTTGTGGAAAGTACTTTTTGTAAAAAGTACTCTTCGTGGAAAGTTCTTTTTGTAAAAAGTACTCTTCGGGGAAAGTACTTTTTGTAAAAGGTACTTTTTGTGGAAAGTACTTTTTGTAAAAGGTACTTATTGTGGAAAGTACTTTTTGTGGAAAGTTCTTTTTGTAAAAGGTACTTTTTGTGGAAAGTAGTTCTTGTAAAAAGTATTTTTTTAAAAATTGTAATACTAAAATAAAAATTAAAAATAATAATAATAATATTACACCCACCCTTCACTGCCACCACAAGTCAGCAAGTCGAACATTTTTGTCATATTATAATTTTTATTATTCAGTAGCTGGCGAATCCTTCTTTGAAAGGCTATTGATATTTTTCTTCACTATGTAGTTGTGTATGTAATCAACAAGCTGGTATATTTAAATTGCTTGATTACTTCACTATTAAACTACTATTAATCTAAAACTTAAATCGTTTCAATTAAATTAAATTTTTTTGTGGAAAAAAATACTACAATAATTATATTTGAGTTTCTATAGTTCATGACATTAAAAAAAAATTTTTTATATGATTTTAAGCGATAGTGAGCGTGTGAGTTTTTTTTTTTGCTATAACCATAATACTTTCTAATTATATTTTTGTAAATATTTTCAAAAGAAAAACAAAGTAGTAATAACAGTTTAGTTTAAAACAAAATCTGTCTCACGTAATTTATTGCTTGTTACTTTAAAGAAATTTATAAGCAGACAGACAGATGTCATGTGTTTATACTTGCATATTGTTGATTTGTATTTGTAGTGCAGTTTTTTAAGTTTTGTATATAAAAATTTAAAAATAAAATTTAGATATTGCATTAACGTTATTAAAACTGTTTCACAGAAATATTAATAAGTCACGATTTATAAAAAAATTTAAGAGATTTTATATTTTTTTTAATTTGCACTCAACTAACAGACAGTTTCAAGCAGCCACTTTTTATCAGCCACAAGTACCAAATTTTTCAATAAAAATTTTATTATAATTAATTAAAATAAATACACAGTCCAATCATGAATATTCCCTCGGAATTTATTTTTCACGGAAAATAATTTTCTCGCTGAAAAAAGCCTTCAATCATTAATTCCTTGGGAACGAAAAACACTAATGAGTGGGGCATCACCACATTACGAAGCCAATTGTTTTTTTTTGTTTTAAATATGTAAAATAAAGTTTACAAATAATTTATTTGGGCATTATTTGCAGTTTTCGCAGTACAAGGACTATAAAATATTATTTTATTTATATAAATTCTGTGTTAATTAATTGTTTATTATATTTCTATGTAAACTCTCTTCTGCTCTCAGTTGCATTCATAACACCCACTTTTTCTCCGGGAATTTTTTTATTCCCACATTTGGTAGAATAAAGGGAAAAAATAAATTCATAATAGGAGAAAAGGGCGAAGTGAAAAGTGTTAATTTTTGGGCTGATAAATAATGAACTCTAGTCTAATTTAAGTTAAAAACGTTTCGTTTCATCATTTCGATCAATAAAGAATACAAGATTTTATATTAGTAAAACATATGCTCGTACTGAAAAAATTAGGCGGGAGCTGAAAATTTTCCCTTTAGTTTTTGTTTAAAATTTTCATTGTATTAAGCGCATAAATAAATTAATCCGATATCAATTAAGCGGAGAGTATTGTACTGTAAAAAAGTACTAAATTAATGCTGAGTACACATCGGGCATTTCTTATGCTGTCATTTTCGAATTTATATGGAACACACAACGAAAGGTATCGGAAATGATAAACATTGCCACTAGTAGTATGTACTAATTTTAACGTGCTATTAGCTGAAGTAGTTAGTGCGTTGTGAACAAAATAAATGACGATATTTAAGAGTTCGACTTTGATAAGAGTACCCTCTTAATTCAGTCATATCCTTATTATAGACTTTTCTGATATGCATGCATTTGTGTGTTTGCTAATCTCGCATATTACAGCTCTTGCCTTCATTGATATTTATAACAATGAATCGTCGAAAATGTAAAATCACTAATAAAGTAATGCACCTTCTTAACACCAGAGCCACTGCAACGACTATATATAGTAAAGTTTAACTAAGCGGGAAAGCCTTTGCCGGTAGGGCGTTATAGTAAAAGATTTATTGTTATAATATCTAAATGATGTATTTGCCATCTGAAAGGGGTTTGATTTAATTTGGAACGATTTTCGGTCATCCTACGGCAAATTAATAAGCTAATAAAACAAACAACTTAGGAAACGAACTCGATGAATACAATTATTTTTATTAATATTATAATATTTTTCAAATTAATTTATTTTAAAAGATTCTCTTGTTTCAAAAACTTTTCATCTAATAAAAAAAAATACTTACGAAACAAACTGGATGTATACAGTTGCATTTATTATTTTTATAATATTCATTTTGTTATTAAAATTTTTAAAAACTATTCACATATTAAATTAAAAGAGTTAGGAAACGAACTCGATAAAAAGAACTGCTGCTTAATTATTATTACAGTTTGTATTTTAAAAATTTTTAAAAGATTTTCTCTGGTTTTAAAAACTTTTCATTTAATAAAACAAAAGACTTAGGAAACGAACTCGATGAACACAATTGCAGTTTAATTATTATTTTTAGTTGATTTTTTTTTAAATTGTGTTGTTTTGAAAAAGTTAATCTAATAAAACAAAAGACTTAGGAAACAAACTCGATCAATACAATTGCAGTTTCATAATTATTTTTATTTCTAAAACTGTTTAAAAATTGTCTTTTTTTTTAACTTGTATTCAATAAAACAAAAGACTTAGGAAACGAGCTCGATGAATAAATTACATATATTAATACATATTAGAAGCCATTTGCGTATTACGTAACGCAATGTTTTTTTTACAAAACTTTCAGTATACATTTTTTTAACCGTAACAAATCCTCAACTCAACTCAAACATATTAATTTTGGTCTGAATCTCCAGCTTAAGTATTGAGTTCCAATAAAACTATTGACCTTTGTTATGTTTTATAAAAATGGTTACATATATTTTACGATGTAGAATTGTATGAAATAAAAAAATAAATAAAAAACTCGAAAAGTTGATTTATTGCGTTTTGTTATGAACCTACCCAAATGCATTTATTGCTATTATTATATAATAATTTTCATATAATAATAAAACAAAAGACTTAAGACATGAACTTGATATTTTATTTTTTAAAAAAAGATTCTTTTGTGTTGAAAACTTTTTATCTAATAAAACACAAAGACTTAAGATATGAACTTGATGAATGCCATTGCAGCTTAATGATTATTTCTTTGTTATTACAAAATTTTTCAAATATTCATTTGTCACACAAATTTTTAACTAATATTTTTAAAGACTTAGGACACGAACTGGATGAAGACAATTGCAGCCCAATAATTGTAGTATTTTATTAAGGTTTTTATAAGGATCTTTTGTCACAATTTTTTGTCTAGTTAAACAAAAGACTTAAAAAACAAGTTCGGTAATAAAAACACTACTGATTAAAAAAATATAACAAATGGGTACAGCGGGCAGGTAAACCCAATTCGAGAACAATTAGAGTTTTTTGGGAATTGTTACAATTTAGGTTTAACATTTGTTAACGCACTAATAATCAAAAATTATTAATTTACTTATCAGTAATATATTTTTTTATTAAAAATATATTGAAATTGATCATTGTGGGGCTTAGCTGGATCGTATGCGCATTTCACTTTTGCTAATGCAGATCGTCAGGGATTTTTTACCCAAAAATTTTTTGGAATTTCTTTCGAGGACTTAGAATTCAGTGGTGCTAACCATTTTATAGGTTAGGTCTTGCTTAAAAAATTAAGCATAGGCGTAGAATTATTAAAAATTGCCTGTAATCATCTATTTTATTATTACTCAAGAAAGTCACCAGTCACCAAGGGGGTGGGGGCACTCCTTCACCCAGAAAAAAATGTTTACTACGTCAATGCAGTTAAGATTGAAAAATTTGGTTAAAAATACCAAAAAACTAATTTTTTCTACACCCCTCTTGTTACAAAAAAATATTACGATTAGAGTTTTTGTTGGTTAAGCACGTCTAGATGCATTTCGTTGCTGCTCAATGTGTTGCTTGACAGTAGACATGCGCCTGAATAATTATTGAAATATTAAACTAATTATTACAATTTCTTCATAATTATTAGACGTTTGATTAAACTTTGAAATTGAAAACGAAAATTATAATAAAGATTCTCCTCTGCTGTTATTTTAAGCTTGAGCTTAACTTGCTTAAGTTTCCCACACTTTTCCTCTGACTTCATTTAACAACAACAAGACATCATGTTTCAATAGTTTAGACTAAAAATTAAGCCTTTAAATAATTTTAAAATTGATGATTAATGATCTTAATTAATTTTCTGCTCAGATATTTTGTGTTCTTACAAAAAAACAAAAGACTCAAGAAGCGAGCATGATGTTTACAAAAATTTTTATTTTGCTTTGTGTTTTAAACATAAAATTAAATTAAATTTTTAACTCAAACTTAAAACTTAATAAATTATTTTGTTCACTAACAAATAAAAAATAAAAAACTTATTAAATATCAAGGTCTTGTTAATTGTATTTTAACTTTTAATTTCTCTTTCAGTAGTTTTCCACATGTTTTTCTCCACTTGACTTTTCTTATATACATATTTCTTCATTGAACAAAATTCGCTTCTTACCCCACTATTTATTGAAAACATAAATTTTTAATATGAAAGTAAAATCTACTCTTTCAAAAACACTTTAAGCACAAGCACAGACCATGTGTGGCAAAGAAACAAATACTAGCTTGCATAAAATAAGCAAACTATTCGCTACACCTTTCAACAAATTTCCCGATAATTGGAGCATAAAACAATACTTTCTTGTTGGTTTTTTTCCTTTATTTTTTGCTTTAAAGCGTATCCAGTGTGCTGGTGTTTTTGCCATTTACTCGTACATTAAACACTTATAACAAGCAGTCATATAAAATAATGTTTAACGTTTGTGAAATTGAAAATTGCATGTCTAACTTTTAAAATTTAATTTGCTGGCAATAGTTGCCAATAAATAATAAAATTTCAGTTGAAAAAAAACTTACCTTTCTATAATTAATTTGGCTTAAATCCTATTTAAGACAGACAAATAAATATGTATTTAAAAGGAAATAAGACAACCTTAGACTTTTGAATTCGGCAGTGTTTGTTGTTTGTTTTGTGCAAAATAATTTTCTCACTCTAAAATTTTAAATTTGTTTCACAAATTAATTTGTTCACTTTTTATATGTATGAGTAATTATTTGAATTTTATTTTTATTTTTTCCACTCATTAAATGATTGCTTTGATTTCTTTTAAATTGCAATCTTAAGTTTAAATTTGATTTGGCTATTCTTAGATTTTTTAATTCTCTTTCGGGTTTTTTTTCAAGATTATTTTTGAATAGGAAAATCTTCTTTTTAATCTTTTTTTATCTCAATTCTACTTCATAATATATTTTAGATTAGATTACTATTGAAATTATTGCACAGGTTGTTTGTTATTTCCGTTAAAATGCGTCTGCATCGTTTGCGTTTCTTGAAGAAACTAAAAAAATTAAAACCGTCTGCTGCCTAAGTAAGTAAGAGTGGTTGGTTGTTTTGTTTAAGTGGTTTAAAAGCTGAAGCTGTTAACTTCATTGCGGTTTTGGCAGCGCCACACATAAATGCTAGTGTTCGCTCTGCTTTCAGGTTTAGTTTTTATTTTTTTGCTATGTGTGCAATCACTTTAAAGCCAGCAGCCAGTTGCTGCCTCGTAAGTTCAGTTCAGTTTAAGCTAAAGTTGACTTCAGCTTAGTTTTGTGATGTTTTAGTTACAAGCATTTGTCCGCTTTTGTGACACAATATACCCATACAAACAATAACAGAAAATTTGAAATAGTCGCGTACTTCAATTTAAAACTACACACACACACACACACACACACACACATGCAAACATTAATTCATTCATTCTTCAATTCATACACTTTAGTAAGTTAAACGAACAACCCCCTCTCATGTCATTGATATGCAGAGTTTTAAAATGATGTATTGATTTTTTATTCGCAAATATGTCAAATATACTATTTACACTGTGCAACAAAGTCAAAGTTTTTCTGGTGGTAAAAAGAGATATCTTATAAATAAAATAAAAGTTTGTGTCTGAAATCTTGCAATCTTTAAATTTTTGGTATCAGATGTATTCAGCGGCTTTATGTAAAATTGTACGAGCAAGTTTGCTGTGGAGCACTTAAAACTTTTCCACTCTTCTTCATATGAGTCTTTTTAAATGCCTTTCTTCAAAAAAAAAAGGGCGGAGAACAACTATTCGTATATTTAAAGAGATTTCCCCACTCTTGTTAAAATGTTCTACAAAATACAAAAACGGATCATAAAATCCATTTATTGGCGGGCACATTTCGTCTTCGTCACCCCATAAAGAAAAAGAAATTAGTGCACCTCTTCCATATGAAATTTGGTTCATAAATGGCAAAGTTATGGCCGCAAAAGTCTCTACACCTGCAAACATTTTAAAAATTTCCACACATGTGTGTGTTGTCTGAACAGAGATTGAAAGTGAGAGGAATTGCGGAAGCCACTAGCATCTTGTATGGTAAATAAATGCAATCGTGTCACAACTTTTTAGGAGTGTTTGACGTTCATCTGCAATATGGGCGAGTTTTGGCGCCGTTCCGTAACCGTATTATAGAGCAAACAGAAGTCGAATGTGGGCGCAAAAGAAGTTTAAGGTATTCTTTTCTGCCAATAAAGTCATGGTGACCTTCAAAAGGGTAATACAACCTATAGCGAATGTTAGACCAACTTTTGGGTCGATTCAATGAGAATTTGCAAAAAGAACGACCTTATGTGACAAAGCAAAAGCTTCGTTCGAGCACTTCTCCATCATTAATAAGAATTACAAGGAAAGTGATTTTTTTTTGTCAATTAAAAAGGGAGACGATCAAATAATCAGTATGTGATTGATAATTTTGTTTGATCATGTAAAGGTTACTTTACTGTCGAACAACATATAAAAATTATCGTTTACTCTTAAGTCAACATTGATAAGAAATCAATTTGAATATAAGAAAATATGGGAATCCGATGACCTTACAGGCTATCCCTGAAAATTCCCGCTGAGTTACAGATTTTGCTAAAATTAGCGGCATCGGAGGCACGTTTTAACTCCCTGTTTCTACAATCTAGACGATCGACTTGAGTATAAAATTTACATAGAAAGCACATATTTTTTTGAGCGGTTTTCATACAAATTTTCCAGACTAGTCGTCTGCCTGGCCCTTGACAACAGGGCGTAAGTCTATAAAAATCAGTGAAGACGTAAATTGATTTGTGAAAACTTTTGAATATTAGAAATTATTTTAGTCAAATTGGCAACAAATAACTTGACATTTTGAAGTTATAAATGAATTACTAAAAAAATAAATTTTTTTCATTCACATTTAATGAGATCTAAATTTTTCGAATTAAAAATTCATATTGTTACCTTAATATAGAAAGGCCCTATTTCATTATTTTTTTTTGAAATCGAGGTTTTTTTTTGTATATTTCGATAGAAGAACACCTAACGTATCGAAAAATGCAAAAATATCGGTTACAAAAAAATTTTGAGTTTGGGCCCTTTCTATATTAAGGTAACGATATATAAAAAAATACATAAATATTTTTACGCTATTTTTAATTATTGTTTTATGTTATTTTTATTTATAATTTCAATTTGCAATGTTTTAGTTTTTACAATACACAACATACGATTCCATTCATTTAATCTCACTTATTTCTTTTAGCTTACGCTTATTTTGCAGTATAATAATTTTTATTTCACTCAGTTTTTTGATCTGATAAAATAAACAAAATGTGTACTCCAACATCTTGTCCATATTCTTTTTTTCTCTTAATAAAACAGAAAACTGTAACACATTTTCCGTCTTGCATTTTGTAGTTTTGTAGCTGAACAAAATAAAATAAAGCAAGATATACAATAAAAAAAACAACTAAATTATTTATTGATTAGCTCAATATATAGAGAGTTGTTTTGTTGTTTTAAGTATTGGTTTGGTATGAAGTAAAAATAAGTAGAATTCGTTGCACTTACAATTCCAACATAACGCAGTGCGATGTTGGGAAACTAGTTCATACAAAGTTTAATAAGCTTCGAATAAAAAGTGAAGTGGAAAATAGTAAATAAACTGCAATGAATGACAATAATAATAATAATAATGTTTATAAACAGTTGAAAAAACAAAAGACTTAAGAAACACACATGAAACGTTAAAACAGAAAGAGAATCATGCAAATAAAATTCAGTTGAAAAATTCAAAAAAAAAAAAAATTTTATGATCCCGGTAATTGTAAAATGCAGAGTCAGATCTATCGATTTATTGTAATATTTTTTAAAGCAAAATAAAAAAAGGTCAAGAGGGCAAGAGTCGTGTATGCTCAATATTATAAAGGACGTCCCAAAAATTAACACAAAATTTTAATTGAATGCAGGCTGGCTGAAATCTATTGAACCGACATAAGCTCGTGCTTAAAAGCTGATGAATAGATCCTTGTAGCTCGTTAACTTTAAGTACTTTTATAGAAAAAACTGTCAATGTTGTTAACTCACATCATCTAAAGTAACAATTAAGATCTCCAAATTAAAAGAATGTATTCCATGTGGTAATTGTATATTTTTACGGAACACACAGTGCTGCTTCTACTCCCAAAAAATGAATCGTACAACTCAGAAATGTGATCGTAGAAATACAAAATTTTTCCGGATAACGTTTAACATGAGCTTTAAGAAGAAAATTTTCAGTTTCAAAGAAATCTTTTTTTTTAATTTATTTATTAATCATTTCTGCTGTACAAACTTATCTTAACCGCGCAAAACTTATCTGTTTGTCTACAGCACAGTGCAAGGACATATTAACTTCTCATATATTCTTAATTAAAAAAAAATTATGTTTAAACCACGTTTATATCTTGAATGCCATGAAAACTTGTAACTACTTCCAGATATATACAGTTAAGCTATCTGGTAAATTTCATTTCAATCGATGCAAGGACACATTTTCCTCCCATATATCCTTTATTTGAAAAAATTTAATTTCAAATGCAATCATAATCAAAATGCAGCACAAATTCATAATTGTCTCTAGCATTATACGAATTTCAATTTAATTAGTGTAAGCACTCGCTTAACGTGGCCGTATATGCATAATTTAAAAAATTTAGTTTGAGTTAGAATTATAATCAGAATGTTGCGCACAATTTTTAACTTCTCTTAGAATTGTCTGAATAAACCCTCTAAAAATTTATTTTTAGACCGTACAAGGACCCATATATCCTTAATATAAGAACAACGGAATTTTAGCTTCAACTTCATCTTGTATGGCAGTGAAACCATGTAACTATTTGTAGAATTGTACAATTGACATGCTCGATAAATTTCATGTCAATCGCTGCAAGGACGTAACTGTCTCTCATATATCCTTTATTTAAAGAATTGAATTTCGGCTTGAACTATGATTAGAATGTATCGTAATTCTGTAAATATAGCTGAAAAACTAAGCCCTCTGGTAAATTTAATAATAACAATCGGTACAAGAACATGCTAACCTCCCGCAAATCTTTAATTTGAACAAATGAATTTCAACTGCAATCATACTCGTAATCAAAATGCAGCACAAATTTATGATTACCTCTAACATTATATGCAATTTAATAAGAACTTGCTTAACATGCACATATATCTCTAATTGTAGCTTCCCATATATCCTTGATAAGCACGGAACGGAATTTCAGCTACAATTATAGCCTGTATGGCAGTGAAACCTCTTAACTACTTGCAGAATTTTATAGTTAACCTCTTCGATAAATTTCATGTCAATCGCTGCAAGGACATGTCTGTCCCTCATATATCCTTTATTTACAGAATTGAGTTTTCGCTAGAACTGTAATTATAATGTATTATAAGTCTGTAAATACAACTGAAATTACGCAAATAAGCCCTGTTGCAAATTTAATAACAATCCGTACAAGTACCTGCCCACCTCCCGTATATCCTTTATTTTAAAAATTTTATTTCAACTGCAATCGCAATCAAAATGCTGCAAAAGTGCATAATTGTCTCTAACATTATACAAATTTCAAGTTAGTAAAGCTCTATATTAAACAAATTGAATTGTTAATTTTTTGTGTTATATGACTAATTTTATTTTCTTTCAAATTAGAAATTTTTAACATTCATTGCTATTTGGCTTTCTGCTTAAGATTCAGTTCGAGTAACCAGAAAATACTTGTGCACTCGTATTACGCAATTTGTTCTTTTATACATTTTTTCTTACTCTCGTTATACAATAGACTTTTTAATAAGCACTTGATAGACTTGAAAACAACTCAACTAAAAAATTATAATCACAATTTTGTTAATTATTCCATAAAACTGCATTTGTTTAAGTCTAACAATGTTAACAAGTCTAATTTTTTTTCTTAAACAGCTTGTCACTTGTTTTTTGTTTCAAATTATATTTAAAAAAAAACGAAGTCATTTTATTAACACTTAATGTTGCATGTACTCGTACATTCATACTTGATGGTTTAATGATCTCGTTTCATTTGTTTAAGCTGTTGATTACTTTTCTCTAAAGTAGTGTTACAAAACATCATATTTGGCTTGAGTTTAACAAATAGAGTTGAAAATGAAACTTGCTGGTGGTAGAGTCAATAAAATTAGTTCCATAAGAAGGAGTTTGTAAAATTTTTAAAATATTTCTGCAGGAAAAATATGCAAGTGTTGCAAATAAACATTAAAGCAAGTTTAGTGAGATTAAAAATTAAATATTTATATGATGATAACGCTTATTAGATTAAAAAAATATCTAAAATTTAGAGAAATGTATGAAATCTCTATTCAAGTCGGTAGAACGATCTGTATAATTCAATGTTTAAAAATGATTTTATGTAAATGTTGACAGCGGCTACGCCTGAAATGGTTCCTACGGTGGGTCCAATTTTGTCATACGAGTACTCTGGCCAACATATCGGCCGGTATCTCACCAATAAATTCTTCAATATTGTCTTCCCAATGTCTCCCTATAGATATGAGCCTTAAATTAGCCCCACAATAAATAGTCTAAGGGCCTTAAATCGCACGATCTAGGCGGCCAATTGGCCGGCCACAAACGTGAAATAAACTGTTCACCGAACTTGCCTCTTAATTGGGTCATTGTTTCGCGTACTGTGTGACATGTGACACCGTCGTGTTGAAACCACATTTAAGCCAGGTGCAGCTCTTCCATTTTGGACAAAGAAAAAAAGTGTAGTAACAGAGGCCCAATCGCTGCGAATGGCTCGGAATCGATAAATCATGGTCATCATTTTATATTTTTATAGATCTTTTCCTCTGTCCTGTCATATGCTGTACGAAATTTCATAACAATCGAACGGCTCCTTTAGAAACTGCAGAATTATTTCCATTTTTTACAAAATCCCCACTGTATATCGGGTACTTTAGGCCCCCCAAATTTTCAAACAGCCTAGTGGACTGCATTTTCCAAACTAACAGTTAATTCCTTTATGAAGCAGTGATGAAATTAATGTCAAAAGGTTCATGCAAACGCTGCATTTAAGAAGGGACCTCCAAAAGAGAACGTAAGCTTTGTCGCAGCTACGTCACCCTTCATCTAAGCGGGCTCAAACAATCGTGATCTTTTGTAGCACAAAGAGAAACAGAAATTTGTTTGGAAAAGAGCCTGCGAAATTTTTGTTTTTTGCTTCATGATAAATCAGAGATAAAATATAAAAAAAAAAATTTATATTAACAATAAGTTCAAAAGTGCTTTTTTGTAATATTTCAGAAACAAAAATAAAAGCTTAATTTCATTATTATAAAAATAATTATTAATATGGAGGTCTATTCTGTAATTCGAAACGAAAGAAAATGCTTTCGACTTTGTATGCGATGAATTTAATTTGAACTCTCTCTTTTCGTAATTTCAAATTATCAAGAGTCTACTGTGAACATTAAGAAAGAAAGTAGCTGCTGCTTAAACTTGTTTTAAATTTACTAATCCAACAATTAATTACATAATGCAGTTTGCCGCCTGTTTATTTTAGACATTTATTTCCCAACAGTAAATTTAAAAGTTCTTTCTCTAATTAATGGAACATTAAAGTAAATGCGCCAGAAAATTAATAAAAGTTTTATAGCAATTTATAATTTAATTGCTCTAGTTTAAATAATAGCGCGCTGCAAATATATTATTCGTTTAAGAATGGGGAAGTTATTTTCGTATAAACTAAATTCTCAAAGCAATAAAGTAAATCTGCAACTTCCTGTTGCTGTGATAAAAAAAACAAATAGAATAAATAAAATAAAAGTAACAGCTTCCATTTCCGATTTTAGCAAATGTTACACGTACAAAATTGTGAAATATTTTGCCAAAAAAATTCACACACATTTTATAGAACGCCACAACAATTCAACAGCTTTAAGACAAATATAAAATGAAACATAAAACAAATATTCTGAATAGCATCAACAAGACTATAAAACTTAAGATTTCAAAACCAATGTCGGCAAATTAAAATTAATTTACTAGAAACAAGTTGAAAAAAAAACAGTAGTGTTTGGCTTTGTTCTGCAAATGAAAAATATGGTAATTTAATGTAAATTTCGTTTGTGGGTTATTTCTTTTTTCTATTTTTTTCTTCCAGTAGCAAACAAGTAGTTTGCAACACAAAGTTTTAATTTAATTAAACGTTGACCCTGGCTAAATATTTATTGCAGCAATAAATGACAAAAATCTTAAGTAAAAACTAAACTATGCTTTTAAAATCCCTGCTAAAGCCCAGAAACTGTGGGGCCAAAAATCAATTATCATGCTTAAGTTTGTTAGAAGTAAAGAAAATTATATTATTTTCTAAAAAAGAGATTTTTGTTTGTGTTGAATTTCTAACATTTGAATAAATTAAAAATTTACAATAGTACTTTATATTGCAGGTTAGCATTTTAATTAAACAAAAGCTCAACAAACTAAAAATTTATAATAAGAAATATATATTTAAAACATAAATAAATAAAGAAAAATTGGGTAATTTTTTTTTTTTTTTTGATTGTACTGAGACGCGCAAGTGCGCTTGCCAAAAAGTTCAAGCTTTAATTATTATGTTCACTTATTTCAGTTTCATTTTCTATTCAAATTATTTTTAAGCCATTTGTTATGGCAAATAATTCAAACCGAAAATTACCAGCAAATTAAATGCGAACAAAATGATATTTTTCGCTTTTATTGTTCAATTGTCGCCACAAACTAAACAAATAAATAAGTTTATCTATTTTATTTGTAAGTATGTATACTTGTTTTATGCATATTTGTTTCGTGTTTCGTGTTTCGTGCAATTGTGTGACGCTACATTAATCAATATGGGCGGGCGGTCGGGTTGCGTTGTTGGCGTGGATAATTAGCAACGTGCTTGTGTCTTGAGTCTTTCGTTTATGGTTTTCAGGGACAAGCATTTGGCAACCGTTTTAATAAGCAAAAAGAATGTCAAATTATGTCTCAATATAATACTTGTACCTTTTTCCTTGCTTTTAATTTTAAGCTAAAGATATAAAACTATTTGCTGGAAAATCAAAAAAAAAAAAAAAAAATTAAAAGCTGGAATTTTTAATTCAATCAAATGAACAACTTGATAGCAATTAATCAATTAATACCCTGTTTCGACAATTCACTCAAGCAAATGAGTGCTTTTTATATAAATTTTCTCCTCAACTCCACTTTCCAGGTTGTAGCAACAGAGTTAAATTAAAATAACCCCCTGTTTCCACAACACGGCCAGTCTACTTGAGTAGAAATTTTTATATGAAAAGCACTCATTTTCGTCTCTCAATCGTCTGTCTGACTTGCGGAAAGAGGGGGTAAATTCTTATTTGAAAATATTAATTGATGAACAATTTTTTTCTGTGTACCTTCTACGATGTTATTACCCACTGCTGCTCTATAGCGAAGCTCATTTAAAAGAAATGCTATTTTTGTTGCGAAAATTTTTATCATGGTTTACCATGGATTTGCTTAGAACTCCTCCCCCAGGATTACAGGATTACTTATACTTATACCCTAATTCAGTAAGAAGATTTAGGATGTTTTTGTTTGAAAATACTTTTGAGTGCTTGTTTTTGAATTCTCTAAATTATTTTCTTCAAAAATGGTTGTTGTCTTTGATAATGAAAAATAAAAATATTATTACTATGTTTTTAAAACATAAAAATATAATTTTTGCTTCAATTTTTGTTTCAAAGTTCAATACATTCACACTTTTTTACTACCATACCCAAATTGACTTCAATTTTTCTTTCAACGCTTCATTCAATTTTTCTTTCAATTTAACAGCTGTTTTAAAATAATTTTTATGTTTGTAAAAAATGTAAAACAAATAAAAATATTGAAGTGCAAATTTTTAATTGTTTCCTCGACGACGGCATTTTGAACATAAAATTGGAAATCAAATTGCTTGCAGCCTACGTCACAACTTCAATTTTAAAAAATTTTGACAAACCATACATATGTGTGAAAAAATTGAAAGCAATTTATTGAACGTGTAGCCGCAAGGTAAATTATTATACAATAGTTTGAAAAATATGTGTTGGATATAATGTATAGAACAAAATCATAAAGCAAATACACGAACCTTCTAGCATGGACAATAAACAATAATTGTTTTAAAGAATCACAACTGCGGCCTTATTTCGTCCATAGACAAGACGATACATACAATCGTCGAACAGAATTAGGGCATTAATATTTTCCATTTAAACGAGTGACAAACAACTTTAATCCGAGTTGCTTTTATTTCTTTTCTATAACTTGCATTTTGTGGTTTACTTTGCGGAAATAAATTTATCAAAAAAAAAAAAAAAAATCCCAGCATCCATAACGCAATTACGTCAAATATGATTTAATGAATTTCATTTGCAACCGTAAATAAATACAAACTGCACTGCAAATGGTTTCCTGACAACATGAAATCCTCAAAGATGCTTCAATTTGTTTAATTTATTTGCCAAACCAGCCAAAAAGTGAAAATTTGTTATTTATATACATTTTTATTTATTTTTTAGTTTTAAAAAGTGGTTGCGGTAGTAGACGTTGACTCAATTGAATCGAGTCAAGAGATCAAGAGATTAGTGTCATAAATACTTGATTGCATAAAACACTTCAATAAGTAACTTGGCTTGTGTCATTTAAATAAAAAATTATTTCATTAATTTAATTAATGATTTCCTATTTTAACTGAAATAAATTTTAACTAAAAAGCCAAACAAAACATAAAATAAAAATTTTTATCAACAAGGTCTTTAGAAAATTAAATAAAATTATCACAGTTTTTTTTCTTAAAAATAATGAAGGAAAACAAGGCGAATTCACACTAGGTGGTCGCAACCGATCAAGTTACTATTTACGCCCCTTATAATTTGAATATACGTTGGATGTCAACTCACATTTTTCAATACATTCTTTTGGACATTAAAAGTATAATAACGTATATGAATTTGTCTTGAAGGAAAACATTTTTACATTTTTGTAACATACAAAAACGAAAATGTATGATTTCAACTCGTGTGTTACCGAATTTCCTGGCGTTTGGATAAATCCTTGGGGCTAATTCCTGCATTAATGATAGAAATTACATTGGATTCAAAATTAATATTGATATTAAATTTTCTGATGATGTCACTCTATTGCAAATCGAGTTGAAATAGAGTTTTGTTTCAGTGTTGGAAAAAGGCTAATAAATAATTCGTTTTATAACACTGAATAACTTGTAAACAAAAACATATGTTTGATTATTTAATTTGCATTAAATTAAAAATGGATTCTATTGCATTTTATGGAAGAAATCGAAAGAAACTTGGCGTCACATTTTGTAATCTTGTATGGTTGGCCCAGAGGAATTTAATTTGTTAGTTAGATGCTCCCAAAGTTGGTAGATTTTAGATCTTGCCTGGCAAAATATTTCTTGATAAATAAGTCCGTTCACATTCACATTCACGGCCGGCGATAATTGCTTTTTGGGTATAACTTATTTTTGATCTAAATAAGACAATATTTGAATACACATACGAGTACATATGTATGTACATGTGAACATATTTATATAAGTATGTATTTGGTTAATTAATCAAAGTTACTGTTCGTAAATGCATCATTGCTCTGCATCATTCCAGCAAACTTTAATTTAAAGTTTAATTCGGGTTGTCCTTGTTTTCCATGTGAAAATTGTCATTCAGGATGTGCTTCAGCTGCACGTTTTTGTCAAATGTTTTGTAGTTAATCCCCCAATTTTTAAGATTCATATGTACAAAGGGTGGGCAAATTTAAGGTTAGGACATAAATTGGCTTAAAAACACACTTTTTTTTTGACAAATTCAGCCTTATTGATACATATCAATGTAAACTAGAAATATGGGAATTAATAATGGAATATGATGTCGGGTAAATGTCCACCTCTAGCACATCGGCAGACGTCCAATCTTTTCACAAAATTTTTAACCACATTTTGCAACAAAACTCCGCTTATACCGTCAACGCAGCGCCGCATTCCATCTTTCATAGCGTCAGTTGTTTCTGGTTTGCTCATGTACGACCGGTCTTTTAATTAAAATTCACAAATTTCGCAATTAAAATTCTTTGTTCAAAAGTGTAGCGTTCCATGGTTAAAATTTTCTAACTTTTTACTAAATAAATATTAAAGGATGACAGCTCAATTCTTGACATTTCATCATTTGAAAGTCAATTTACTTCCTAACCACAAATTTGTCCACCCTTTACTACCATTATAAAAAAAAAGAAGAGACACAATATTGTCAAGTTACTGATTCCTAACGGTCACACCTAAACAAAAGCTGCAAGCTTTGTTTAGCTGTCAAAAATTCTCATGATCATATAATTTGTATGAGCCCGCTTAGTGACGTGGCTGCGACAACGCTTACGTTCTATTTTAGAATACCTCCTTAAATTCAATTTCATAACGACTTTTTTATCGTAACAGCCAGGGGACTCTTTGATTTTCATCTTTTTTTTCATTCATTCGTAGCGGCATTTGTGGCAAACAAAGGAATTAATTGTTAGTTTAGAAAATGTAAAATTAATAAATCTACAATATTTTACTTTTTTAATTTACCACCAAAATACAATAATTCCTTTTCTCTTTTTCTTTATTTATTTATAATTTTTATACTATAACTGTTTATTTCATGCATGTTATAAATTAACTAATCACTAATTTCCCAATACCATAAAAATAGGTCTAACTGGCAACACTGCTCGTACATAGCGTAACAAAAATATATACATGTAAAAAAAATAATACATGTAAATATAGAAACAAATGAAGTTCGAACAATAATAATTAAAATTAACTAGAAAAGTTAAAATTGTCGCTTCGATTGCCATTATGTGCGACTTTTATTACCCCGCCAGATTCTCTTCACTTCACGCCAACAAACACGAGTCGCAGGCGACGTGTCGCAGCTATGTCACCCTTCATCTAAGCAGGCTCTGTGAAGAAAACCAAAACAACGCAGTGGCAACGCTTTGTAATTGAAAAATCCGATTTGGACAGAGCGTTACATAGTGTCCACACCTGATGAATTTATGTCATGATGAATGTCAAATTGATATCATGATGAAAATTCATCACGTATAGACTCAATTTGTTAATATTATAGCAGCGTTATGATATAATCATCAGAGCTCACGGCCTGATAAATTCATCTTGATATCAAATGTCATTTTATGTGTTACTGTGCATTTAACGTTTATTTATTCAACAATTTTCGTTTAAAAAAGACGGCACAACAATTATTTGTGACTAAAAAAATAAACAACACGCAAATTTCATATTTTTGGCAAATATTTGTTTGATTCATCCTGATATAAAATCATCAACGTCTACACCTTTGTGTTGATATTAATGAAAAAATGACAGTTTGCTCTGCCGGCGTCATATTACGAATTATGATATAAAATCATCAGGTGTGGACACTTTGTTAAGAAGTGAAGTTGGCTGCTATAAAATTATTTTTGTTATTATTAAAAAGTAGTGGTAATGATACAATTATACAAGGTACTTGCACAAGCCCAGCCTGTTAATGTATACAATGCAAAAACTTGTCAAACTTTGTTTACAAGCCGCAAATATGTTAGTGTATGTGTTTGAATAAAATGATTACAGTGTTGCCAATGAATTTGCATGTGGCTGTGTCTCCAATTACACATTGAAGAAAATTACACTACACATCCTTTGTGTAGGTTAAAATTAAAACAAAATTAAACAAAAATAGAAGTCAAAGTAGAATTACACACAGATTATACATGAATCTAATTATAGGCCTACACATGTGAGTAGAAATTACACACTCTGTATATTACACACATATTGGCAACACTGAATGACTATAATCATTTATGAATGCCGCGTCTGCAATTGTACTTTAGTTACCCTGTAATTGTTATTTTTAACAACAAAAGACATTTGTTTTTGACTAAATTCTGTTTGTTTCTACCAACAAAATGCGTGTGTTTCTTGGTGTTGCAATTTTGTTGTAGTCGTGCAAGTACCTTGTATAATTGTATCATGGTAGTGGCATTTTAGCTGCCTTCAGCTCAATCTGGCGGCTTTATCTCTGTATATTATTTCTATTTGTGGTTTTTATTAAACAAGATAAGTTAACACTAACATTAATAATACAACGTTGACGTTCTTATTTAGGTATGGAGCTTGATCGTTAACACTAAGCGCCACAAAATACCATGCATTCCACGTTTGTTTAGATATGGCTGTAAGTGATAGAGCCTAATTTTAGCTGTAGCTTTTGAAATGAACAGGAACTGGCACTTTAACACAATTGTGAATGGGCCTGGTACCCTGTAACAAGCCTCAAATTTAAGTTTAATATAATCGTAACTATGTTTATTTCACTTTTTGTGGACTTTACATGATTGTTATTCAAACAACAATAGCGCAATGCTATAACAAGTCCCAACGTGTGCTCTTAATCTAATTTTAAATCTCAGCAAATATACAATTTATAAATAAAATCATTTGTTATAATTTTGAAAACGAATTATTCATGGCTGTTTTTTTTTCTTAAATCTTACATGCATGACTAATAAAAACTTCAAAAGAATGTAAAACATTTTCCCACAACAATTAATTTTTTTTCCTGGTTTATCTTTTTTTATTTTTATTTTTTTTTTAATGTTGTTTCCGCATTATTGAGTTAAGACTTAAGCCACTTAACGCGCCTGCTTAAGGTGGGAAAATTAAGTTGGCTATAATAAATCTCCCTCACACTTTATTTTAAAATGGATCCCACTGACTACACAAGTGAAGGTCATGGAATAGTTAGTAAAAGATTTGAGACGAAAAAAAAGTGACAGCCACTTGTAATAATTGTTGTCTTTGGCTATTTTATTTATTAAGAATTTGGGTTGCTGAGATTAAAGAGTTCAATTATGCAAAAGAGATGGATGTAATTTACAAGTGGATAATGATAAAGAAAATGCAAATTTATGTTAATTTAGAAAATGATTTGTAATAAAATGAGTTTGAAAATTTAGAAAACAAAGGCCGCCGTTCTTTGAGTGTGCTGTGAGAACTTTCTGTGGCATCACTGGATTTGATAACGGGTGCGTAGACAGCAAGATTTCATTAACCTTGATTGCATTCACTTACGTTAGCAAATGTAGAAGTACATATATTATATTTCTAATATAAAAATAAATTATGCATCAACGTATACGCACTATTCCCTTAAGCTAAACATTTCAAATATTATGAACTTTCTCAAGGTGTCGCAATGTGTTAACATTTCAAAGTGGATATTGAATAGTTATAAAAGGCAAGTACTTAAAGATTACATACAAACGCAGGTATGGATGTACTCGTACGTATGTATGTATGTATGTATGTATAAGTGTTTATATAGTCAAGTATTACCTCACAGAATCAAAAGACTTAAGCAACAAACAATTGAAAGCAACATGACCGGCCATAATTGTTTTTTTTATTATTACTCGTATTATTGAGTTTTTAATATCAATGACGTTATAAAAATGAAAAAAATAATAAATTATACGCATGTGCATATATGACAAGTAATCATTTGTATTAAAACTTTTACATACGAGTACGTTGTTTTTGTTATAAATTCCATATTTAAATAAAAAAGTTAAGACCAAAAAAAAAAGTTTAAAAAGAAATTTTCACCTTAAACTTTTTTTTTTTTGATATTTTCAATGCTTAATTTCATTAAGTACTCACAGTCACATGAATGTGTGTGTGCTGGCATTGTATTAAAATTAAACACGTCAAAAAAAAAAAAAAATAAACTCAAAACATGTCTGAATGCAGTTTCATTTTATAATTATATTTTGCTTTAGACACAAAAAGCTCTTTACTCTTTCCACTTTACTAATAGTGGCACACGCACTTGAAATAAAAATCGATTGAAAGGCGTTATCCAGTAATGAAACATGCATATAATGTTTTTTAAACTTCAATTTTACCAAGTGAGTTTTTTTCTTTCCTTTTGAAAATAGTGAAAAGGAAAGGTTTATGACCTTTAGTAATTTACTTTTTATTTCATTTAAAGTACTTTTTTACTTTTTTATTTTTGCAAGTTTTTTTAAGTAATTCATTTCATATAATAACATATATTAATTCCCATTAAATTAAAGCATAATACTACTTTTATTATGAAATAATTCCTTCCAAATTATACACTTACCCGGTACAACTTCCAATCATTTAAAGTATAAAATTATGTAATCGGTATTTGTGTTAGCAGTGCCAGCAGCGTGACTCTCGTCAATAAAAATTTACTTATACATACAAACATCCATCACTTGTACAAACATAAGATAAAAGTAAATATTATGCCACAATTTACTGTAGTTAATTGAAAAATTTCTTTAAAAAATCGTGTCCATTTCAACTTTATTAAGCATTTATCTCTGAAGATTTTCTTCGGACATTTTCAAATAGAAAATTATTCTAGTTTTCTAGAGAAAATTATTTCTATTAGTTTAATGAAGAAAATTGTTTCCCAAAGAAAGAGTTTTCTATAGGAAAAATTTTCTATCGGATTTCTATAGAAAGATCTTTCTATACAAATTTTTTCTTATAGAAATTTTTTCGAAAATTTTTGTATAGAAAATAGTTTCGAACAGTTTTCTATAGAAAATTGTTTTGAACAGTTTTCTATAGAAAATAGTTTCGAACAGTTTTCTATAGAAAATAGTTTCGAACAGTTTTCTATAGAAAATTGTTTTGAACAGTTTTCTATAGAAAATAGTTTCGATCAGTTGTCTATAGAAAATAGTTTCGAACAGTTTTCTATAGAAAATTGTTTTCAACAGTTTTCTATAAAAAACTGTTTTGAACAGTTTCTATAGAAAATTGTTTTGAACAGTTTTCTATAGAAAATCGTCTTGAACAGTTTTCCATACAAAATTGTTTTGAACAGTTTTCTATAGAAAATAGTTTCGAACAGTTTTCTGTAGAAAATTTTTTTGGACAGTTTTCTATAGAAAATTGTTTTGAACAGTTAGTTTTTAAGAAACAATTGTACAAATGTAGGTATGTATGTAGTAGTTAAAAAAAAAATGATTTCCAAAAGTTTTCTAAGGAATATAGATTTCTATAGAAAATTGTTCGAAACAGAAAATATCCTAGAACAGTTTACCACATAATTTTTCATTAAAGATCACATACCAACAAAATTTCATTGTTTAAAGTTTTCCCTATTTTTTTACAACTACCATGGAAAATTTGTTATCTACTGCTGTTAAGGAAAATTCTGCTATAGTTTTTTAAAAACCAAAAACAAGTGCTTGTATATGCACATGTTTATTTAATATAAAAAAATCCATTAAAAGCTCAAAAATAGTTGTAACAGAGACCGCCTTTAATGCTGCAGCTTTTAAAACTGTTTTCGCTTTCAACTTCCTGTATTCAAGCCGATGCTTAATATGGCAGCAAGCAAGTGGTGGCATTAACTTGATCTTAAAGATCTAGTCTTTGGTTATACAAATCCATGATGTACATGGAACTGAAGCAGTCTACTGTAAAGTAAAAAAAGCATTAACGATATATTTAAGGAGCACAAGAAATCGTCAACAAGCAACCAGTTTAATTTCGGTCTTTACTTCCAAAAAAAAAAGAAAAAAAAACACAAAAATATACATAACATACAAAATTTTCTACTTCATTGATTTATAAAGTGTCATGATCCATTTGTGAATTTCTTACTGTGTTAATTTGAAATTTTATTTAAATGAATTTCCTTCCTGATGTTTCGAATGAATGATTGGTTATCTGTCAACATTTGTTAGTTATTGGTAATAAAATTTTAAGTGAATTTTTTGGTTAAAATTAACACATTCAGAAAACTTTCAATCATGTTGCGTGTAAATGTACATACATACATACATGTATGTATGTATGTAATATCCAAAAATGCAAAACAAAAAGTCAAAGCAATAATGAAATTTCACTTTCAACATTTTGCAGTATTTATATGGAAATGCAAGAAATTGCTAACGATTTCTAATAATATTTTTATTTTATTTTTAGCGCTATCAAAATAAAAGTAATAAAAATGAAACAAATACATATAAACATGCATAATATGCATTTCATATGTACATACATATGTACATAAGATACATAATTTGTGTGTACATATACATATGTATATGTATGTTTATTTAAAACAAAAATATACATGTCTTTTTTTCAGCCAATAATAACCACGCATTTAAATCAATATTTAAAAAAAAACATTCACAATTCATTGCAAAGTACAAAATAGTCCGCGCTTGATGTTGTTCAATTGGCCAAATAAAAGGGAAATTAAATATTAAACATGTATTAACGTTTAACATAAATTATTCACTGTGTGGCTATAGAAAAGAAAGTAAATAAAGCAAAACATGTATAACAAAAATAATAATATTAACAATAATAATAATGAAAGAAATTTAAGTTCATTAAAATAGAAATAAAAGTGAGCTATGGCACAGGCAATTTTACTATAAGAAAAGTGAGCTGTGTCACCGTAAACTTTTCTATTACAAAAGTGAGCTGCAACACAGCCAACTTTTCTATAAGAAAAGTGTGCTGTGACACAGCCAACTTTTCTATAAGAAAAGTGAGCTGTAACACAGCCAACTTTTCTATAAGAAAAGTGAGCTGTAACACAGCCAACTTTTCTATAAGAAAAGTGAGTTGTAGCACAGCCCACCATTCTATAAGAAAAGTGTGCTGTGACACAGCCAACATTCATTGCACATTGTACATCAAAAAAGTTTAAATTAAAATATTCAATCATTTCATTTATTCATTGAGCCATAATCGCTTTTCACAGCATTCCATTCATTATGCAGCAATTACGAGAATGATTAACACTGATGGTCAAATATATAAATATAGACAAATTAATAACAAAAAATTTAATTTCTTAATTTTTTGTCATCTCGTCTTGTGTGCTAGAAAAACGAATTGCAGCGCATAACAATTGAATTTTTTTTTTTCGTTTTTTGAATTTGATCTTTGGCAGGTTTTTGTCACAAAGCATGACCGTTTAAAAATTTCTCATGTCTTTGAAATGAGCTTCAATCGCTGGAGTGTTGTGCTTTTGTCTTGTTTTACATTTCAGGTTTGAGTTTCTATGTTGGTATTATATGCCTTGAACTTACTTTACGTATGTCTCTATATGTACATATGTATGTATTTATGTATGTATGTATGAATAAATACTTTCTTTGTGAATTGCATATTTATTGTATTTAGCAGGTTTAAGCATTTGACAAGCGATTTTAAGTAGATGTAAGTATTTTTTATTTTTTTTTTTTTTGAATGAAGTATGTAATGCACGTAACTATTTAATAATGATGTATATAATTATTTTATTTAAAGATACATACACATGTACAAATCTTATCTCCATATCGGTCAGTATGTTCATATTAAAAATTCATTAATGTTAAAAAAATTTTTTTAACGAAATAAGATCGATGATATTTTTATTACCCACATTTATTATTTTTTGTTATAAATTGTTGAAATTATGAAGACAAGTTGAATTTCAACTTCTAATTTACACAAGAAAAAGTTATGTAATGATGGTGGTCGGAATAGTAACGGACTCATTTACATTTTTGGTTCGCACCTTCCCTTTCACAGAAATGCTTTAATCATCAAAATGCTTGAATAAAAAAAGCTTAACAAATAAAATTAACAAAATTATAAATATATGAATTATTAAAATGTAAAAAAAAAAGTTCAAAAGAACTATTTTTTCCAATTAATTGCATAAGTTGGCGCAAAAGATCTCACCCGATGTTCTTTGAGATCGTTGACTGTATTTTATTATTATTATTTAAAAAAAAAATGGAAAATATATAATCAAAATTTAACATACTATTATAGTATGATTAAATTATATGGTTGCAGTCAAAACATATTATTATAAATATAAAAGAAACTCCATCAATCATAATGTTGTTGTAACGTTTTCATTTAAAAAAATATATATTTTGAATTCATGAAAATGGATATGCTTTTTTTAATATTTTAAAATAACAACAAATAGTTTTCCACGGCCGCATATTTAATTCAGATAACATCCTCAATCATTCTATTTATTTATTTATTTATTTACTTGATATTAAAATTATATAAAATATAACAATAATATATATACATTGATAGCACTGGCTGCCAAGGCCATCGGCTAATCAATCATTCTAAAACCGTATCTTTTCTCTGAGTGCATGCGTCGTTGCTCCATCCTGTGGGAACTACATGCTCTTCAGTTCCAATTCGACCAGTTGAGAATGCCTATGATGCGTTCTCCATTCACAGCAGCCTTTTAGTCAGCTGTTTTTAATAGCCAAGCGTGATAAAATAAATTGTATTAGCTGCGTTCGAGAACTCAAAAGTTTTTAAAATTTTTTTTGCTGAATTTTACTGAACATACTCCAGTAAATGTGAGGACAAATCGAGAGAGAGAGTTCAGTTCATTGACTGAGTAAATGCAAATTCTTACTGTACAATTTTTTTGCCAGCAAAATCCAGTAAAACGAAAACATGTTTTTAAATGTAAACAAACAAAAGCAAAGGGAAACACACATTTTTAATTTTTTGTGAAATTTTCAAAATAACAAAAAAAAAAAGAAATGTAATTGAAAGGGGAAAAGAACAAATAAAAATTAAATATCAAAAAAAAAACACAAAAAAATAAGAAATATCCTGAAGAAGTTAACCGAAGGTTAACGAAATATCGAACTAATAAAATCATAACCAACATGACCAACAGCTCAAAAAATAGTTTAATTGAAATGTGTTAAGTATAAAGTTTATTTAAGTTTGATGACAGAAATATATTCGGGTATGTTCGGTATTCCACATGCAATTAAAAGCTGCGGATTTGCCTTAGAAACAAAAATCACAACATAAATTTTTTTTTCATTGATATAATTCATATTTTGATTAATTAATTCAAAATTCTTTTTGATTAATTTTAATTACAAAATAAGAAACACATTTTTAATTTTTCGATGATAAAATTGACAGAGAACCTGGGGTGATTACACCCGCTTTCGATAACGAGCTGATTCGATCACGTTTTTTTTAGTTTGAGATTATGGCATTCGATATTTAACCATATTATTACATTGTTCGATAGCGAATGCCATAATCTCAAACGTGATCGAGTGAGCTCGTTACCGAAAGCGACGACTAGACCCCTGATGATAATTATTTGTGTGTGTGTGACCATACAATATGATCTGCGGCCTTTTTCTCACAATTTACAACAAGTATTGTACTATCATATAGATAATTGGGAGATTCAAGCGGTAGTCATAAAAGTTCATATTGTCATAATGTTTTAAATTAGTTTAATATGATTGTTTTTGCTTTTGTTTTTGCTTCTAAACAAAAATTGTAAAACATTATGACACTATGACCTTTAAGACTACGGCTTGAATACCCCAAATATATTTTCACAACTATTTTACTTGTATTACAACACTTGTAAGTTTTGAGAAACAGGCCCCAGGTCTTAAGGAAGAAAGTCGCGTGCCGATATTATTAGTAAACAATAAATAAAAAACTTAAATATATTTATAAATCTAAATGCAAACAAAAATGCATACTATAATATTAATAATTTTAGCCATTTAACTTCTGGTAACAAAACTCTTTCGAGTTACTTTTCCAATAATCTACCAGTTTTAACCAAAATATTGGAAGCTGTACTTGTTTTTTTTTCATCCATAAATTTAAACATTTCTTTTAGCTTTTTTCTTCTTGTAAATACATATACATACAAACATAGGTATGTACATACATAATACAAACATAAGTACATACATACATACATTTAGTGTAGTTGCAGCCATCGGCTACTTGTATGAAAGTTTGTAAGAAATATTACATCACTTGCAAAATACCTCATGTTGTTTTCAGCTTTTAAACTGTATTACAATTTGTAGATCTTTTATATTTTATGCCATTAAGATTTTTGTTGTTGTTGTTGTTGATGTTTTTGGCCTCATAACAAACGCACACGCATGCACTCATACATAAAAAAAATACAAAATCAACATTTTAAAAGATTACAACAAAGTGTTTATTTTATGGAGAAGCAGTCCAGTACTTGTCTTTTAAATTTGAACTAGTATGCAAGTATGTATGTATGTATGTATACGTAACTGTACGTAAATAGTGACACACATTTTTCTGCACAGATGTCAAATTTTAAAGAAATATCGGTTCCTAACACTGCATTCACACACGTTAATTTTAGTTGAACAAGTTTTGAGTTTATGGAAGAAAGAGAGGAGCCAAGACAATGAAGAGGCTAGCTGTCATATTTACCTCTCTCGCGAAGTAAAAAATTGCTCATGAACTGAAATTGCCGTGTGGAAGGCCAGTCTTATAGAATTAATTCAAATCGAAATTAAGACTGTTGCAATAAGAATATTTTTTAAATTGTAATTCGAAAGCAATTTCTTTCGTTACGAAATACAGTGTAGACTCCAAGAACTCCACCATTTGTTAAATAAGTTGAATAACTATTTTTTTTGCCTGAGCGTATATGTAGCGCCAGCGATTTAAACATCTGGTGAAATGGTACTTTTATGAAATGGTGCAAAAGTATTTTTGGGAAAAACTACCTTAGGAAAGGATACTTCTAGGGAAATGTACTTTCAGGCAAAGGTACAACAAGATACTTTAAGGAAATGGTACTTTTAGGAAAGGATACTTCTAGGGAAAGGTACTTTCAGGAAAAGGGTACTCTTAGGACGAAATACTTTTAGGAAAGAGTACTTATTTCAAAAATATATTTTATAAAAAAGGTCTTTAAGGAAAAATTATATACTTTTGCAAAAAATACTTTTTGGCATATGAATTTATTGCGAAATTTTTGTTTGTTGTAAAATGTATTTTTAAACAATATTTCTTTTGGAATAAGTACTTTTTGAAAAAGAGATTACTTGAAAGATGTATTTTTCAAATATACAAAAAAAAATTATAGTGTAAACCGTGACTTGATAAGTGCGAATTAACCCTTGGACGCATTTTAGGGGGTTATTATGAAATTCTAATACAATGGAAATGTTTTCGAATTGTAATGTTAATAAAATACAAATTTGAACAGTTTTCTTTTAGAATCGAATTATATAATAAGACACAGGTTCTCACTAATTTCGAATTTTTACCTGACTTAGCGACGCAAGGAAGGGTATTGTGTTTATCAGCCTATGTATGTATGCACTATATAAACCGAACGCTTATACCGATTTTGATGATTCTTACATAATCCTGGTAGTGTCACTAAATATGTGATACTATTTATGTATATATACTATAATTTGTTAATACGAAAAAAATAAATAGTATGATGATTATGATTTTTCATTTCGAATGACCATTTAGGATATTTAACGGTTCAAAGTTGGTCGCATTCGGGTTTTTTTAACTTATTTTTTAATTACTACTTGTTAA
This sequence comes from Nowickia ferox, assembly GCA_936439885.1. Classification (NCBI taxonomy): domain Eukaryota; kingdom Metazoa; phylum Arthropoda; class Insecta; order Diptera; family Tachinidae; genus Nowickia; species Nowickia ferox. The sequence goes on from OW387027.1 coordinate 75,329,167, forward strand.
GTTTAATTTCGAGCTTTGTCGTATTTTAAAGCGTTCTATGCCTGTTTAAGAACATTTTTCCGGCCTTGGGGTCAACGAAGACCTACACGGAGAAGCGTTAGATGGTTAAAATGTTACTCGAAAAATTGCTTAAATACGACACTGACGTAGACTTTCCAAAATCCGATACACCATTGTTTTGGTCTCCTCTGTCGGAATTAGTTGTTAGCAGCTGTTATTTTTTACAGTATTATTTTGCCATCTTATATTGATTGATATTGCAACACTGGGGCTTTAAAAGGGGCATATTATGTCTCGTAAATTGTATGTCACCATAAAATGAATTCTATCATAAAATATATGTTATCATAAAATAAATTTCTCGCATTGAACCATGTTTTCAAAAGTAAAATCTCAAACACAGCCTCCACATTATGTAAAGCATGTGTACTACATACCTGTACATCTATTACAAATAAATTCGAAAGTTGATTAAAGCCAACTAAAAAAAAATAATTACATATTTATTTAAAAATAAATAAATAAAATTTCTTAAGTGGCGTTCATATTGAAAAAAAGAAAATAAATTAAAATACCCATCAAAAACTACAATAATGTGTGACATAAATGTATCTCACTCAGCGCTACAGTACGATCTTAGGAATGCCTGTTTAACAGCGAACATTTATTTCATGGATTGGAAACCTGAACGTAACATAAAGCCAAATATTGTTTAAAAGACAAACAGGCAGACGGACAAAGAGATAAATTTAAAGATACATAGTAGATAAATATGCGAAAATAATTGCTGTAGTTTACGAGTATAATATGTTTTGCAGCCTAATTTCAAAGATTTACAATTTTTGTTTTTTCAAATGAAGAAATTTTACATTTTATAAAACATAAACAAATTGATTAAGTTATTTCAATTTTATGACTACATTGTCGTTGGAAGATAATTTTTGCATGGGAGATATACGAGTACACATATTAATACTGGGTTCACACCAGAGAAGAGCCATCACATTTTTCTCTCTCTTGCCCATGAACTAAAAAATGTCTCAACTAAAATTGTCTTGTGTGAACCCAGTTTAAATTAACAACTTACAAAAACGTGGCTACGCTCGTCAAAATTTAAACGAAACTCATGCCAGCCATACACTGCACAAGTTCAGTGCTCAAGTCTGACACTGCGTAAACTAACTCTGGTTTTAGACTGGGCAGTTTTTCTTGCTCAAGTTTTGATTTTATAATGAGAAAGAAAAAGATAGATATACATACAAAAGGTATATATTACTTTATCAGCTCTCTCATACAAAATCAAAAGTTGAGCAACTGAAGCTGCCGAGTCTAAAACCAGAGTACGTCTTGTTTTAGACTCGGCAGTTTTTCTTGAAGCAGTTCTCTTCAATTCTCTATTAAAATTGTTCGTTTGTTTACACACAGACGGTTTCTTGTTCAATTTTGCTGTTGTTTAATACAGCGAATGAAATAACAAAAGAGAATTGAAGTAACTTTTCTGTACAAGCAAGTCAGTACCCCTCTTCTTTCTTCTTTCCCCTCTCCAGACTTGTGCAGTGCCAGACTTGTGCAGTGAACTTGTGTAATGTATGGGCGGCATTAGTGTCTGTTTCACGATATTAAAAGTAACGTTTCTGTTTACAATTTATTTTGAAAACAAAAAGAAATTTTCATATTTCATTGTTTTCAATATAAATTTTCAGTTGAAATGTTTCTTTTGATATAGAGAAACAGGTCATTAATGCAGAATATCAAAGTTGCCAAACGGACTAAATTTCAATTCGAATCGAAATACAGAATAAGGGCCATTTAAAATTTTAATCATAATTGTTTCCTTTAAATAAGACACTTAAATTTTGTTTATTAGTTAAATAGATTCGACTAATTTTGGTTTTTAAACATTATTTTTTCATTTATCTAAAAAAAATTCCAGTAATTGGAAAAAAATTTTGGTACATTAATTGAATGAAATGAACAAGTTTTAGAATAAAACTAAAATTACATTTAAAGGCTTTATTAAGCACCCCACACACGTGTCAATTCAATTGACAATTGAGTCTTTCAATTGAATTGATTCTTGGTCACACACTTCATAAACTGAATTGAACGATTTTCGATCAATTGCCAAATTAATATTTTTTTTTACAATTACAAATTTAAAAGTTTAAAACTTCTATTGCATTCATTCATTAATTTTTATATTTTTTATTTAAAATTCAATGAAATTAAATACAATTTTAAAAATACGTACTTCATTACAAACAACATTTTGACAGCTAATCAAGAGACTCGAACACACACAGCACAATCGAATTGAAAGATTTACTAGTCAACATGAAAAATCAAAATCTTTTGATGTTTCTGCAACCAACTCGACAACTGCCAAACTAATCAATTGATGGAGTCATTCACGCTTTGATTTGGACAACAACCGACTCAATAGAAAATTGAATTGAATCGTGTATGGGGTGCTTTAGTCTTTACTTGTTGTCTCCGTTCTGTGCCGTGCCGTTCTGTTCTTAAATGATAACATTTACTTTTTCTGTAACTTATCAGCTGTTTATGGCAAAAAAAAAAGTAGAAGTGATGAATTTTGCATCGTCCATTGTTATGTTACAATCCCCCTTATTGTGAATGGCGTCGTCGACGTCACATCTAGATGACAGTAAATATTGTCGCTTGTCCTTCTCTTTATCGGCAACAATTGGCTCGTATTGACAGTCTCTTACTAATCTCTAAGGCATTGTAAATTAATGGAGAATGTTAATAGTAGTCAATTGTTGTGCACAAACAGTAGACAAGTGACAATATTAACTGTCGCCTTTATGTGATGTCGACGACGCCATTCACAATCAGGGGGAATATAATTTTAGATTTTTCGTTTCATAAGAGCACGATCACAGTTTATTTCAAAATGTTTTCATGTATTTTGCTGTCGCTTACAATTACTTAACAAGTTTTCGATTTTCACAGGTTGAAATGAAATGGAACATAACGGAACGGAAAAAACTAACGACTTCTATAATAGGGCATTTACACCTGCGCAAAGTCTAAATCTAATTAGACTAAAAAAAAAAATCAAACTAAAGTCTAAATCTAATTAAACTAAAAAAAAATCAAACTAAAAATGGTCGAGTGACTAAGACCATCTGCCCATGTTGTTATTCAACACTATTCTTGCAACGAAATTCCACAAATGAGCCGCAAAACTTCAGTTATTAGAGGCAAATCCATTGCGATCCACACGCCTAGAGCTGCTTTCGTATGTAAATTTTTTATGTTTTTAAAATACATGTCAAAATTTAATATACATACATACATGTACCAAAACTTATAAATAATTAGACTCCAATTCATTAGTTTTTCTGTTAAATAACCACAATTGGTTTTATTTATCGTAAGATAATTAAAAGTTCTTAAATTTAAAATTTTATTTCCTTTTGAAATTTGCATTTACTTCCTTTTTTTGGGCACTTTTTCTTAAAGACTTATCTGTTTGAGGGCTAGTTTCTCACTTTATAGTTAAGCTTAGTTTAAAGTTTTAAATCATAGTAATCATAACGAAGCGATGAGCACTTGTTCAATGAGGGTTTAAGACATGTTAACTAATAATCAGTATTATTTTTGCATTTTAGCAAATCGTCTTCCATACCTAAGAAATTTTTATTGTGTATTTTTAAGTTTTTGACGTTTGGATGACGATTTGCTTTTTTTTGATCGATTGCTCTAGTGGGTTTAGCTGATAAAATCTTGCTAGTGCTTTACCAAATTTCGTATGAAGAAAATAGTTTATATATGCAAGTATGAATGTAAATAAAAGGATTTTTTTTAAACTAACCAATTGATATGCATTTAAAGCTTTTTTATACAAATTCATTATTGCTGCGTTGTTATGTATTTAGTTTGAACTTTTGAAATTACTTTGAGACTTTTCACTTAAATTTTTTAAAGCTTAGATTGATTGCATTCTATACTTGTATAGTGCATTTGGTTTTAAGCAAAACCTCAAATTAGGCAATGCAGGTCCTAAATTAAATAGCAATTTTCAGTTTTCTTATAAGTGGATCATCTTTTACAACACAGTTTTTTTAAATAACATTAATAAAAAAAAATAATCACAAAAAGTTATATGTCTGTAATTTGATAAGAAAATAAAATAATAAAATTCTTTGTATAAGGATAACCTTAAGTTTAAAAAGTCAAGATTTAAAAAATAATAAAAGTACATTCACAATTGTAAACAAGAATAATAAAACAGCATTGACCCCAACTCCTTTTGTCGCACAATTTAAATACACCAACACATTTACATAGATTAACATGACTTATTTACTAAGATCCTTCCTTGGTCGTGGTCCTCAACGAGAGTATAGTAGAGTGTGTTAGTATGAAGTACGTGTCAATGAAATTTGTAATGTGTGTTCTTGTTAATATGTAGTATTATTTATACGTTTAATATTTTAAGTCTTTGCTACATTTAACTTATAGATAGTATATATGTTTGATCTTCATTCTAGCCCTATAAGTCACTGTCACTTCGCAATGTTTAGCCATTTTGATAATACTTTACTTTCTCTTTTTTAACTTTTTTTAAATGTCTCTCGTGGTTACCAACTTTAGGAAAAAGTTGTCCATCTTTTTTCATTTTAACAAGGCCATTAATTCTGCTATAGGAATTCTGAAGTCCATGCAGGCTCATGAATTCAGTTTTGCACACATTAACAAATTCTCCATTACCATTCTCAACTGAATAATATGCCGTGATGGTTCTTCTGGATTCGAGGCCTATGGTAGGTTTTTTGGAGTACGAACGATTTGGTTTTGCAACCTCTATACAATTAAGAAGATAGCAATTCTGTTGATATTTGGATGGTATATTCCAAAATGTGCTGAAAATAAGAATTGGAATATTTTTATCTAGTTTCTCCCTACATTTCCTTCTGCAGCCACAGGGTGGTCCCAAAATACGGTGTATCATTATATCTTTCTTCATTTTCTGTACACTTCCATGATCAAATATGGAATGCCCCAATGTTGCGGACGGATCGAACAACGCATTTTGATCGTCCTACATTTAAATTTAATAGAAATATTTTTAAATTTCGTTAAAAATTAAAACAACGTCGAAGCATACATACATCACTTGCTACGGAGTAAACTTCATCATCGGTTGACAAAAGATTTACAACAGAAGAATCACTGTTGCTAGAATATTCACACTTGTTTAGAGCTTTATTAGAAGCAATCATTACTGCATATAAAACAAATAAAATCTACGATTTTAAAGGTACAATAAAATAAATACATATAATTTTTTTAATGTATAATTTATGCTGTTCTAAAAAATGAAAGGAAAATAAAAAATAAACATTGTAAAATGACACTCAGATAACGATGCCGACGATGCATTATTGCCAACGGCGGCAAAACGTAAGGTGATGTAAATTTACATTTTTACATGTTCCTTTTGTGCAAATAATTGTACTAAAATTTACGTTTTGTAAAATCTACTATTATTTAATTGATTTTATCCTCCATAATATTACATTTTTTTCAATTGTACTCTACGGCAGCCACGATTTCTTTGTTCTTTTGTGGATTAAATAGTAGAGCTAATCAGAGCTACCAGATTTTTAGAGTACAATCCCCATTTTGGAAATTTTTATTCTATAATAAGTGTTTGATAAGAAGCATGAAGCGGTTGTACTGAAAAATTACTTCAATCCTCTTTTGCTAAGCGTTCGCTGCATTAAGCAAATAGAAAATTTAGCAAAGAGACTAGCAGTTATAGAAGAGAATTTAAAAAACTGATGTGTGTAAAACAAGACTCAAGGCGAATTGATACCAGGTGGTCTTAATTTGCAACTCTGCATATTCGCCTTGTATATTTGTTAGTGTAAAACTTCCTGCTGTCAAAATATTTCCTAGCGTTTTGCACTGATTGACAGCAGAGAAATTATGTCAGCTGGTGAATTAGGATCACCTGATGTGAATTCGTCTTGACAAGACTGATAATGGGACTAATGCGCAATTTTTAACTTAAAAATTAAACGGGTTTTAAACTTAAGTTCCATTTAAGTAAAAAATTAATTTTTATAGATCCTATTTAAATATGACTTAAATCGCCAACCCCATCCATTTAAGTGAAACTTAAGTTTTTCATACTACCATATGATTTTGACAGTTCTGCAAATTATGAAAATTGCACATTGAACTTTTTCATTATTTTATAACAATATACAATAAATAAACTCGTGATTGTGATTGTGTTATTATTAATATTAACTAAACAATGAATTCAGATGAAGAAGATATGAATGATGCAGCATTCTGTGCAAGATTTAGAAGACAAATTTTGCGGCGTCCACGTACAATAAGAAGTAGACCAAACCATTTTCATTTTTCAGCTGAAAAAGTTGTTTATATTTTTTGACATCTAATAGTGGTACCGTACTTTTATTACAAATATATACACAATATAATAGTGCTACCATACTTTTATCACAATTAAATAACAAACACATTTTCACACTGAAAAACTGAAACCCTATTTAAATAAAACTTAAGTTTTAATAAAAATTAGCTAAATACGTACTTAAATATTAAGTTAAAAACTGCGGGTAATACTGGGATAAGTCTACAAATCTCCAATAAGTGCTACCGCTGTGTGAGAAAAAATATGTAAATTTCTTTCATTTAGCTTAAGAGACTCGTTGTGGAGTATTGTGCTAATCTATATAACTAATGCAATCATGAAGGCTTTATTTAACTAAATCATAAATAGATAAATTTTTAAAAACATATGTATATGCGTATATGTACATATATGTTTGCAACGATTGTCCGTCATTCCGAAACCGGTAAGGTAGGTAACCAAATGAGACATGAGATGACGGAAAATCGTTCAAAATCCAAAAAATATTTCATACAATGCAGGAAGGCAGAAAAGTCATAAATTGCTTCTAACCAAATCATTCCGTTCCCTTGTGCGATCGAAAAATTCCCTTCTTATGCGACTCGTGAAATTTTCAACGGTAACACTGATTCGATAAGGTGATCTGTTTTTCTGTTTTTGCTTTGCCTTGTTTTGTTTATACAAGGGGCTGGTGTGGGCACAAAGTAGAATTGTTGTTTTGTGGTGTGTGTATGTTTTGAGTATGTGCGGTGTTTGCGTTAGTGGATCTCTGGGACCATGTTGTTGTTTTATCAATGGTGGAGCTTGTTGTTTATTACGAACTCAGTGTATAGCCATACACATTTATACACAGATAGATAAGTAAGTACATACATATCTACATATTTTTATTATTTTGGAAAAGTTGAACCATGAGTTTTTTCTAAAAGCTATACGGCACAGTTTAGTGTGCTCTTGGCATTCGTAGAGTAGTTATCGTTGTGGTCCTAGTTCGTGGTTGGTGAGCTGTCTGTGGTTCGTAGAAATTTCGTGTGTGTGAGAAATTTTTTAGTTCTAATTGATCGTATACATTTTTTTCCACTATTTCGTTACATAACTGCATGGCAAAACACTTGTTGCTGGGGTTTTGAAACAGAAAATTGTTTTAGAAAATATGGCTTTACGTTTGGTATGTATTAGCACTGCTCTCAACAGCATGGGTCAAACATTTGTGCGTGCAATGTCCAGCCAAGCTGGAAGCAAGAATATTGGTTTCGTAGGTTTGGGCAACATGGGAGGACATATGGCCTCGAATTTGATTAAAAAAGGTCACAAATTGCATGTTTTTGACATCTCCAAACCCGCTTGCGAGAACTTGCTGGCCAAGGGAGCTAAAGTTTACACGAATACCAGTGAATTGGCCAAGAACTCGGACTTTGTCATAACCATGTTGCCCAATAATGACATTGTCAACAAGTCGTATGAAGAAATGACCGCCGATGGTGTTAATAAGCACACAATTTTCATTGATTCGTCTACGGTTGATCCCAACTTGGTTAAGCAACTGCAAAAGATGATTAGCGGCAAGGGTGCTCGTTTCATTGACGCTCCCGTATCCGGTGGTGTACCTGGTGCTGAACAGGCCACCTTGACCTTTATGGTGGGTGGTACAACGGAAGAATATAATGCTGTCAAGAGTGTTTTGGAATGTATGGGCAAGCGCATTACCCACTGTGGTGATTACGGCATGGGCCAAGCTGCCAAATTGTGTAATAATATGATGCTGGGCATTTCCATGATTGGTGTCTCCGAGGCTATGAACTTGGCCATACGTTTGGGCTTGAATCCCCATACATTTGCGGAAATCATAAACTCTTCCACCGGTCGTTGTTGGGCCTCTGAAGTATACAATCCTGTTCCCGGTGTGACTCCCACTGCTCCTGCCAACAATGATTACAAGGGCGGTTTCTCCACCGATCTTATAACCAAGGATTTAGGCTTGGCTTCTGGTGTGGCCACTGCTTCTAACACTCCCATTCCCATGGGTGCCATGGCTCACCAAATGTATCGTACTCTGAAGGCTCATGGTTTAGGCAACAAAGATTTCTCTGTTGTCTATGATTTCATGAAGAATACAAAATACAATTGAACAATTTTTATTCATACATAGTGTATACCAAGTGATTACAAAGCAATCGGTTACTTTACCAGACGTGCATTTATAATTTAAGAAATTGTAAGATTTAGTGTTAAAATATTAACAAATTATTGGAAAACTAAAAGTTGTGTAAAATAATAATAAAAAAAAATTTTGTATAAATTTACTGGTCACTTTTTTTTATCTGTTTGAAGTGAAATTTCGTTTTTTCTATAAAATTTATTAAATTTTGATAAGAGTTATTATTTCAAATATAATAGATTCAGTATTTCGCTTCATCAAACTGCAAGACGGACGGACGTTCACGGAAAATGAATTCTTCAATAGGAAGTTTTTTGGGTTGAGGTTCACATATCTATTCACATAATATGTGAATATTATGTACTATAGATATATAGGGCCGATTTAATCGTAAGCGACAAAAATTAAAGTTTTCAGGAGAAGGTTTTTTATAATATTAAAATATTTTTATGATCAAAACTGTAGATTCTATAAATTATAAAAATTACCCAAAATCTGAAATACCAATTTCGTTTTGTTTATAGTGTGTGTCTGTGGATCTGTGTATCTGTCCGTGTCCACGTACAGAGCAAACGGCTGGACCGATTTTGATTTAGTTTTTTCTGTTTGAAAGGTGACTTGATCGAGAGGGTTCTTAGCTATGTTTTAAGAAAAACAGTCCAGCCATTTAGAAGATATCACATCTTTTCTAGATATATTCGGGGGTTTTTTAAATTTTTAAGTTTTGTTATTTGAATTAAAATAGATGCAGGCACATGTATACATATTTTGATAAAGTTCCGATTATATACATACATATGTACATATCTATGTACATATCGCTTATTTGCTTCAACAGTGTGATAACTCAAAAAATGCGTTTTTAAATGTTTTAAAATGTTAAATTTAAATAATTATTTCTGCTGAAAAAAAAAGAATTAAACCATAAAGTAACAATTATTTCTGTTTAAAAAATAAAACAAAAATTAAAAATTTTAAAATCATTCGAGTTTAGAAAAATCTAATTGAAAACAATTAAAATGGTTCTCCGATGTTTCCTTATACCTGCTTGTTTTCTTTAAAAAATCAAGCATAACAATTATTTTCGATCCCTTATAAAAACTCCCTATTCAAATGTGATGCAAAAAATTTTTATTTTATAAAAAAACCAAATTTTCTTTAAATGAAAAGAAAAATAACTCTCACAAAATTAATAGTAATACGTCCAAAATTTTGTACTCCCCCAATATCTTGTTGACAAGAGATATATTCTTTCAAAATTGGCAAAATTAAATTCTTTATATAAGTGAGTTTAAAAAAATCGAAATTTATATTGGGGCCAAGAAGATAAACAATTTCCTAAACTTCGAAATTTTTTTATCTGAAAGATCGTTATTTAGCGTATAATATTCATAATTTAGCCTTATCTATATTTGACTGTAATATAGAAACGCTACACCGGCAACACTGTAGAGTAAAAGTGTTATTAACTTTTTTATTAATAATTTGTTTGTGGCTGCATTAAAATTAAAGCTTGAACTGAAAAGCTTTTTTTGCACTACAAATGTAATGAACAGTCTATTCTCGATAAATTAAATTTGTCGAAAACAAAAGCAATCAAAAATAAAACAAATCTAAATGCATATTAAAATTGAAATTTTATTTGTTTTGTTTTATAATAATAATTTAGGAAGAATCGCAGTTAATTGAACAATTTACAATTGAAATGGATTTTTGTTTGTAATTATTTTGTTTTAAGTAAAGGATTTTAATAAATATATTTCTTTTTTTTAATAAGTATAATGTATTATATAATAATTATTTATGCATCTGTTAAATAATGAATATTATTAAATATACTTTTTTTAGGTACTTTTCATTTTGTGAGTGTAAACGTGTTGGACTATGAGAGTGAGACGGAGTGTGACGAAAAACGTGAGTATTTTAAACTATCTAATTAATATATTTTTTTTAATGTAATTTGTAAGAGTATTTAAAATAACTATTTTGCTTTTTTAAGCCACAAATAAGATTTTTGTTTTGCACCATTTTAAAGAACAAACAAATTTTATTTAACTCCCAAAGAGATGCAGCAAAATTTTGCATTCATTTATATTTATATTTATTTAATTAATTTAAAAAAGCAACTAATTTTTTTTTGCATGAGTAAAATATTTTAATTTGTCTAGGAGTTTTAAGGAGAACTAATTTCAAGCAAATTTATAATTATTTAAAATTTGTGTTCATCGTGTTTTTTTTACTTGTAATAATAATTTTAATTAACACTAAAAATAATTCTTGGAAAAATATCACAAAATTGGTTTAAAAAAATTATTTAAGTATTAAATATTTGTTATTATTTAGTTTTATTAAAAATGTTCCAATAAGAGGTTACATAAGGAGCATAAATTTACACGTAATATTGGAAAATAAATACGTTTTAAATACTTTAGGAGAGAAAAATGGAGGGCAAAAAGGTTTTTTTTTCATATACGAGTATTAACACTACAGTTTCATTGCTAATATTAAGTAAATATATAGTTTATTGAAAATAATATATTTCAATTTTAACAAATTTAACTTATAGATATTGTACATACATATGTTCTATATAAACAGAGATAACTTTGGTTTAACTGCCTTTCTCTTGTCCTGTGCGGTAAACAGAAGTTTAATTAAGGCCGTGATACACTATCATACACAGTCGTGCGATTTTTGAGAAAATACAACCCTTGTATGATGGAATTTATGAAAATTTTCGAAAGACAATAACAATTCATCAGATCAGGGTGGTATTTTTTGCGACTTTATATGATTGTGAGTCATGGCCTTTAAATGCTGCTTATTGAAATGCTTCTTTCCATACATTTTATTGTATATAGATCTTTTTATAGGTCAGCCTTTGAGGGTAAACTTAAGTTAACTTTAAAAGTTACTTGTCATTTCATGGGTAAATAAAGTTCGTTAAAATGAGAGTAAATAAAAATTACTCTCAATTAGACACGTGAATGCTCAAAAGTACGGGAACGCAAAAAACTAAATTTCAATCCCAATTACATGCCAGTAGAAGTAGTTTTAGGAATTAAAAACCGGGAAAAAATAAAAATGTTGGCAACCCTGTTACAAAGGGAGGGATTTTGGGGATTTTCAACAGCAAATAGCAGGTCAGCCACCTAGTAAACTGATCTGATACCTGATAATTTGAAAGTTCCAAAATCCCCCATTTGTAACAGGGTTGCCAACATGTTTGGTTTTTCCCGGTTTTGAATTCCCAAAACAGGACTTAGTCCACCTATCTGCTCATCTCGAGCCTTAACCGCGCAAAGAGCTTGTGCGAAATAATTTTCAAATTGAATTTTTAATAAGTGAATTCATTGGCAACACTTGCATCATCCCTTAAAATTTCATGGTCACACAAGGTACCGTTAGTTCCCGTCCACGTTTGCAAGTTTTGTTGCAGCAAAATTGGGGCGGGGTGCACAATTCAGCAATTCTCATTTGTTTTGAAATTCTCAGGTGTTAATTTAAACTTGGTTGGTGAATTTGACGTTTTATTTTACTTTATTTTTTCAGTTGTATGAATTGTTAATTTTTCTGGAACACATGTGCTGTAATAGAATTTTTTTTAATATATACATATTTGCAAAATTAGAATTTCATAATGTGGACAGCAAAATTGCAGCAACCAAAATTGCAAGTCTCTTCGGGTACAAACTAATTTATAATAAAAACAATTTTTCGCACTATTCGCTTGCTTTTGTGACCAGTTAAAGCTGTAAGGTGGCCTGTTCGATTAGTACTGTTGAAGCTTGTTTCTCCTTTAATGTGATTAATAATATGTACGTCGAATTGTGAAACGACTTTCTTTGCCGTGATTCCGCAGGCTGAGATTCGGTGGTTTTTTCCGTTTTGAATTAATTTTTGCATTCGAAAATTATTTTTAAATTTTTGCTTCAGAAGAATATCGCCTTGGCAGAGATAACGTACCTATTGTGACTTATAGTCAATCTTTGTTTTGGAATAGTTGCCAGATCTCACAAAATTCAAGCATAAACGAGACGAGTGAGGGACTGGGTGTATTTATATAGATAACTTGATCCCTGTTTATATAGAATTTAGTTTAACAAAACGGATATTTTATTTAAATATAAATATAATTCGGAGGGCAGAATATGCATATTTTATAAACAGATGCTACTTTGAATAAAAGTATTATCTAAATTAAACTATTGAAAGATTTTATTTTTTTAGTCTTTTTTATCGTATATTTTTGATAAATAGCTTTACTGCCTTTCGCACCAAAAGTTCAATCGATTTCTTATATTGAAAACAAACAAAAAATTTCTTATTTTATTTTTTATTGTTTTCAATAAAAGTTGTCGATCGATCGAATGGGTTTATGTCGTTATCGTGTGTCAATTAGGAAAAAATATTGCTTATTTTTCTTTGAAAATATTGTGATAGTTATGCTTTAAATTTAATTTATACAGAGTAGTATTACAAAAACACCCTATTCAAAGTCGAAATACGCCAAATACGATAACGGGGACTGACTATACAGTAATCGAATTATAATCAATTGAAACTTTTAAGGAATTAATTAGTGCAATTAATTTCTTAATTAAACAAAACAAAAATAAATTTTTCTCCAAATAAGTTAAAAATTTATTTGTTGTTTGCTTATGAGGAAATAGGAATTTTGTTGCTGCTTAAGCCAACTCGAGCTTTCATGCATTTTTTCAAAGACCTAAATCCGTGAGTGCTTATACAATATTCCTCAAAAAATAAATGAGAATTGTTTGTTTTTTTGAACAACTTTTAAACTAGCCAAAAAGGCAAAAGCTTTTCCCAAGCAACATAACAAAGAAATTGGTGAGAGAACAGTTTTGTAATAAAGTTTTAATTCATATTTGTTTAAACAATTAATTAATTAAATAAATTACTTTTTGCGATTAATCTGCTAGACGATTTGGCGAAAGTTCTGTTTCATGTTTGATTTATCCGCTGTTTTGCAAATTAAATTAAATGACAATCAATTTTGGGCTTGATTCTGATGTTTTTCATATTCTTATTTTTAATAAATATTTCTTAATTATTGTGCGATTGAGTTTTTTGTTAGTTCAATGAAACTTTTATTTGTTTTGGTATTTGAATTTGTAATTGTTACCGCGCTACTTAAATAATGTTTAATTTTAATGGGAAAAAATGCAGGTGTATAATACAGAATAAAAAGTGCGTATTAAAATGTGAATGATGCTTTCTAATCTTACACATTTAAATTATTATAATAATTATTATTATTTTGTGTGATGACGCGCTTTGATAAATTTCAATTTAAAATTTATAAATTTTTCTATAAAAAAAACCATACAAAATATTAACGAGAACTGTAGGAAATTAACAGCCTGGCCCACGATGTCGTTATAGAATGTTCGATCGACAAGTTGTATTAAAAAAAATTTGGTTTTTTATTTTTCTTTGAATATAAAGTAATCGTGTGAACGTGGGCCAGGCCATAATTATTTTGAATTTAATCTAACTTTTCGTACGATTTGTGAAAGCTTTTATTTAATTTTTTAAATGCTGCCAGGCGAAAATTATCAGTGCTCGCCTTAAACATGTTAGAGACATTGCGCATGGAACGCTGCGATATATTGACAACATGTTGGGGCAAAACGGCCATTGATTTGTTCGATGATGGCTCACGGGCACCATACAAATCCATAATAATATCGGTCTCATCCGCGCTTGCTATAGACTATGAGGCTTTAAATTTCTTTTTGGGATTATTACGGGCTGCATCGTTTGCGGTTGTCGGTTGAAGTTCACGGTATTGGTTCTAAAATTGAAATATTTGTATCAAATAATTTATTTTTTATTTTAAGCTTTTGGAATAAAATTACTATTTCTTCATCGTCGGGTATGCGGGATAGAAAGTCCAAAAGTTCATTGTTTGGTATGGTATTTGGTCGTAATATTCTGCGGGTAAATTTCATAATGCCCCAAAATAATAATAAAAATCTAATGGGTATAAAATGTAACACCAGAGTAGCACCTACAAGTAAAACCACGGCCAGCCAGGTCAGTTCCGGGACGGAAAAGTTGAATGTGCTGAAACGTTTAAAGTAACTATGTTTGGAATTGTATTATATATAAAATTTAAGACTTCAAATTTTACTTCTTAGTACTCTCTCCCAATGAAGCCAAATAGCCTATTGTATTCTGCACCGTTTGGGATACTTCTTGTATGGCCTGCAAACGCTCTTTTATGGACTTTTTCTCTTCTTTTTCCTTGTCATCATCATCATCCTCATCGTAGTCATAATCGTAATTAGCACCAACAGTATCTGATTGGCCGGTTATCAATCTAACCAGCCATTTTCTAAAACAAATTATTAAATAAAAACATGACTTTTGTTTTGGATAAATTATGCTGTGTAAATATACTACTCTCACTTACTTCAGTATAATCAGCAGTAATACTAAAGGTATAGTTTCCAAATTGCCATATATACACGCTATCACCCATAAAGTAAAAGCTATGGCCGATCTTAAAGGACTTTCCCATTCAAAGCAAGATCTTTACACAATTCAAAATAAGTTAAATTATATTAAGTTCCATTTTCTTGAAAAATTATAAATAATTTTAAATCTCACTTACTGTATATATCTAGCGGCATCGAATATATTCATTATTATTACTTTCAGTCTATTCACATTACGTAGGAATAATTGTCTTTTAAATTTAGCCTCTTGTTGTATTAGTTTTTCCTCTTTGGGCTGCAAAACTCTACAAACTGCTCTAATTTCATTCCAAACCACATGCATTTCCAGCAAAATCTAACAAAAAACATGTTTGTTATTATTATAATTTTTTGTTAAAATATATTCAAACGAACAAACCTGTGGTGACATTCCTTTAGCACGGCTGCACAAATTTTTGTCTTTTAATGTATACCATCTTTTAACACCATTTTTAATGCGCAGCAGCGGTATAACAAGTTTGCCCAAAAATTCTACTCTATGGTCCCGATCTTCATCATAGACAGTGACTTCAAGTACTTGAGTTATGTCTTTGACGTTGCTGTAATAAAATAATAATGTCAAAAAAAATTTCGAAGTCAGAACGTAAATCCAATTAAAAATCTAATTGGCCTAAATAATTAAATATCTTATAAAAAAAACTGCACAAATTCAAGTACTTTTATATGTTCAAAATTTCGAACTAATATTCGAATTTCTAGTGTTCAACTACTTAGCATCAGAAACAAATTTAGTTTTCAAAGTTAATAAATTCATAAATTTCATTATTTTTTAAAGTTCAAATCTCAAAATTTCTCTCTATAAAAGATTGCAAAAAATACTCGAAAGTCTCATTCATTAAATAAAAAATCATTAAATAAGAAAAATCAAGTATCTCATAAAAAATGCTGGGATAAAAGTAATTTTATCATGTTCGAAATTTCGAACTAATTTTCGAATTTCTAAATTTAGTTTTCAAATATTCAGCATCAGAAACGAATTTAGTTTTCGAAGTTTAAAAGTTATAATATTCATAACTTTCATTGTTTTTTAAAGTTCGAATCTCAAAATTTCTCTCTATATAAGATTGCGAAAAATACACTGAAAGTGTCATTCATTAAATGAATAATCATTAAATGAAGAAATCAAATATCGCATAAAAAAAAAATGCGAGGATAAAAGTAATTTTATCATGTTCGAAATTTCGAACTTCTAAATTTAGTTTTCAAATACTCAGCATTAGAAACAAATTTAGTTTTCAAAATTAAAAAGTTAAAATATTCATAACTTTCATTATTTTTTAAAGTTCGAATCTCAAAATTTCTTTCTATATAAGATTGCGAAAAATACACTGAAAGTCTCATTCATTAAATAAATAATCATTAAATAAAAAAATCAAATATCTCATAAAAAAATGCGAGGATAAAAGTAATTTTATCATGTTCGAAATTTCGAACTAATTTTCGAATTTCTATTTATTCAGGTCATTATCGGGTGTGTTCTGTATTCCACGTGCGGAATTGCAGCATAATTATTAATGGAAATATGTATTCTTAATAACAATGCTATGGCAATTCCGAATTATTTAAGCCCTTATTATGAGTTTCATTCGATTTTCGATGTTCGCTGACTATCGAACGTCGAAAATCCAATGTTAAATTCATATTATTAGCATCGAAAATTTCGTTAAGCAACGAATTTTCTATCGAACAGAATTTAGTTTTCAATGAAGTATTTTAATATGAAAAATTATTAAAAACTATAGTTTTTAATTTTTAGGTAAAGCTGTGGCAATTTTTAAAAATCACTGTGAGTGATATTCACAAGAAGCACATTCTTCGTCAAATGCTCGTCATAATAATAATAATTTATTGCTTTTACGCCAAATCATGGGGCGCATAGTGCCATAATACATACCAAATGAAAATTCGTTCCATCAGCACTTTCGACTACAGTCGAAGATCGAAAGTTGTTCATAGTAAGGGCCTTAATTTCACTTTCAATACAGAACATACCCGAATATATCTATAGTTTAGTTTATTTGACTATTTTTTAGTGGTTCTTTAAAATTTAAATGCTCTTTTAAATTATTTTTTTTTTCATAAATTAACAGCCTGTACCACGATGTCAAAAGAAAAAGTTCATGCGACAGTTTGAAACAAAAATGCAAAAATGCAAAAATGTAAATTTAACATTTGTTAGCGCAATATGTAAGAAGTACATATGTTCGTATGTATGTAAAGAAAATAAATGTAAAAAACAATAATAGCTATTCATTGCTTTAGCAAGATTAGAGTGTTGCCACACAAGTATTTTTCAACGGGCACAGTCAAGTTAATAATTAGTGTTTCTTTTTGGGAATTGTTACAATTTAAGTTTAACATTTGTTAACGCACTTAATAATCCCAAATTATTATTTTATTTATTCAGTAAAATATATTTTAATAAAAAATACATGGAATTTTATTATTGAATTAAATATATAATTATCACTAAGATGAATTTATTTTCTGGTAAAGAAAATAAAAAACATGTTGATTATTTAGTTCTTGTTCTAAGAAATTTTTGCATAAAGGTTCATTGATGATCTGCATTAGCAACAGTGAAATGCGCATATGATCCAGCTAAACCCCTCAATAATCAATTTCAATATATTTTTAATAAAAAATATTTTACTGAATAAGTAAAATAATAATTTGGGCTTATTAAAGCGTTAACAAATGTTAAACTTAAATTGTAAGAATTCTCAAAAAAAATACCAATAAATTTTGTCTAGCTTTGTCGAAACAAAGGTATTCTTTTGATGTGGCACAAGCTGTAATTTTAAATAGAAATTAGAGAGAAAAACAAAACGTTTACTTACAATGTAAATATTTTATTCCATGTTGGCGTTAAAGTCTTATATTCGGTTTGTGTCTGCAGTCTGGCATTACCCAATTCAAGCACACAAAATGGATCTGATTTGCCACCAATATCAGCCGCTGCCAAGCCCTGAGCACCAAACACTTTCACCGTCAAATGACCAACATCGCGTAGATTTTTAAAACAGCGATGCCAACGATAGCGGTCTTTAAGTATTTTTAACTCACGTGGATCTTCTTTGAAAGCCTTTAAATCACTTATAGTTTCTAAGGCAGTTGTGCCACTTATGGTCAACATAAGAAACACTTCACCGGGACAGTCTTCGAAGGGCTTCCAAATGCCATGAGTAGTTTCACGCTGGAAAATACTGAGCTCAATGGCCGCCTTGCCATATAAAGTGTTGCGATTCCACAGGGAGATTTCCAAATTTTGATCTTCATCGAATAGATGCAAATCGAATTGCTCCAGCCAACGTTCAGTCCAAGATGATTTACTTTTGTACTTTTCATTGCCCAGTCTAAAGGAAAGAAATAAATTTAAATTAATTTTAATTAAATAATTATGCCTAGTAATTGCGTTAATTACCTAAATTTGATATGAATATCATTCAGTTTATTGCCATCTTCTCCCAAGGGCAGACCTTTGGCTTTAACTAATAAAATTGTGACAACAGAACTCCAGATCTGAGACTTTAAACGTTTTGATGATTCAGCTAATTTTGAATTGCGTTGAAAATGCTAAAAAAGATAAAGAAAAAAAAAAAATTTTTAAAGAATTTTTCTTAAATTATTTATTTATTCATTTATTTTTATGTCTCTTAACTGCCTGACCTCGCACAAGTCTGTGACCTCTTCTTCTATTAGTTTTTGCCAATGTTGGCGTTTTGCCCGAAAACGCTTTAACAAAGATTGGGCTGCCACACACTTGTTGCCATTTATATTTAGCGCGTATTTCATGTTGGCTTGCATTTAACAACTGATAAATAAATAAGCCAAACCTTTTCAAATTCACTAGCCGCTGCATGCGATCACTAGTTCCAGATCGCTTATCAAGCTCGCTCTCTCTCTCAGTATTTCTAGTACTAAAACTTGTTTTAAGTCTAATAAATTTAGTTTGATTTTTTTTTGCAAAATAAAAGTACAAAAAATTAACACATTTAGCGTGTGGGAAAGTATGCGCATTTGAAGTGACTAGTGCGATAAGCAATGGCTTTAATAACTGCTTGAATGATTAATTGGGAGTGTTATGAACAACAAATTAACGACTTGTGGTATAAACACAATTCCTGCGAACGACGAGCTGTGTGCGGCAGAAAGAATACGTCGCCAAAAATTCGTTGCGTAAATTCCTCTTTTGTTTGAGCGCCATTTTTGCGAATTGTTCGTTTTTCGATAATTAATATTTTATTTTCAGTTGTATATACATAAAATTGAACTAGTACATAAATATATAAAATATTTACGCGCTCTGTGCGAGCTATTCGTCGCTTTATAACCATCACGTTTTTGATGATATCATCACTTAGTCGACAACAATTTCATTAACATTCATTTGGCTTCAAAGCATAACAATTTTTATCAATAAATTTTTGTTTACAAAAGTGTAGCTAGCAGCTGATAAAGTACATATCAGTAGATACATTTTAATTAAAATAAAAACTTACATACATATCGTTACCTTAATATAAAAAGGCCCTAATTTATATATTTTTTGAAATGGAATTTTTATATATTTCGATAGAAAAACATCTAATGTATCGAAAAATGCAAAAATTTCGATTTCAAAAAAATAATGAATTAGGGGTTTTCTATATTAAGGTAACGATATGCATGTTTTGCTACATTTATTGTCCATTCACTCGTGTGTATAATTGAAAGTATGAGTTTTATACTGTTTAAATAGTACTCTACTAAAGGGTGTTTTTTTTAAGCCAAATAGAACTTAAGAAAGGATAAATAAACAAGATATTTGTATGAAAATTGTACACAGTATGTAGAACGAGATGAGGATTATTGCTGCATCACTAAGTCCTAGTTTACGTTATGGAAGTCTTATTGCTAAGCTGATTAGTTTGTTAGGAAAGAGAGACGGGGGAACAGAAACGTTTCTTTTCCCCTCGTCTCTCTCTTCTAACAAACTAATCAGCTTAGCAATAAGACTTGCATAGTGTAAACTAGGACTAACTGAAAAATTCTATTTTTTGAGTTATGATGTTGTCTGAGTAAAAAAGCGATATGTATATTCTAAGAAAAATTGCCCGTATATTTTTTTCAATATTGTTGAATAGTGTGGAACAAAAAAAAAAAAAAAAGAAGTGCATGTTAAATATCATTTCAAGTCATGAACAAGAATTGCAATCATGACGAGAACAGACTTATTGACTTGAATGGGCATACGTCCCTTAAGTATTCAGTATTTTTTTTAAACAAAATTAAAAGTGAGTCATTAATAAAAATGCAAGTTTTGTAGTAACAACACACTGTAATTATTTTTCCCCGTAATATTGTAACTACTTTGACTTTTGTAAGTAGACACAAAAGTCAAAGTAGTTACAATATTTTTCCATAGAAATTTATGTAACTTGCCGGATATTTTAAACATTAGACGGCCGTCTACGTCAATTTACGCTCTCAGACAATATAAAAATATAAATACTTTGTGGTGCTTTTTTTTTTGGAATTTTTACAATTAATATGATGGGCATTATTACGTTTGTCGAATTTTTCAATTCAATATTTTTCTTTAATCTAGTACAAACTCTCGAAGTCGAATAAGGCAGATTATTCAATAGATTTTTGAAGATACTTATGGCCTGTTTAACGATATCGAAAGATTAAGATTACTTTCGTTTAACAATTTATATTGGCATAACACGCACATGCTAAAGTGCTGCACAAAACATTCACTTTTTAGGCTGCACTTAGGTAAAATTTATTTGAAGCAGCAGTCAGACAAACAGAAAACTTTTCGTACATGTCGATATCTGAAGCTCTTCGTTTTGTGTATAGCTGTTCGTTTATTGTGTTAACTTCTAGTGCGACTTTTGAATTTTCAGAAACTGAAGTATTTATGAGCAGAAGCAAAAGAAAACACACGAATGAGACGTTTTTAAACGCTCTGAAACGTTACCCGAGTGGGATTTCAGTGGTTTTGGTTTTATAAAAAAAAACATCTGTTTTAGCTGTGCAAACATTTGCACTTCCCAATCTGCAATGTTTTTTGTGTTTCATATATTAATTAGTGTAGGAAATTTAAATTTCATGTGAATTGCTGTTATGATATTGCAGAATGTAGCATATATCCTAGACTTGCTACAAATGCAATATTTGCACCAACAGTTTGCTCCGAAGAGTGATTTCCGGTATTGTAGTGATCGCTTAGATTTTTTTTTTATATCAAACATCAGCGAATATCGTTAAAATATGTTGCTGGGTAGCAAAGTCTATAAATTTTCGTTATATTTATTATAGCGATACGATTATCGTAATAAAAGCTACTGAATCCAGGTACAGGTACTCGTCTACAATACTAACGTCTTTGCTATAGTTCTTGTTGGGAAGAATACTTTTGGGATAAAAAGATTATGTCGCCGAAAAACTATCACTCAGTTGCTGCCGCTGACAGTATGTGTATCGAACAAAATTTTTTCTACTCTTCAAAAGCAAATGTAAACATGTTGCCAAAACGTTACCAAAAAAACTCGATAAATGTGATGACTTGGAGAAACTTAACTCCAAGCTTTCTACAGGGTATGTACATTGTACATGTGAATATAATATATTATGTATGTATGTATTTATGCACATATAAGCAAATATAAAATATTCAATATTTATGCAAAAACAAACTTTCAGACAAAGTGTGATTGAAGTGAATGAAGTAAAAGTGTTGAAAGTGTGAAGACAATTAAAGGAAGCATAACAAAATAATTTATGTGGGAAACACTTCGAAACAAAAGACCAAAAAAAACAATAGATAAATCAATTGTTGAAAATAATAATAGAAAAAATATGTCTGTACGTACGAGTATGCCTGGAGGAGGTTTTGCGAATCTACACCTGAGCTGCCCAAAGTAGCACCAGAGTGCCGAACATTAATCGGCTTCTAATACAAATGAATACACATAAGCGAATACATTTTGCTCGTGTTTCTCTATTTATAACAAAAAAATTCAAGCTATAAAATATCCTGCTTTAATTTCCGTCATTTTTTCTTGAATTAAAATAATTTTATTGCCATGAGTGAGAGAGACTCTGTGGCGGGAAATGATACTCATTTTGTCGTCAAGAAATATGAATAATCGTTGTTGCATTAAATTACACTTACATACCATTTCCTTATCCTCCTGGGAGCGCGGCCATAATGTTAAGTTAATCAATATTTCACCCATTTGTCGTTCTGGATGATTGATATCACTGAGTGTTAAATTGATGTCCTCTGCTTTACCCAACTCCAATTGAGTCAAGTCAATTTTAGCTGAGCCCATGAAATCATCTTGTAATCCCCAATCGTAGTCAAATACCTTCAAAAAGATAAAGAAAGGAAGTGTTGAGAAAATAGATTGTGACTGATTTGTAAATAAATTCATCAGATTTGGCAAGTAAATGGCTTTTGATGTTTATATTTTCTTTGTTATATGATTGTCTTACTAGTGAAATAAATTGTAAGTTATTGAAGAAGAATAAACAAAGGGCTGTTGGAGCTTGAAGGATTTTCATCAACCACGAAATTTGTTTTAATTTATTGCCAAGACAAATACTTGTGGGAATTTGTTGTGTAGCAAAATGCATGTTTAACATGAAAAGTTTTTGATACTAGTTACTTTATGAAGGAAAATTTATTTTTTGTTTAATAAAGAATCAATAGTTAACAAATATTCGATTTTATATTAAAATAATGAAAGAAAAAATTTATTCGATTAATCGAATGAAAGAAAATATTTTCTAAAATAAACTATGACGAACTTAAACTTTGATGAGTTAGATACTGCTCAAATAAATATAAAAAATTGTTTAGGTAATCGAATATAAATAAAATAATTAAATTTTTAGACTATATTAAAAAAAATATTCAAATAACAAATTTTTTTCTGAGAAAATAATAATCAATGGCGTTAAATATATTAATTAAAGCTTTAATAAAAATATAAAAAAAAATATTCTGCTAATGGATTTAACTTTTACTGGATTGCGCGCATAAGTTTTTGTTGGATTATTTCAATAAATTTTTGCTCGATTAAATTGATTGAAATTAAATATTTATTCCATTCTTCGAATAAATTCTAATTCGATTAAACTAATACGTTTTTATTCGATTACTTGAATAAATTTTTATAAGATTAATCGCATAAATTTCTATTCGATTACTTCAATAAATTTTTTACTGGATTACTCTGTCTTATCACATTCAACAGAGTTTAAAATAAATTGTCCTAACAAATTTTTCTTCTGATACTGCAATAAGTTTTTATCCCATTATACGAATATATTTTTATTGGATTATTCGAATAAATTTTTATTTGATTTCTCGAATATATTTTTATTCCATGGTACGAATAAGTTTTTATTCGATTGTTCGAATAAATTTTTATTCAATTATTCAAATAAATTTTCATTAGATTTTTCGAATTATTCTAAGCCTACTTCGTTTCATTTTCTTTTGTGATTTTCAAAAATGTTATTTCTGAATTCTCTAATGTTTTGGAAAGTCTGTGCATACGATATGAGGTTTGTTACTGTTTAAAATGTGTGTTTGAAGTCTACTAACGATTTGTTAAAACAACAATGAAATCTATATGCATTTGCTTAACCACCAGCAAATAAATTTCCCTTATAATATAATTATGACAATATGTCGAATAATAAATTTCTTGAATATTCAAATACATTTTTATTCAATTATGTATTCTAATAAAATTTTAATTGATTATTCGAATAAATTTTTATTTCATTATTCGAGTAAATTTTTATTTGATTGTTTGAATAAGTTTTTCATCGATTATTCGATTAAATTTTTTGAGCAATCAAATAAATTTTTTAATCAGCTTAATAAGTTTTATTCCATTGAAATAATTATTTGGTTACTCGAATAAGTTTTTAGTCGATTATTTGAATACATTCTTTTTTCGATTATTCGAATAATTTTTTTTGGATTATGTAAATAAATTTTTATTCTATTTAAAATTAAATTTGTGTTCGATTATTACTCAATTATATTTTTATTCGATTACATACATATATAAATAAATTTTGATTTCATTAATCGAGTAATTTATTTTCCACTAATCGAACAAATTTTTCTTGGATTATTCGAATTAATTTTTTACTTGACTATTCGAAAATTTTTTATTTGATTATTCGAGGAAGGTTTCATTTTATTCAATTATTTGTATAAATTTTTATTCGATTAGCTTAAGAAGATCTAATACGATTACTTGGAAAAATTTTTTACTATTCGAATAAGTTTTTATTCGATTGCTTTGAATATTTTTTTTTATTTGATTACTCGAAAAATTCAAAATTTTTATTCGACTAGAAAAAAAATTTTATTTGGTTATTCGAATAAATTTTAATTTTATTATTCGAATAAATTTTTATTCGGTTGCTCGAAATTTTTTTATTTTATTACATTTATTCTATTGTCCGGATTTATCGGCAAATATTTTTTGGTTACACGAATAAATTTTTATTCGATTATTGAAATACATTTTTACTTGATAGACTAAATTTTTATTAAATTATCTGAGTAGGAAATATTATTTGATTACGCGAATAAAGTCGACAAAATTTTTATTCGTTACTCGAATCAATTTTAATGCGGTTATTAGAATAACTTTTTTATTTGATTACCAAAATAAATTTTTATACGGTTAGCTGAATAGAGAATATTATTTGATTACTCGAATAAAGTTTTATTCATTTACTCGAATACATTTTTATTTAATTATTTGAAAACATTTGACCTTAATACTCGAATAAAGCCGAATAAGTTTGTTACAATAAATTTTTAATCGATTAATAGAATATATTGTTTATATGAATATTTTTCTTTCTAATACTTCAACATATTTTTATTTGATGCGATTAGCTGAATAGCAAATATATTTATTCGATTATCGAAATAAATTTTATATCAACTATTGTTCGAATAGTCTGAAATTGATTGTTCTAATAAATTTTTATTCGAATAATGGAATAAATGGTCTTTTAATTGCTGTGTGAAAATAAATGTTTAAAATATTTTAGTTAAGGTTTTCCCTACTTTTTTAATTAGCAAACTAAACATAAAAATTTAATTGCCGGGGGTTGTCGACATTTATTAAATGGCAGCTTCATTATGATTTCTTATGTTTAAGATTTTTTGTGCTCTCTTGTGTCAGTCTTGTTATTAATGACCTTTTGTTCATTAACAACTAAACAGCAAAATTATTAGAAAAAAAAAAGAAATACTCATTTATCTTTTCTTTGGAAAATAAAAGCTTAAACAATTGTAATAAATTTACCTTAATTACCACTGGCTCAAAAGGATCTTCTACGGGAACCACGAATACCTCATCCCACACAGGATTCAAATCTCGATGAATTGTACGTGATTTGTGCAATAGTCTGCCGCCCATTTTAAATTTAACATAAGGATCACTTAAACCTGCACAAAAATGTAAGGCAAATGAATTTCTTTTTAAATATAATGAATAGCAAAGAATGCAACTCTTGCACAAACCATTTTTATCCATGGCCACTAAATCACTGCCGCTCTTAAGATGAACACGTAATTGGAAGAAGACATACTGACGCAATTGGGCTTCTTTTTTGCGGCGCATTTCTTCAGCCTGCAATAAGGGGGAAAAAATCAAAGAAAATTGAAAAATTAATTGAAAATAAAAATTATGCACAAGCAGGTTTATTTTGCAAGCACTGCAATGTATGTGACACAATGACACAACAACACCAACCTGCAAATGTTCTAATTGCTTGGAGGTCACTTGACAGTCGGAATCCAAGGTCGAATTGCCATTTTCAGGATCTTCATCTATTCTGCCCTCCATGGAGCCGCCAAATCTCTGTATCACTTGAGCCATTTTGGCCGTTGCCTTGAATTCTTTGGCTAGTGGTGAACCGCCAATAGTTTTCGAACGATGTCGGGGACTTTGCGTCGAACTGCTTTCGGAACTGTAATCGGCTGCATAGTCGGTACTCTCTTCCAGAAAATCACTTGGCGACTTGCGGCCTACACGATCTTTGCTTTTCGCCCGACCCCAGCGATGTTTCAGATTACTGAAAAAGCCATGCGTTTTCTGTAACACCCCTGGACCGGAGCTGCCACTTGTCGGGGGGTTGGCTGCACTTTTAGCTCTTTTTGGTGAGACTTGTGGCGAATGTCGGTGGCCGTTCAGTTCGGAAGCCGACTTGCTCAAGTGTTGGCCTAATCTTTGGCGAGATTGTGGTGAACCGTGTGGCGAGCCGGAGGGTGTTACATTGATGGAATCCTTACTGGCGAATTCTTGGCGTCTGTACTCGGCTCGATATTCATCGCTCAGCAGAACTTCGTCGCTGTAGTGAATGCGAGCTGGCATGAGAAAAAGGTTGATTGGTACATGTTTTATTTAATTTTTAGTGCTTTTGATAAATTTGAGTAGTTGGATGCAGTCTAAAATTAATCATAAACTTAACACCTAACTCTTCAAAATATATTTTTCAATTCACAATATGATTTAAGGCAGAAAAACTTAAAATTTCTCTTATCAGCACTTCAATTTTCTTAATAAATTTGCTACAAGAATCATAAAAATTTATTTCCTTTTTATGATTTACGATTTGTTCTTGATTAGAAAAAATTTATTGCTGTAAAAGCAGACATTCCGCAAAATTCAAATAACAAAACAGTTGAAATTTTAACGAAAGTGAAATACAACAGTAGTGTGACTGAAATGAATATTTTCTTTAGAAGACTACTGGCATTCTGCAAAAACGAAAAAGCATGAAAAGAATTCATTTATTATTCAAACAGTTGGGGCGCTGCTTCACTAACTACTTTTGGTTTAAATGTTAACTTTATTTTTTGTCCATAAGAAAAAGCAATTTAAATTTCAGAAATAAGTGAAAAAAAATAAAGTATAAGCAGAGATATAAAAAAGAAAATTATGTATAAATAAATATAAATTTCGCATTTCAATTACAGTTTGAAACAGAGCACAAGAATAATCTTAATACCAGGAAAGATTTTAATTTTATGGAAATTGAACACTATTGAATTGTGTTATAAGAATGTCCTTCCATATGCCCTTAATTCTATAAATTAAAATTTAGCTAAAATTATGAACAAATTTGCATTTATACACGGTTTTGTGCCACTTTTTTTTTAAATATAATTTGCTTGGCAAACTAACAAAAATTTCATGCAATTTATTTCACGAAATATTTTACTGCTTAAAATTATTACTTTTATTTAAGAATCCATATTTTAAGTATTTTTAAAATTTTTGAAAAAAAGAGAACTGAAAAAATTCATCTCAAATTTTTTGTACACTTTCTTAGCTTATTGTAATAATTTTAGAATTGCATTCGTATTTTTTTATTGCTTTCTTTACGATTCTAATCTCTGATTAAAAATATAAAAAAGGGTATGAAGCAAAAAAAAAAAAAAAATTTGATATTATTCCAGCTTTAATCTTATTTTATGTGGCAACAAACTTGCCTTCCAGCAATTAAATACTTTTCTGGCAAAAATTTTATAGGTCGCTAAAAATATCATGACTTTTATTGTATGTAACTGCTGTGGCATTACCAGCTGTGTTCGTAATAATAGCAGTGTGGGTAACTAATATTTGAACTATTAAAAAATGTTATTTTAGGGATTAAATTCTTGTGAAAAATAGTATATGTGATATGTATTGCACTCGTTTCTAGAATTTGTTCAAAATAAGAATACAGCCAGTGTTGTCAGAAAAATTTTGCTTCTTTTCCCCCCCAATTTAAAACGTCATATCCCCAAAAAAACCCCCCATTTCAACCGTTTGGTGAAATCGTACTTTTATGAAATCCTACTCTTATACAGGTACTTTTGGGAAAAGGTACTTTTGGGAAAAGATACTTTTAGAAAAAGGTACCTTTATAAACAGGTACTTTTGGGAAAAGGTACTTTAAGGAAAATGTACTTTTAAGAAAAGGTACCTTTACAAACAGGTACTTTTAGGAAAAGGTACTTTTAGGAAAAGGTACTTTTAGGAAAAGGTACTTTTAGGAAAAGGTACTTTTAGGAAAAGGTACTTTTAGGAAAAGGTACCTTTATAAACAGGTACTTTTAGGAAAAGGTAGTTTTGGGAAAAGGTACTTTTAGAAAAAAGGACTTTTAGAAACAAGTACTTTTAAAAAAAGTACTTTTATATTAACTTTTTTAAACAAGCACTTCAAGGAAAAAGTATTTTTGAAAAACGTACCTTTTTGGCATATGAATTTATTTGGAAAATATTCTTTCTTTTAATTTTTTTAAGGGTACTATTTCCATTTCTACCGAAGTATATTTATTTGACATTCAGTCTTCAATGTGTGTATTAAGAATTTTTGCGTGTTTTGTTGGTTAAGCATTTCGCTTCTGCTTAAGATACTACTCAGTATACTTCAAGCCAAAATTTTTAATATAAGCTAAAAAACTTCATATTTTTATAGAAAGGCTCTCAACATGCTATTAGGAATCATATATGTTTGTATACATACAAACATAATAAGTTTGAAAAATTCAGACAACAATCTTTTTTACTCTTACTTCTGATTCACGAATTGACTTAACAGAAACAAACCCAAACGCTTGCAGTCCACAAAAAAGAAATTTTGTATAATGTAAATTTAAATGTAGTTTTTCTTTTCCAAAATAGCATTACTATTTTTATAAACACAACTGTACATGTGTATATCCTTTCTTTTCTTTACGAGTATTTCTTTGTTTTTGGTACGTGCTTACACATTCTCCTTATAAAAGCACTTGACATTTAAAACATTGCTAAAGCCAAAAAAATGAGTTGTAAATTAAGATACGAGATGGTTCGCATTAATGTTAAATCATAATTTTGCTAGGGATTAATACAACCCTTCTATCTTCCTTCGCTCGTCTTGCCGGGACAGAACATAATGAAATTCTGAGAAAAATAATAAAAAAATCAATTTAAGTAGAAGAAGTTGTAATGTATATGGGCATTTCCATTGAAAAGACCACCTTTTATCACGCTACGTTACTTTGTGACGTCGCTTGTTTTTTTTTTTTGGTAAATAATTAAAAAAGTGGAACAGCATGGCAACATTGTTTGGTAACGTAACGCGACAAAAGGTAGACTTTTCTGTGGAAATGCCCATATACATATGTATATCAAAGATTTTTGGAAATGTGTAGAAGTGACTAGCAGGGACAAATTAATTATATAAACTGAAATATTTCGTTCGATAACGAGTGCTATAATTTGCCTCCAAGGGGTTTATTATGCAATTCGATTCGATAAGAAAATCCTTCGAAAACGTTTTCGTTCAGTTCGAATTACATGCATAACTACCCGCCAGAAATATTCGTGTACTGATGGGTTTGATATTTTCTAAATTTTTTACACAAGTGCCAAATTTTCGCTATTTTATTGATGCGATATCGACCAATAGTTGGGGAAGTTGGGGAAATATCTCTAGTCTTGTACTAAATATGCAGATATTTATTTATTTAAGTGCTGTTTAATAATTTAGATGACGTGCAGTTGCTTCTAAATAATTTTATTTGATATTTTTTACGTAATTACCTGGAGTAATCTTTTTTAATTTTAAAATTTTTTTAATAAATTTTGTTTGAAATGTGCCCACTTTAACTTTGTTGGACATTTTTTTTGCTTCTATCCATTTAATTTGATATTTTTGAGGCAAGAGAAAAAAATGTTTTTAAAACTCATTCAATGGTTTGACTTCGGTTCGCAAAACTTTAGTGATAACTTTTGTGATGATGACTTTTAAGTTTTTTTATATAATTATTTTCTTCGTGGAATTTTTTTTCCAGTTGTCAGGTAAATATAATTAAACTTTATGCCATGTAATGTTGTTGGTTTTGGGTGTAGTTTAAAAATTTCTTAAAAAAAATTTTTTTTTTTAAAGAATGTACTCAGAAAATTTAGTGCTTTTCATATAAATTTAATTAACCTATTGACTGCTGTAATGTAAAAAAAAACAATTTTGTTTTGTGTACTTCAAAATAAAAATAAAATTTCCATACAAATTTTGACCAAAGCTAATTAACGAAAGAAATAAGAATTAGTTTCTTTATGAATATTTCGTATGGCAACGTCAGCATGTAAAATTTCGGTATGTAGCAGTGTTGCCAATAGGTTTTTTGAGAAAAACTCCATAAGAAATTGATGATCGAAATCAACACAAACAACATTTTTGAACTAAAGTCGCGATCACACTTGGCAAGCATTTGCCGAAAAGGCATAACCACTAAATTCTAATGCAAACCCGTTTGATTCAGACACGTATTTATTAAGTTAAACAGTTTAATACAGACAATCTTATAGAATCCAAAATTATTGGAAACTGTTCAACTTAATAAACACGTGTCTGAATCAAAAGATTTTTTTTTATTGCTATTTAGTGGTTTCGCTTTTTTGGGCAACTGTTTGCCAAAGGAAGGAGGAGGTCATATTCGGAAGCAAGAGGTCGTTCGACATAAGAATCAGCTGTAATAGTGTCAGTTCACGATACTTTTTTTTTTTGCAGACCAGTGTTATCGAATTTTGATATCAATAAAACTGATTAACTAAAGTTACATAATTTATTTATTCATATGCTCAAATTTATCCAACCTGTATCTTGATACTTGTAAGATGTACATAAATACATATTTTAGTGCAACACATTTTCTCTCTTGTGGGAATACATTAAGTTTCTGCTATACTGCAAACGCAACAATAAACTTTATTCATCGGAACAGCGGGCGCATCATTCCGCTCATGAATATAAAAAAAGATTATAAAAGCTTTATGTATGTCAAATGCCAAACTGACAAATTTCCTTATCCTTTGCAATCATTTCAATGAGCAACATGACAAATAAGTCAGTTATTTCGAACTCTCAGTTCAGTGTTTAATAAAAAATTAATAGAATTTTTTATCAACCACGAAGTTGTTGCTGAAAAAGGACATGAAAGTGGGAGGAAAAGCTTAACAACAAGAACAACAACAAGAATTTTCCTTTGAATGTGAGTGCCAAAGCATGTCAATAAATGAATAAATAAATAAATAAACCATTTCACGGCCAATTATTTAATTGTGAGTGTACATTCAATTCATTTAAATGTAAATAATGATAAATGAAAAAAAAGACAATAAATTTTTTAACAGTTAAAAATAATACCACTTAAAGGTTATAAAAAACACACACAGTGGGCTCGATTGTAAAAAATATAAGTAAAAAATCTGTATGCGCTTAAAACTGTAAAACACTTTTTCCAAAACAGCAAGACAGAGCAGACTAAAAGAATATTTTCATCAGCATTTTGAAAGCTGAAGTCTGGGTCTTATTTAAAAGGGGTTAAAGTCCCCCCACCAGCCATTCCGTTTTGCAGATTGGTGTGTGCAATGAGTATGGGAAACCATGAAACTTTTGTGTTTAACATAAAAAAGCTGTTCAAATTTTTTATGTAAAATTTAACGCAGAATATTTTCGAGGAACATTTTAACCCTCTAAAAGCCACCTTTAAAGAGGAACATCAAGCAATAATTTTTTGTCTAAATTCTCTTAATACGCCAAAACTCGAATAAATTTTCATGCAATTTTAATTGTGCTTGTATGGAAATTTCGATCGATATCGAATGCCCTAATTTGTCCCCCAGAAATTATGTTATATTTTATGTTAAAATCTAAAAAAAATAAAATTTACTAAAAATAAAATTTACTAATCAAAAGAGGAGTAAAAGCGTCGCATGTTTTTCTACAGCAGTTGTACGAAAACGTACTACATAAAACCCGTTATAAAATAAAAAGTAAGTGGAAGAAATCAGAAATCGTTTTTATCACTAATAAAACAAAAAAACTAGTAATTTGCCTCATGGGAATGTTTTCCTCCAAAACAGCACTCAATGTGTTAAGGACTAATTTCTTACCTAGTAGCGCTTGTAGTATTTTAGTTATAGGATTTGTTTTACAGTTTTAAGCAAAATTCTAATATAAACTCTCTCGTGGACCATTTTATTTTTGTACCTTTAAAAAAAAAAGGTTAAAGAAGTGTCCTTAAATGGGCGCATAATGTTCTAAAAATATGCGCCATACAATTGTATTACCTATTAGTCTTCTAATAATTACAGATTTACTCCCCAGTTTTTTTTTAAATCGATCCCACTGTGCAACATTTCATTTAGCCAGGAAATTAATGATAAATTTGTGCATTTTATTTCCAACATTAGAAATGCAGTCAAATCCTTTTAAAAGCTATTTATTTTCATGCAAAGGAATATTTATTTACCAGCCTTTGTAACCATGAAAAGAATTTAAGTGGGTTTGCTATTGATTTATACTTGGTAAGCTAGAGAATTTATTTTTAAAATATAAAATTGTAATTTACATACAGTGAAATTTCTTTCAAAAGAGCGGCTAAATTGAGATAAGTATCAAGTTTTAAGTGAAATAAGACCCACAGTGTTTTGGTTGCCCATAACTTGCACAAAATTTATAAGATTTTTGATTTTTAATTTTGATAATTTTTGTTGGGCTCTAAAACAAAAATGCTCGCTTATCAACTTAAATAAATAATTCTATTGGAAGAAGAAATATAATTAACGAAGAATTATGTACATTTGAAGAAGCTTTTATACATTTTGTGTAAAGGTTGCATTTGCAAATGAGCTGCATTGTTTTACTGCAAAGCAACAGAAGCTCAGTAAATCATCCTGCGTATAATTTAATAACGAAAATGGGCATAATAAAAAAGGCCTCAATGAAAAATGGCCCTAAATCAAAAATGTAGCTAAAACTTTTTATGGAATTCCAGAACTTTTTTCCTTCTTAATGTGGGGTGATTTTTCCTTATTTCTTGGGCAATTTATCATTTTTAAGTTAAGAGAAATTTTTAGGCTTCCGTACACCAAAGGTGAAAAGGAACCGTATTGTTTTCGCTAAGATGTCCATCTGTCCGTTACCGGCTGTTTTCTCGAGAACCGTAAAAGCTACGGGCCTGTAAAAAGTTTTCAAAAACGCTAAAACTAAAAAATCCCAAAATAAAAAATTGCCAAAACGAAAAAAGCTCTAAAACTAAAAAAATCGCTAAAACAAAAATAAATCGTCAAAAATTAAGAAATCGCCAAAAAAAGTGTCAAACCTAAAAAAAACGCAAAATCTTGAAAAAATCACAGAAAAGAAAAAACGTCAAAACTAAGAAAAATCGCTAAAACAAATATAAATCGTCAAAAATGAAAAAATCACCAAAAAGAAAAAAGTGCCAAAAAGAAAAGAACGCAAAATCTCTCAAAAATCCTAAAAACGAAAAAAGCACCAAAACTAATAAAAATCGTTAAAACAAAAATAAATCGCCATAAAGAAAAAAGTGCCAAACCTTAAAAAAACGCAAAATCCCGCAAAAATCCTAGAAACGAAAAAAACGCCAAAACTAAGAAAAAGCGCCAAAACTGAGAAAAATCGCTTAACATAAAAAACTCAAAATCCCGCATAAATCATAGAAACAAAAAAAAGCTAAAACTAAGAAAAAGCGCCAAAACTAATGTTAATAAAATAACTTCTCGATACGCCCATTGTTATCTAATGAACGAGTATTTGACACAACAATCAACGATAACCATATCGACAAGTTACTATTTGTAGAATTATTTCATAGCACACTGAGACGGGATTTCTCTCATATGAACATACTATACAAAGTTGAATTATAACAAGTAATATTATTTACAATCTTACATTAAGAAAAATCGCTTAAACAACAAAAAAGAAACGCCTAAACTAAGAAAAAGCGCCAAAACTAAAAAAATCGCCTAAAGCCGAAATTTTTTTATCATGTTCTCAATTTTTTTTAAAGTGTCTATATACGGTAAGATATTCGATTATATAGGCTAATATATGTAGTGTCGTGTGCGAGTCAAATTCGCACTTTACTGAATTTTTATATATATATATTTTTTAATGAAATCTATTTACAAAAAAGTCCCTTTTTTAAATTTTGTAATTTTTCAAGAATTAAGGAAATTTTATAGAAAACATTTCGCTTGTTGTACTAAAGGCTTGCATGAAATGCATTTTCTTTCCTGTAGCACTGTAAAATTAATTGAATTTTAATCCAATTAATTTATCTTGTTAATATTAAGTGTTTTTCAAATAATATTTATTGAACTTGTATTAAGAAAAATTTATTTAAAATGTGCAGAAAATATTAAAAAGCTCGCTGCCTAAATTTAAATAACCTTATTCAATTTATGTGTCAGTCAATAAAGACTTAAAAAAATTTATAAGCTTATACAGTACTGCAAAAAAATGTACGAGTGCATAAATTTTTCAATACACACAAGTTAAAAAACAAATAAGTAATGACAGTTAAAAACATATTTCAACGATACAACAGATGGTACACAACCTAGTTACACAGAAAACTTTATATTGAGACATGAAAAACATTTCCACAATTTTACTGAAAAATTCTGTCAATAAATTGTGAACAGTTGTTTAAAAAAAAACGTTACAAAAAACTATTACTCAAAGGTATTTTTCACAAGACTCAATACAAGAAGTCGGCAAATAATTAACAGTGAAATAAAAAAAAAATAAACAACATTTCATATGAACTGTTTTTTCGCCCCCTAACAATAAAAGTTAGAGAAATATCTTTGAGGAGACAAACATGATAAAAATAACAACTGTTGAAATTATAATAAAAATTTTTACTTATAAAGGTTTTTTTTTTAATTTTATGCAAATAAAATTTTTTGTCAATTTATTTATTATTATTTAAGCCACTTTTTCCCCTTCACTTTATACCAGTATAATTTAAAGTTAATTTTTTCAGTTTAAAATTCTTTTATTTATAACTTTATCTTTTGTTTTATTTTATTTTTTTGTATTTTTTACACTCGAACGCATTGCAGGCGAAAGTTTAATCTTCACACCGTTATTGCTCCTAAAAGACTGCTACAGTTTTATTTTATTTTTAAATATTTCTCATCGCTTGGTAAACAACAAAAGCCTCTACACCACCACCACCATCACATCACCAACACTTAACGAAAACAAACAAAAACAAAGAACACATGCACATGCATGAATGAAACAGATGTTTTTTTATTTTGTTTTTGTTTTTCCTTTAGATAAGATGTGCAAAACTATTGTAAATTTTTTATTTGCAGTTTTGTTTGTGATGCACAGTGGTAACGATCGCATAATTATTACTAATAAATATTTCGTTACCTGAAGTGCAAAATCACGTAATTAATTTTTTTTTTAAATTTTATAGGAGAGAGAAAAAACTAAATAAAATTATTCAAGTGTCTGAAGTAAAGTTTCTTTATTTTAATTTTTATTTCGGGTGATTGTTATGATAAAGATTTAATAATTTGTAGGAACATGTGTTTCGATGTAATTACCAATAACACCATACAACAGAATGAATGAGGGGACTAAAAAAAGATATACGAGTGTATATCGGCGCTGTAAAAGTTTACATCTTAAACTCATTTTACGGCCTGTTTAAAATTGCACCCTTGTGTATTAAAAAAATTAAGAAAATCGTGTGATACTGAAGTTTTTGGTATACAGTGTCTTCAGAACATTTATTCTAAACATCACCAGCAACATTTTATTGGCATACGTTAACCCTCTAACTCTTCTGGAAATGGGTGTTTTGTTTGCAACTTTTTGGGAAATAAGCAAAAATCATTTTCAAAACATGAATGTATATACACACGAGTATATAGTTAAAATATACTGCGAAAATATTTGTCGTAAAATTCTACTACAGCTCTCATAACACACTTAAGTCGAAACTTCAACTTTAATACCAGAAATAAACAAAAACTTAAAAGATGGTTAGATATAGTTAAAGTGTTGGCAACTTTAAGAAAAACAATTCGAACAATTCTTGCGTTAATTTTAAGTTTTTGCTGATTTATATTTTCATGATGTTAAGTAAATCTGATTTTTCGTATGTTCTTTTTTCTTCTCCCTGATCTGCTGAATTGTTATTGTCTTTTAAAGTAGAGAAAAACTAGTTCCTGAATAATTACTTCCAATATTTTTTCACTGGTCTACGATGAAGTTTGTTTTATTTTGTAGCGATGAGATGAGTAGTGAGAACTTTATAATTTTTTTTGATACTATTATTTTGTCTTTCAGACCCACTGTAAGCTGATATATAAATTTATAAATACCAAAGCAATTTTGTTTTTCTTTAAGTTTGTGTTTGAACTTTTCAGAAAAACAAAAGCTAATGACATACATAAAAAGTTTGAAAAAAAAAAAAAATAAAAAAATATATAAAAATTAATAATTAAAATTATATATTTGGCTGACTACTTTGGAAATTTTATTTATTATTTTTCATTATCGAGGTTTCACTGTCCATTAATAAAAAAAAAACTATTTCCAGATGATTATTATTTTACCATTTAACTTGCATTTGCATAAGTGAAGAAGAAAAACTATAAGTGTATACCTGCATATAAATTTCAAATGAGTGAGTGAATATGTACGTGTGTGAGTGTGTGTGTTTGTGTGCTCATTTCCTAAACGAGTATCTTCTTATAATAGAAGAGAATATTTTATTTCTTACTTATAGCATTACGAGGATATATTTAACATTTTACTTGGTTGCATGTTGCATATTTTACTTCCATTGATATTTATTCTACGTAAATTACAATTCATTCCTTCAAAGCGTGCACCAAACGGTTTTATTTAGTGTGATGGCAAACATTTGCGTTAATCGCTCAAGTGAGTTTGGCGGTGCAACTGTTAGATTAAAACACATTTCATCTATGTGTCTTGGCATGGCTTTCTTGCCTATAAAGTTTTCCATTTTATTTTACATATTTATTTTGGTAGACTTTCATAATTTATATTATGCATTAGTAAATGCAGAAGGCGGTAGTTTATTATACATTTTAATGCTTCAGAGTGGTGCCGGTCAAGGCCACTGGGTTTAATTTGATGTTTTGTAAATTTTTATATTTGCGAAGAGAATTCACTAACAATTCCAATAACAAGAGAATAACATGCAATCGTTTTTTTTATTACTTTTTGCGGCTTGAGTTAAAATATTTATGTATGAACTCGTACATGAAAATAATAATTTTGTGTATTAGGGTTGAGTGTGATTTAGGATTTGGAGAACTTTGAATTTGTTAAAAAAGACGTGAATTTGTTATTTAAAGAAACTAATTCGATGTTAAAAATTTAAATGTAAAATATATATGGAAATTTCCACGCAAAGTTCACTTTATTGTCGCGTGCGACAGCAAGTAATTAAGCTTGTATT
Organism: Nowickia ferox; assembly: GCA_936439885.1. Taxonomy (NCBI): domain Eukaryota; kingdom Metazoa; phylum Arthropoda; class Insecta; order Diptera; family Tachinidae; genus Nowickia; species Nowickia ferox. The sequence continues at coordinate 75,366,594 of OW387027.1, forward strand.
TCAGAGCAATGTTACTCGATTTTCAGTAAAATTTAATTCAATGTAGATCTATTGACAGACTACACAAATATATAAAGAAGTAAAAAAAACTTTAATTTTCTTTGAAAAAAAAGAACCATATATTTTTGGTGTCGCACGTGACAAAAAGTTAATTTTCCTGTGGAAGTCCCTATATATACACACATATGTTTATGTACATATATATGTATGTACTTAATACATGTGTTTTATGCCTTATTAATCATTAAATGCATATGGGGCATTCCACGCCAAGCCGGACGGTTTCTAAAATTTTGTTTGTTTTGATTTCCCCTATTTTGAGATATTTTTTAACGCCCCTCAAAAGGACTTTCTTGGTAAGTTTGTGGATTTTTTTTATTACTCGTTTATAGTATATAAACTTTTCTAAAAATCACTCTTTTTTAAATAAACTTCTTTATAATGGTCCAAATTAAATGTTTTTTTTTGTGAAATGTTTGTTTTAACAAGATAGCTGTTGTAAATTATATAAAATTTCATTTAAGTAACTTTAACCACATAAAAAAAAATAATTTATAAATATTGCTTTCTTTAATTGTAGCTAAACTCAATTAAATAAAACTGTTATCCTTGCAAACTTACTCGTTCGTATTCCTGGTTTTATTGAATACAATACAGTGAAACATATAAATAATAAATAAGTTAATTTAATTTTACGAGTATCGCCTACAAATCTACGCCAACTCGCATTCTAACGTGATATCAATAGAAATTCTTTTATTATGTTTTACTATTACAATGCGTGAGAATATTATATAAAGGGTGTTTTTTTTAGATTGAACGATTTTGTTAAGATCTCAAACTTTCAATTGTAATTTACTTATCCATACCTTTTCAACGATTTTAAGGAAAGCACCATGAACAATGTTACGCTCTAGCAGTGCTGCCAAATTGTGAAAACTTATTTTCAAAATTAGAACTGAGCGTATTTTTCAACGACTTTTCCAATTAACTTCTGTCACAATAAGGTATAATAGTGTTTTTTTATACAACTAGTTCTGCGTTTTCCGCAGAAAAATGGTTAACATTCAACTTCCTAATGCGTGGTGTAGTGTTGACGACTAATCAGCTAATAATAATAAAAGAATTTTTGAGTCATGGAGGAAAAACTTATATAAAAATATATAAACAAGCAATTTAATTTTTCCCAAATCCATTTTTCAATTTACAAATAAGTAAAAAAACAGCTGACAGAAAAGGCTTTTACAACGCGTGTTGTGCAATTTGCCGTTTTTCATGCGCTTACGTTTTCATACCCTGGCCATTTAACCAAAATCAATTTTGAAATATAAACGCCAAGGAATTTGGTATACAAATGTCATTTGATTAATTTGTTGTTGTTTTATTTCCAATAAAAGCCTGGACGCTTCTAAAAAACACCCTTTATATTGAGTTTTATTTATGGCAAGGAAAAAATATCTATTATCACCTTTCTTTTGTCTAACTTGTTTGTATTGATTAAAAGTTAATGGCCTGTTGGCAAGTAGATTGTGCAAGCAAGACACAGACTATTTTATAACTTAATTGCAACAAAGTTTTGATTAAATAATTTCATATAAAGAGAACAGAAAAGTTTTGCTTAACTTATTCAACGAAAAATTGATTTATATAAAAGTAATACTGATTACTGAATAGAGAAGGAGATCTCAGTTACTCAGTGGTTTCTATCTGATGCAAAAATAATTTACTTCTTTGTAATAATTTACTTATTTTAGGACAATTTTTTTGTAGTCTTATTTCTAAAAGTTATTAGTATTTATAAAGCCGGCTAAAAAATTTTTTAGTTTCATTAAAAGAATTCACTAATTTTTTTTAGAGCAGCTTTATATCAATTTAAATAGTTAAAATTAATTTTTGTTCAAATTCGCTAGAGAAAAAAAAATATATAAAAATCATTAAGAGAAGTTATCATCATATAAAAATACTGAAATATACTTATTTGACTTTAAATCTGTATTGTATTAATATGAAGAATGTTTGTTGTTTGTTACACACGTCTTTATGCATTTCGTTTCTGCTCAAGAAATTCCTCAGCAGGCTTCAATTAAAATGTTCTTTAAATAAATTCAGTAAAGTGCGACTTTGACTCGCACACAGAGGGTTCCGTATGGAGCTTGTTTCTTTTTGGCGATATTTTTTGAGTTTTTGGCGATTTTTGTTTTGTTTTTTACAGTAAATTTTTTTAGTTTTGGCGCTGTTTTTCGTTTTTGGCTGTTTATTTTGGTTTTTGGCGATTTTTTTAGCGACGTTTTAATTTTTGGCGATTTTTATTTTTTTCAGTTTAGCGATTTATTTTATTTTTGCTGATATTTTTCATCCAAGCACTTTTTCATTTTGTCTATTTTTCACTTTGGCGATTTTTTTTTATTTTCGAATTCTTTAGTTTTAGCGTTTTCGTAAACTTAATTTATTTAATTTTTAACTGTCATATATTTGTTGTTGTAGCGGCCAAAGTTTTATTCTATGAAAATTTCAGGTCCGTAGCTCTTGCGGTTGCAGAGAAAACAGCCTGTGACAGATAGACAGAAGGAAACAATAGGGTTCCCTTTCAACTTTGGTGTACGGAAGCGTAATAATAGAATTTATCTAAATAACTGCGTTATTATTAAAAAAAACCAATTTCTTTTTTATTTTTTATAAAAGTCTTGCCCCTCTATTTTCACAACACGGACGGTCAAGTTGTGTAGAGAATTTATATGGAAAGCACTAATTTGTTTGAGTGACTGTCACACAAATTTTCTAGGCAACTCGCCTGCCTGACTTATGGAAACAGTGTGTTAATCTTATTTTTTTTTTAAATACCACAGATTTACAAAATTCCGTAAACTTTCAGATCAGAGCCGATGAAAATAAATCTTAACGTTATTTAAAGCGCTTAATTCGAATTCAGGTCTCGTTCTTCAAGATTTATTTTAGTTTTCAAGTTCTCGCATGTTGGCAACACTGTACTGTCATAACGGCAGTCAGCTGTTTGCATCGCAGGAAACATCATCTCAATTTGATGCAAAAATTAATGGCCGTCGGAAATTTTATAAAATGTTTAACGCCCTTTGAAGAATCATTACGGGCATCATTTATAAAAATTGTTCACAACTTTCTTGGTAACCGGCAAATCCCCGGATTTCAAGCAAATAATCCATAGTTTGTTGCGAAATTATCGCAAGATTAGAGCTCTGATGTCTCTCAAAATACATTTCCTTCATTCCCATCTCGATTTTTTTCGTTAAAAAAAAAATAAGGTGATACGAGTGATGAGCAAGGAGAGCGACTGCACCAAGATTTGGCGAAAATCGGGAGACGATATCAAGGACTTTGGGATGAGTGAAACTGATGCCTATACAATTGAAGCATACAAACACATAACGTTACCTTAATATAGAAAGGCCCTAACTCATTATTTTTTTGAAGTCGAATTTTGGGTATATTTCGATAGAAGAAGATCTAATGCATCGAAAAATGCAAAAATCTCGATTATTTTCACTTTTTAGTAATTTATTATATGTAAAAGCATTTTAAAAATTTATTTGATTCAATAACTTGAAAAAGGGAAGCAATCTCAAAAAATAACCCATTCTAGAAATAAATTTTATTTGCTCTGAACCAAAACCGTGTATACTTGTGTAATTCTTTTCATATTGCTAAAATTAAGCTTTAAAAATAAAATTAATCTCTATAGTATAGAAAAATTTACATTTTGTGCTTTTTGCAAGAATATTTTTCTATTTTAAAGAAATAAAAAAAACGAAGTAGTTTTTGTCACAAATACAAATTACAAATAATATTATTTCCCTAGATAGCTTGTCACACTTTAACATTTCCTAACAACTTCCGCAATAACTGTCTTAAAAACTTTTTGCCACATCTACGGATATAAAGGTTCTTGTAATAGTTGATAGCGGTCACATTGTTGAAGCAACATCTGTCGCATTGGCTGTTTAACAATACGTGCAAATACTAAAATTGTTGTTCCATGCGCTTCTGCCATTTTAGCGATGAGGCTCACTTCTGGCACAGACAAAATTGTCGTATTTGGGGCTCTGCCAATCCACATAAAATCCAGAAGATCACAGTTTGGTGAAAATCACTGTTTGGTGTGGATTTTAAGCTGGCGGAGTGCTCAGTCTATATACACAGAGGGGGAAACAAGTGATAGAAAACATTTGGTACCAAAATTGAGTTAACGCTTTCTATCAATTTTTTTTAAGAACAAATCGGTATCATTTTAATTTTTGTTTTAATAACCCACTGTTCTTATTGTGTTACCAGTCGTTCTTATTTTTTTTTTAACAATCGTTCTTGTTTAGATACCAACTTTAAAAATTTTATCCCTTTTTTCTCTCTGTGTATCTTTGAAAACGACGTTGCCAGACCATCACCGTCAACGGTGAGCGCTGTAGGTCGATGATTACCAACTTCTTTTGACCAAAATTGGATGATATGGACTCCAACGATATGTGCTTTCAGTATCTAAGTTAGAGCTACGTGCTACACAGCTCATGTCATATTGAACATTATGCACTACCAATTTAAGGGAAACGTCACCTCAGGTCACCTCACGTTAAGATGATGTGAACTGACCATCTAGATCGTGCGGTTTGAGTCCTTTAGACTATTTCTTCATGATTTAAGAGTAGGTATGTATATGGGAACAAGCCCGAAACCACAGCGGCCCTCAGAGCCAGTGGTCTCAAATTCAGCCTGATTTAAGCACCAGAGTCAAGGACAATTGGATATTTCAAATGCGCGTCACTTAGTGATGCCGTGGTAGAATTGTGCACGATGTTATAATTCATAAATAATGGCAACGATAAGTCCTTCAATCGAATAAAAAATATCGATGATTTCTGGCACACACTTCGTTTTATTAAAATTTAAAAATCTAAAGTACCTAATGAAAGACCCTTTAAATAAAGTGAATATGCATATATATAGGGTGTTTTTTTAAGCCCGATATAACTTGAAATTGTAAAAAATAACACAAAAAATTAAATTGTAATCAAAATTTTTTTTTATTCGAAAGATCAATACGTGACATTAACATTTGAAAATGATTTCGGGCATATGGGCACCGCGGCTGTTCTTGACGAAGCGCATTCTGGACGTCCAATTTTGGGCCACTTTTTCGAGCACTGCTGGCCGTATGTCACGAATAACACGAACAATTGGATCTTCTTCCACACTTTCGTTTACAGCGGCGATATTCTCTTCACTACGCACATTCCTTCGACGTGTTGGTGTTATTGCATCCTCTAGAGAGTATGTGGTACGAAATCTATCCACAGTTCGACGAATGGCTTGTTCAGATGGACGATTATTTACGCCATAAAAATGACGAAGTCGTCTATAAGTTGCGCGAATCGACGACTGATTTTCAAAGTAAATTTGGATAATTTCAAGCGTGAGTCTATTCATGATGATTTGTCAGAGTATACTGAAACAAATAAAAAAAATGTTTTATCAAAATTTAATTTTTTGTGTTACTTTTTACAATTTAAAGTTCTATCTAGGTTAAAAAAACACCCTATACTAATAAATAAAAACTTCAAATAAATAAAAATAATATTAATTCTAAGTGAATATAATATAGAATATTACACCTAAACACACATACGAGTAAATATATGAGCCACTTATATTGAAAGTGCCATAAGTCAACAATGTCATAACTCAAAAAATGCGATTTTTGAGTTAATTTAATATATTTAATATAGAACTTCAAAGTAAATATATAAATTCATGTGAAATAACTGATGCTAACAAAAATCCCTGCCCAACTAGTTAAACATGGGTGCTGCTGAAGTGTTTGGCGACACAGAAAAATTTCGAGATTTTACCCATCCAAAGTCTTTTAATTTTTCTTCTCTTTTTTTTGGAAAATCACATTAATTAATAAAAATATTTCATTCTATAGGAATTGAAAATACTGAATTTAAGCCCGATTGAGAAATTATTACTGAGTAAAAATATTTCTGCAAAATTCACGCGCCGTTTAAACAATCCAATCATCAATCGATATCTCGAAAATTTTCGGCTTTTATATAAATTTTCTATTCAAGTCTATCGCCTGGGTTTTGTGAACAGGGGGTGAATAAAGTAAAAAGTTGTCTAAATATTTGTTAATAAAGTGACCAAACACTCATACCGTTCATTTATTTGAACAACGTCATAACTCAGAAAGTGAGATTTTCTTAAGTTAATAATATAATCATGAATATTCCCTCAGAATTTATTTCTCACAGAAAATAATTTCCTCGAGAAAAAATTACTTTAAGCATCAATTCTTTGCGAACAAAAAAGAGTAACAAACAGGTGGCATCACTGTAATTCGAAGCCAGTTGTTTCGCTTATTTACATTTTGTTTACTTCCTTTTTTTTTTTGAGTGCAAGCACAAGCAAAATTCTTGAAATTCAACAACTTGAAAAAAAATATGTAAAAAAAATTTACAAATGATGTACAAATTCGGAAATAAAAGGACTATAAAATATAAAATACTAGTTTATTTATAAAAATTTTGTGTTAATGGAGTACTAATTACATTTTAATGTTCTGTAAGGGAAAGATTTTTGTTGAAAATAACAACAATTGCATTCATAATACTTGCATTTTTCCCAAGGATTTGGTTTGTCCCGCATTTTGTAAAAAAGGGGAAAAACAAATTCATAATAAGAGAAAAGTGAGAAAACGCGCGCGAAATTTTACTTTAGTTTAGATTGTGCTGATTGTGTAAAAATTTCACAGAAGTATCGCGCCATAATCGCCAAAAAAGCGACATATTTTTCGAACTTGATTTTTTTTTTACGAAAATCGATTGTTTACGATCGTAAATAATGGATTTTCGTCAAAAAATTAAGTTAAAAAAATGCCTCTTAAGGTTTTTTTTTGGCGATTAAGCCTTGATATCTTGTATACTCAACTCTTGAAAGAAAAATAAAATTTTCTTTTTCCAGGAATAATTTCTTATTCGGGCTTAAGTTCAGTATTTTCAATTCTTATAGAATGAAATATTTTTATTTACATATAAATCTGATTTTCTAAAGCAGAGAAGAAAAATTAAACTAGACTTAAGCCTGGGGGAAATATATATTACGTATTTTCTGTTTCCATTAAGTGTGGGTGTAAATTGAAAACTACATAGTTTTTTTTTTAGTTATGACATTGTTCCAGTAAATGGGCGATGTGTAATTATAAACACACATACGTATGAGTGTTTTGGAATTATCCATATCGAGTATACGTAAAGCGATACATCAAACAAATTATTGTTTGTGGCAACATTTAATTAACGATTAAAGTAAATATATATATGTATTGCTCATAAACGCAGGACATAACACTAGAATTTCTTAAATAAATAACTTAAGCTATCGTCACATTTGGGCAAACATTTGCCCACAAAAACGTAACTACTAAATATTAGTCAAAAACATTGTTTTTTTAAACACGTGTTTTTCAAGTTAAATAGTTTCATAAACAACTAATAGACAATGTCATAGAATCCAAAATTATTGGAAACTATTTAACTTAACAAACACGTCTCTGAATTGATATTAATTAATATTTAGGGGTTACTTTTTTTTGGGCAAATGTTTGCCCAAGTGTGACCATACCCTTTACTTACTCAGGCTCTAGTTCGATATATTTTTAATTATTTTTTTTTAGACTTGAAAAGGTTTTCATTCCATTACATGAATCTATGTGACAAAGAAATAATATCGAACTTCCTCCAGGTTAGCAACTAATATCTTGGCTAAAAATTCATTACAGTTCGCATAAAAGTAAAATTATTTGTTGTTGGTTTAAGCAGCAACGAAATGCGAAATGCTACAAACAATTTTTTAGCACCCTCTTTCTACAACTCGCGCGGTCGACTTGAGTAGAAAATTTATATGAAAATCATTTATTTCTTGGAGTGATCTTCATACAAATTTTTTAGACAAGTCGCCTGCTTAAACTGTGTAAACTGGTGGTAAATTCGTAAATAATAAATATTAAAGCAATAATTTAACGAAGTTCAATAAAATTCTTAAGTGTCGGCCGTTCGATTCAAAAGCGGGATGAATGAATTTTATTGCCGAAAGTATTTTGTTAAAAGTTTTTGCTTCAAAGCATTAATAAACAGCTTGATTTGCTTTTATCTATATTTTCACTTGAAAATTATTTTAATAGCGTCCTTATTAAATATTAATATGGGAATTTCCACCGAAAAGTTCACCGGCCACCAAAAAATTAAACCTTCTTGAAAACACTTTGTTTTATCATATTTTCATAAAGAAACAATGAAATTTTTCACTAATATAAAAAATTTTACATTCATACATAATTCACTTCGAGTTATTCTAATGAAAAGTAAAAACAAACGCAACTTTTTTCACTTGGATATTTCTTTTGCTCGTTTTGTTTTGATAAACGTTCTTAATGTTCTTTGACTTTTAGTCTCCAAAATTTTTCTGTGGGCTCAAAAAGCCAAAAAAGAAAGCATAAGAAACTGTTTGATGGCAAATAGTTGTAAATGTTTGCTTTAAAAAAAAACTTATAATACGATGTCACGTGCGACATTGAAAAACAGCGGGAAAATACATGCAGAAAGCCCATCAAATAATCAGCACCAACAAAAATATTTAATACAATTAAAATATAAAAAAAAATTGCTGGAAAATATAAATATTTGTGGTCACATGCGACATCGTAAGTGTAAAATTAAAAAATTATTACATAAACAATTTTTACATAGTTTTTAATTGTTTAAATTTAGATGAGCAAAAAAGGCGCACAAAATAAGTAGAATTGCAAACGGGTGGAGAGAAAAGTTGAAGGAAGATGAAATATTTTTACAAGACCAGAAGTTATTAAAAAAAAGGTTGGAGTGCAGAATGATAGGAAAAAGTAGAAAGAGTTGACTGAAAAAAAATATAATATGATTCAAGAGAAAATGCAGAATGACTGCATAAATACGAGTATAGAGACAAAATCGGCAGAATGTCATAATTTATAGTTTCATATTTATAATTTCTTAAAAATATTAACAGACACCGAAGGTCCTGACTCTCAAAAGCTAATCAATTATTCTTCAAAAAACACAAATATTTAATACAATTAAAACATAAAAAAATTGGTTGAAAATTATAGATATTTGTGGTCACGTGCGACATCGTAAGTGTAAAATTATAGAACAATTACAAACAATTTTTACATACCTTTTAATTATTAAAAAAGCCAGCAGAGGTACAAAATGTGGTGGAGAGAAAAAATTAAAGCAGATGAAATATTGGGCCTAACTACGAGTGTCGTATTTCAACTACGACTACTAGATTAAAGAAAAAATGTTGCAATGTTCTTTAGTCTAGTACAAAATCGTGGTCGCCGAAGTCGAAATACGATACTCATAATAAAATCCATTATTACAAAACTATAAATTGAAAAACAGGGAAAGAATGCGGAATGATACAAAAAAAAAGTAGAAAGAGTTGGCTGAAGGAAAAAATAAATGATTGAAGAGAAAATGCATAATGAATGCATAAATATAAAGACAAAATCGTCAGAAGCTCATAATTTATAATTTCGTAAAAATACTTAAAAAAAACACTTTAAATGTCTTGATAGAAAAAGTGTCAAGTGCGACTTTAATTAAAATGGAATTGAAAAAAATATATTAATAATTTTTGGGTAAAATCAGAACCAATTCAGGTATAAAAATTTTTAAATTTTGATTTTTTATGGCAGTCACGTTCGACATCATGACAAAAAATTTTTATCATCCTTGAAAGTGCACTATTAATACTATGTTATTATGTAAAACAAAATTTTAATGAGGTCATTCTCCTTGTACATTTACGCTTTTTTTTCGTGATAAAGTAAAGTTAATTTCAACACCAACATGCATCTCCTTTATCTCCTCCCCCCATACAACGTTCATTTGTTAACTGAATAAACGCCTTGTTCGCTTTATTATGACCAAATTATTTGTTGAACCATATGTTGGCAATATGTTTTAAATGTTGTAACTTTCTAATAAACAAGTCTTTTATTGTCCTTTTTTTGAGGAGAGGTGGGGAAAAGCAGTTCAAATTAAATCCGTTTAACAATAGAAAATGTTAAAACTTGTATTTAAAATCTTTAAAGCGTAGCAAATGTTTACTGCACTAGCACTCCTTGGTAATTAGTTTGCTGTTTTCATTTAGTTGTGAATTAAAAAGTTTGTGTCATTGTTTTATTTTTGTAATTAAATTAAAATAATTGTCGTGGTGCTGTTAAAAATATTTTAGAATATTAAAACTTAACAAAGTTTTGCCCTTTAATTTTTATGCTCTGAATAGTATGACCTTTAGGAATTAAAAAAAAAACTGCTAGTGAGTTAGGAAAATAGTAAATTTGCAGGTTGTTAATTTCTCTAAGGATAATACATATTTCATTATTATTATGATTTTTTTTTTTTTGCTAAAAATTTATTTCAGAATTTAATTTAGTGGGTGTTTCTTGGACATTGCTGTCTCCATAAACATTTAAGATTGCTTCAGGACGTATGCTCAGCTGACTAACATGACATTTTTGAGGCCTATTAGGTCTCTAAAATAATGTACAAGTAATTTTGTATATAAGCAATAGCAAGTAATATACATTTTTTATTTTTCTTTTAATAATTCTGATATTTCTTAAAAGAATCTGACAAGGGCAGATTATAAATTCCAATTACTAAAAATTAAACAACTTGTATGGTTAACGTCATAAGTTGAGAACGATGGGTTTGACTTAAAAAGTTTTCAACTTCCCTTTATTGAATAAGAAAAATTATTGGTTCTAGGCCCATTTGCGAAAACCGATTCGAAAGATAAGGTCGATTCAAGACCTCAGAGATCGAATACATACTGCCGCAAATGTGAGAATTAGTAATAGAGAATGACAATGAGTACTAAAAAAAACATACTTAAGTGAATAGTCATGAATTTAGTAACTGCGTATTATCATAATTGTGCAATTCATATGCTCACGTATTTTATCTCAAGCAGTATGACTACAGTCGACTTCACATACAAGAGCGTCTCTACTTCGTTTATGCAAAAAACTAAAATACGCTACAACTTTAAGTAAAAAATTACATGCGTATCAAGCGTATTTAGTGTCTGTCTTATTTATAGTCGGAGTAAGCTTATACTCAGACTATGGATATTTATTCGGATAAAATATACGCATGATACTCGGGATATTTATTCATCATTCGCCACCGTATACGCACACACGCACATTTGCGTATATAAAATGGAATGGAAAATGTATAGATGTGTGTGTGTGGCTGTTTCCAGACATGCTCTTTGTGAGAGTAAATAAAATAGACCTTTATATACGCATGTGTAGCCTATTAATAGTTGAGAGTATTTTTATACTTAAGCATATGATTGTAGCTCATATAATCTATAAATTGTGGTTGTAGTCGTTCGTGGTGCGTAACTTAAAAAATTTATATGAACAAAGTTGTTGGTTCGGTTAAAAATTAATGCGTGTGTTTGCATATGAGCGATTTGTTTTTTTATTTTTAGCTGTACACATACCTAGTTGTTTGACTGCCAATACTCAAAGAGTACTAAAAACTATACTTTTGTCATTCTCTGATTGCTAGTGGAAAATTTCATGAAAATAATATGGTTCTGCAAGTTAGCCGTGGCGCCCATTAGGCTGATACGGTTTTCCATTATTAATGGCTTACTCTCATTTTCTTAATTAAATAAACATCCAATAATTTCGCTTAAAATATGTATGTACTGGTTTTTTCACATATCAAAATTAAATCTCTTATTGAAATTGAAATTTCTTTCAATTTTATATTGTCAACAACTATAAATCATACTTTAATTTTTTTCTTAGTTAATTTGAAAATAATAGCACAAAAACACAAGCAACCAAGCAATGAACATAATAAACAAAAATACTCACCTGTTGAGGTTGTGGGCAAATTTTCTGACATTGTGCTATTTGCTTGAAGTCACACTGTTTGCTTTTGACGAACGTTTTACAACCAAGACAAACCAACAAACTTTAAGACTCCCCTTTTATCTCAAACGCCAGATAGTAAGTGAGTGCAGCGCAGAAAGGCAGTAGGTAGTAAGTAGTAAATTAAGGGTTTAATAGACTTTTGGCCGTTTCGTAGTACAAATTCAATGCAATAATGACGTTGTTGTTGATGACACATTCATGTTTGTAGTAAAATAAAAATAAATGAAAAAAATACCAAAACAGCAATGAACCGGATATATAGACTGAGCGAAAGGGAAAAGTATTTAAAACCAGCAGTTTTCACAGTAGACTTATAAGTACGTCTAAACAATACATTGGCAGAGGCAGAGCAGCTACCTTTTTCCTACTGTCTGCCGCTGCTATTGTTTTTGTTTTTTATTTTAAAACAACAACAGTTGAGAAATAATTGCAAGGAAACACTTTATTAGTTGTTTACCTTTCCTCATGTTGTCAGTAGAAGAAGAAGAAGAAGAAGAAGACTTATATCTCTCTATTGGTATGTGTGGGTGTGTATGTGTGATTATTAGTACTTTCCGTTATTCCCTAAGTTCAATGCAGCATTGGGTCTCTTCTTCATTGTGAATCAAAGTGTGTGTTAGTATTTCCGTTTTGTGTGCCTTTCTCTCTCTCACACAATTATTGTTGCTCTCTTTATATTAAAACTAAAGTATTCAGTATTAATGACGTCATGGTTGACACAATGTGTGTGTGTGTGTGCTTATGCGTGATTATTTTTCTACTCGGCGACAGGGATCTTTGTTGTTTTTTGTTTCTTGAAAACTTGAATTAATTTTTTTTTGTTATTTTTTTTTTTGCCAAAAAAAAATATGAGAGGCAAAGGAAGTTAATTTTTTGTTAGTTTTGTCTGTTAAAATAAATTATAAAAGCTGTTTTATTTTTATTATTGTTTGTTTTTTTATATCAATATTCCTATTCCATTCACATTTATTGTTGTTCATTTCGAGTGTTTATTAAACTGTAATACTTAAACAACAAATTGTTGGGTTGGGTTTTTGCCATTTTGTGTTTCTTAATTTATTTTTATTTTTATTTTCGTTAAACACTTGAAGTTAAGCAGCCATTAAATATGTAAGTGGTAAAAACTACCACTCGTTTAAAGACTTATTTACAAGCGTTATTGTGCATGTCCTTCCATCACGCAAATTCGTATTTATGTTCCGGCAAATTTTTTGTATTTTCTCTTGCTGTTTATTATTTCAAATCAACAACATTTTGTGCTTTATAATACTTTTATTGTAAAACATTTGTTTTTCATGCAAATTTCAACCGTTTTGTTCATTTTATTTTTACTTTGCTTTTGTATTGAGCATTGAACTGAGGTTTTATTTATTTTTTTTTTTGCTGTTTTATTGTTGATGTTTTATAAATTTGCTTGGTCAATTGAACACTTGTTGTTGAGGGTGATAGAAAAGCCTGTAATTAAAAAGAGAAAAAAAAAATTATATACAAGTGTGTACTCGTATGTATTTATATGCATAAAAAATATTACATTCTTAGTTGAATAATTTTTTTTTAATTGCACAAAAAGTAATTTATATCAAAATGATTGATATGATCAAGCACTTTTTTAAATTAAATTTATACAGTATGTGTTGTACGTCTATACCCATGATTATGCAATTTGTTGGCGCCGTTGAGTTCAGTTCAGAGCCGCTGACGCATTGAGCGGACGGACGTCGTCATCACCTCAACGCTAAATTGTCTTTTATTAATATCATTGGGGCATATTCATAGTCAAAACAAAGTACGTATACTTTAAGAGTTTAACACCAGTGTTTTGTATGATAATACTGGTTTTAAATTCTTAAAGTATACTTTGTTTTGACTATGAATGTGCGCCATTGTGTTGATGTTAACATGCTATCAATTATCCCTATATGTTTTCTTTTTGCCAATTGCTTTATATAAAATTATATTTTGTTTCAAATAAAAGTATTTTTTATGAGAGAGTTCTAATGATCAAGAAAACAAAGAAAATAAACTTAAACTTGAGAAGAATATTATGAGGCCAAGATCAGACAATTTAAATTTTCCGTATAACAAGCAAGTGAACCAAGCAGTTTGCTAAGAACTCGAGAGTATTTCGAAACCTGGGAAAGCGTCTATTTGCTACAGATTTATTGTATATTTGCGACCAAAAATATAAACTTTAATGAAGGGTAGAGTATGATCACCAACATTACGGTTGCTGCCAACTCAACATAGTTTGATTGTCTAAGAGTCAAACCAACTTTTACGTTGGCATTGCCATTCATAACTTAAATAAAGGTTGAGTTTGTAGTTGTCTTGTGCCATGACGTTGTCTACTAAAAGTTGGTTGAGATTTACAAAAAATTGTAATTGATAGTGTGAAACTTGGTTTGACTCTCAGACGACAAAACTGATTTCAGTTGAGAACGACAATGAGAGCAAAGATGCGAATGATTACACAAAAGAAATTAATTAATTGTAAAGGTGACTAAAAAAAGAAAAAAAACACGTGTATGAACGTTTTAAAGGCTTACACCTGAAACTCATTTTACGGCCTATTTGAAGTTGCACCCTTGTGTAATAAAAAATATAGAAAATCGTGTGATACTTAGCTTTTTGGCATATCGTGTCTTCAGAACATTTATTCATTACAAGCAACATTTTATTGGTATATGTACATTAACCCTCTAACTCTTCTGGAAATGGGTATTTTTGGCAATTTTTGTTTAAAGCAAAAATCATGCTTAAAACAGGGATGTATGTAGTTGAAATATTCTGCGAAAATATTTGTCATGAAATTCTACTATAAGTCTCAGAACACACTTAAATCGTAAATTCAACTTTAATACCAGAAATAACCAAAAACTTAAAAGAATTTTGTTAAAAAAATTAGAGATATTCAGCCTTATCATGAATGCCACATGTGAAAATTTCCGAATCAAATTTTTCTTTCACAAGGATTTTAATTTCGTTTAATCAATTCCAATAAAATTAAAAACTAACATATTTCCACTTTTTCCAACAGACAAATCTATGTGAATGATTTTTTTTCATAAATTTTCAGATTATTTTGCAATCGTATGAAGTTTTTTGATACCGATTTTTCACACGTTCGGAAATTTCCATGTGAAATTTTATTTAGGATAAGCCTGATTATTTCATTAAATAAGAATTCAAAATACTGAACTTATTCCCGATTAAGAAATTATTCCAGATCAAAATTTTTTAATTTTTGTTAAAGTATAAGACTATCACATCCCACGGTGTCTATGATATTGGAGTAGACAGCTGATGTTTTGAAAAGAGTCATCTGCAGACTTTTTATTAAGTTTGACAGAAGAAAGGCAGGTCTACTCTAAATTGGATTTTATCTTAGATATTTCCCGGTGTTATTTTGCAGAAAAAAGTCACTTTAACCCAACGCCATTTGAAAATCGCAATTGATAATGCCAAGTGGCCGACAGTAACAATAGATATCTGTCAATAGTGAATACGTTAATGCGTATATTGGGATGTCGACAAACACTCCGTGTTAAGTCGCACATTTTCGTATCACGAAAAAATACGCCACGCGCCCATCTCTAATAGAGGTGCATGTTCTATAATTGTATATTTTATCATTTTATATTTAGTGCATTTAAAATGTAGACTTGAATTTAATTTTTTTTAATAACATATTAAGATCAGTGAACAGGAAAAAAAAAATTAAAATGTGCACTCGCCCTTATATAAAAAATATGGCCGAAATAAAACTCTGAAATAAAACATAAAAAATTCATATCGTTAAGACACACTTTAATATTATAGAAATAAGCAAAATAAAATATTTGCCTTAACATAAGAAATATAATCCCTAGAATTAAAATAATAACAAAAAAAGCTAAATTTGTTTAGTAAAGCAATCTGTTCGAAACTTGAGCAGCCTCAATTTCAATATTTGCTTAAAGTCTCCTTTAACTTTTTCCACTCCATTGAAATCTCTATTTTACTTTGTAATGCCAAAGGGAAAAATACGCATGTGCGTGTGTAAATGGAAATCCTTGTGGCTTTTAGGCTTTACATGAATACGAGCAATAATTTTCATGTGGTCTTTTTTTGTGTTGTTTAATTTAGTCACAGTCGGTTTTTATTTGTTTTTTTTTTTCATCGAAAACCGCAAAATATATGTCGCCATTATATTTATATTAAGAGTAGAATATCATTTTAGGCCTTGTACTGGTTTGAATTTAAAAATCAAATGCTTTGGCAAAAAAAAAAAATTATTTAGGCTAACACCAGCTGTGCCGGCGGCTTGGGCTGCTAGAAAATTTTGCACATTAAACCCTTAAAAATAAAACAAATATTTTTATTGCCGCTGATAAAAAGAAATTCGCATAAAACTTCATTAAAAGTAAATGTGCGTGAATAATAAGGCGACATTTAATCCCACATTTAGTGAATAAAATTAAGCGAGCTGCAAGTTCAAAAGCAATTTGAGCATAAAAATCGATTTTCGCATAACCCAATGAAATGAAAATTACTAAATCCAATTTCTTTCATTTCTAATGTGGATTGAAAGTTTAAAATCTATAAAAATAGGAATTTAGAGAAATTTTTATTATTAAGCAGAAGAAAATGTTTATTAAATCATTATAAAAATTAATGTCATGCACCTCTAAAGACTTTTGAAATTCAAGTTTATCATACGAATTTTGAAATACTTTTTTTTAAATTTATTTGTGCCACCCTGAATTATCGGCATGAATGAGTATAGAAAAAATGTTTTTATTATTTAAAGCATGTTCATATTTTGTTTGCTTATTTTCGTGTACACAGAAGTATGATGACGTGTATGCATTTAATATTTTACACATTTCAATTCATATAAAACCGACGCCAAGAGTTCAACTACTGCAGAAGCAGCAAGCGCAATAACAAAAAAAAAAAAAAAAAAAAAGAAAAGAACACTATGGCTCTTAGTCGTATATTATTAAGTCAAAAGTTTGGGGTTAATGTTTTTTATATTAAAAGCAAATGTACGAGTAAACCCCAAGGCACATAGAAACAGAGTTTTATTATTTGTTTCATTCATTTGTGTTTTGAAATGTTTTGGCTTAAGAACTGCAATTTCAACTCAACAAGTAAAACTCCCATACTTTTTACTGATCTAATCACTGTGTGTTGCATTAACTTGTCAGCTTAATTATACGTGTGAAGGTTTTGTGTTCATTGTATAACCTCTAAATATTTAACAAATTGTTGGCCATACATGTACATCTCTTCATAGTCTCTTCTGGGTGATAGCGGAAGAAGGTTTAATTATTTTTTTCTGTTTGCCAAAAGCAACAAAATCGCAATTGAATTGTTTGAACAGGCCGCTCCAATTCATAGTGTGCTAGACTGCCAGTTTGGTTTACAGGTTTTACAGGTTGGATGCTCGCCAAAGACTAGCAGTTCTGTTTGTATTTTATTAACCGGCGAAGTGCCAGAATTAAAAAAAAATTATTTAGTTATAACGAACAGATTTAATAATAAAATAATGCGTACAGTAAACAGCTAATCCACACCAAACAGTGTTGCATTAATATTTCATATAAATTAGAGTGCACTTACGAACTCTCTCAATTCAAAACGAATTTGTTGATTACTTTCAAGTACACATGGGTCTAACTCATTCAGTCGGTCATTTTAGACGCAAACCTTTGATCAAACTTATGCATTAAACACATTCACCACAGCAGGCTACACGAGCACACGACTTCAAATGCCGCTAGCAGTATTTGTCGCCTCGTAGCCAGCTCCTTAATTATTTTGCAGGCGGCAGCAGCACCATCTGCATTTGATATTTAAGTATAAATACATAGTTCAGTATTGCCACCTTCAAATATTTCGCATTTATAAAAATTAAATTACTCTTTCAAAATGTACTTATATGACGTAAAAGTATAAAAATGAATCAATTTATGCTTTACATAAATTTTTGGATATTGTTTCTGTTAGATAATATGAAATAATTGTACGATATCATTCATTCAACATTTTATATTATACTGGCAAGACTGAATTTTCTCATTGTTGCCAAAGAAATAGAAATTAGTTTAATTGGACTACAACGACAAAATGAGCATAGACAACAACCTGCCGCCCTGTTGCCTTGCAGTCTTCAAAAGAATCACTCTCATATAAACATGTGTATTCTATCCTTGACATTTTGTAGTTGGTAGCCTGCTGGTGAATGCGTTTAATGCATTATGTAATATAAATGGGTTTTGTCATATATTTGTCTAAACCGACCGACTGAAAGAGTTGAACCCAAGTCTACTTTCAAGAGCATGTGCAAGTTCGAAAAACACTGTGACACCTTTTTACTAATATATACATACTTGCATACATGCACTCCCAAGCCACTTGTGAGTCCATTGGCCAGCAAATTGCCAATGACCTGTAAACAAGTTAAGGGGCAAATGGAACCATACTATATATTTAAAAAATTTTAATAGATAATGTTTGCTGGGTATTATTTTGCAAAAGAGTTCACTCGCACATAAAGGGTGTTTTTTTTTTATAGAGTGACACAAGTTTAAATCATAATAAAACAAGGAAATATATTTTAATATCAATGAAACGAGCATTATTGGAAAGAAAATTTTATGAAATTAATGTTTAAATATGATTTCTGCCATGTGGCCGTCACTGCTGGCGCCTAGAAGGCTCAATATGGAACACCAATTTTCAACAACTTTTCGCAGAATTTGTGGCCGTATTTCGCCGATAACTCTTCGAATGTTGATTTCCAGGTGTTCAATTGTTTGTGGTTTATCGACGTAGACAAATGACTCAACATAACACCAAAGAAAATAATTCAATGGGGTTAAATCACACGATCTTGGTGGCCAATTAATTGGGCCATTATGTGAAATTATTTTTTCATCAAAAGTTTCTTTGAGTAAATCAATTATAGTGCCCGCTGTGTGGCATGTGGCTCTGTCCTGTTGGAACCACATATCAACAAGATTAGTACCACGTAATTGGGGTACAAAAAAATTTCGAATCATGTTCCTCTACCGTTCGCCATTGACAGTAACATTCTGACCATTATTGTTTTTGAAGACATACGAGTATGGGCCAATAACTCCGCCAGCCCATAAAGCCCACCAAACAGTAATTTTCTGCAGATGTAATCGTGTTTCGGCAAAAGCTTGTGGACTCTCCTCACTCCAAATGCGACAATTCTGCTTATTTACGTACCCATTCAACCGGAAATGGGCTTCATCGGAAAATAAAATTTTGAGTGGAAATTCAAAATCAATATCAACTTGTTCTTGAGCCCATTCGTCGAACAATTTGCACGCGTTGCTCTGGTGTAAAGTCGATTCATAATGAAATTTCAAATCAAACTAAAGAAAAAGCAACTATCAGCTGTTAAATGGGTGCTCAAATAAAGCACTCACAGTTGTGACACTCTAAAATTACACCCTATACATATGTATGCATATGTTAAGTGGAAAATACTTTCTGTGCCAATTTCTGGCAAAAAAAAGGAAAAGAAAATTCTGCTCCCATATTCCCAAGTTTTTAAACACACAAGCAAATATTTAACGATATTTTAACACGCTTACGGGGCTTACGGGACTAAACAGGATGTTGAAATTAAAATTGTGTTTTCTGTTTTACATTTTTTTTACTAGTTTTTCGTGCGGAAAATATTCGTATGTACTAAAAAATGGGAGAAAAATTCCTTTATTTATAAAAAAAGGTTCAACAGAAATGAAGAAGGATAAAGCAAAGGAGTAAAATTTTTTACTAAATGAATCATAAAGTTTTTTTTCTATAGAAAACAAATTTATGTAAATAGCTAACTATGGATTTTAAATATTTGCTGCAACCATTATTTATGATTAAATTTTATCAATTTAATATTTATGAATAATATTTATTCTAATGGAATTGAATTTTACTTTAAGCAATAAATTTCTTAATCAAGCTTAAGCTAAAAATTTTTGTTGGTTTTTTATTGCATAATTTTATTTGCTAAAAAATACAAAAGAAGTTAATTAAGAGACTGGTTAGAGGCGCAACATGTGCCACAATTGATTTATTGAAAGATACGTTTGATAACCTCAAAGTCTCACATTTGGAACTCTATGCGGTTTTGTCGCGCGATTTACGTTGCTACGCGCATTAAAAGCGTATTAATACCAAGTGGCCTTAACATTACAAAAATTATTTTTTTATTTGTATGTTGACAGTTCGGTTCAGATTTTATCCTATTTTATAGGAATTTGACGAACTGGTATAGTCAGCTGACGATCAGCTGCTCTGATAAGGCAACCCTATTCTTGCGCTAAAACAAAAATACAGCTGACGATAGTAAACAGAAGCAATTCGGCATTAAGAGTTCATTTGTTTAAAAAATTTAATAGCGTTTTAAAATTTGTGTTGTTACTTAAAGAACAAAAAGTGTGATTTTCTACTCTACCAGAATCAATCAATCGTTTATTTTGGGACAAAAAAAAATCTTTGAGGTGTGAAAATATTACAACGTTATGTTGGCTCAATGCATTAAACACATTCACCACAGCAGGCTACCGACTACAAAATGTCAAGGATAGAATACACTATCAAGGCAATCACGAATAAAATTCCGCGTGAAATTTCTCCCTTTTTCAATTAGAATTTTTTGTTTTCCCTATTACTGGCTATAAGTTGGAATTGTTCCCCGGGAAAAATTTCACGCGTAATTTTATTCATGATTGCACTGTATGTGAATACCATCTAATTAATCACTTTATACATTTTTATATTTAAGTTTTCTATGAAATTTACTTTTTTGTTTTTGAAAAATATGTTTAGGTTTTTTTTTTTGATTATTTTTGATTATTGTTTTATAACTTCTCTTCTTATATAAAAGAAATTATTTTATTCAATAAATTTGAATATAATTCGAAGCATCCATAATATGAGAGTGATTCTTTTGAAGACAGCAAGGCAACAAGGCGGCAGGTTGTTGTCTATGCTCATTTTGTCGTTGTAGTCCAATTAAACTAATTTCTATTTCTTTGGCAACAATGAGAAAATTCAGTCTTGCCAGTATAATATAAAATGTTGAATGAATGATATCGTATATACAATTATTTCATATTATTTAACAGAAACAATATCCAAAAATTGATGTAAAGCATAATGCTAGGAATACAACTAGGACGAACGACGAATTTCGTCCGCGTCGACGAATTCGTCGTGTGAAGCACAACAACGACGAATTTACTCAGCTAATTCCTCTCTTATAATTGATAAAGTTGGTTATTGTGTGTGCAAAGACAGAGAGAGAGAGAAAATTGTTTTTTCGTCGTTCATCGGCGAACAAAATAGAAATAAATCTATATCAGAGTTCGTCACGCACGACGAATTTCGTTCAACGGCGGTGTTGTGTTCATTTTCATATGCATAAATGTGTTTTATTTTTTATGACGAAAGTTCGCACCGAAAAATTCGTCGTTCGTCCCAGTTGTGTTCCTAGCATAAATTGATTAATTTTTATACTTTTACGTCATATAAGTACATTTTGAAAGAGTAATTTAATTTTTATAAATGCGAAATATTTAAAGGTGGCAATACTGAACTATGTATTTATACTTAAATATGAAATGCAGATGGTGCTGCTGCCGTCTGCAAAATTATTAAGGAGATGGCTACGAGGCGACAAATACTGTTGCGGCATTTGAAGTCGTGTGCTCGTGTAGCCTGCTGTGGTGAATGTGTTTAATTCATAATGCTAAATTCTGGAGTTTGTGATACTATGATGATACAAATATATTGCCTGTACACCAGCTGCCTTATTTATAAAAATTATTAAGGCTTAATAAAGATTTCCTTACAAAAGTTTGCTTATTAAACGTTTATAAGAACATAATATTTTATTTGTCTAAATAAAGCACTAAAAGTTTAAGTTCCTGCATAACAAATTGATATTGCAGTGAAGTAATAAACGTGTTACGTGTTAGAAACAAAAGGAATTTTTTGTTTATACTCGTACATACTTAAAAATACTCCAGCTTAAGAACCAGACTACATTCCATGTATATGTATGTATATGTGTATATATTTATGTATGTGTGTGTGTATATACATATATGTATGGGAGTGTAGGTATATTAAATCCTTTCTGGTTTTTGTTTTTCCCAACACATTCTTTTTTTTTTATTAATTAACTTTCTATTATTGTATCATACTTTATAAAGGATGTTTTTGTTGTTAAAAAACAAAGAGAAACCATATATAGAAACACAATGAATACTGCTGCTCTTGTTTACACTATTTTGCACAACTGTATGGCAATAACGGGTGGTTTTTCTTTGATGACATAGAAGTTAACAATTGGTATATTTTCAAAAAGAGTTATTTGCAATAACGGATTATTACAGCAGCTTATCAGTTGTGCCAGTATACTGTTGAAAGCATGGAATGCCCTACAATGTTTGGGTAAACGACAACTAGTAAATGCTGCGAAGGGCCATAAATGATAAGTTGCGATAACGAATTTTCAATTGTTGGCGCTTTCTGGTAATAGTTAAGCAGTGTGGATCCTCATTGGGATCAAAACTAGGGGAAAAACGAGACAAATCAACAAAAAGCTTCATAACTGTCCCTGAGTTGCTCGTAGAGGGGTAAAACTTGAGACCGACCCCCACTAGTACTTTGCACTCCACAGTTTTTATGAACACAACAACCCCCTATCTGCGCTCCTTAAGGGGCTCCCATATAAAATATTATTTTTTATACAATTACTCCCATCGCCCTAACTAGCCCCACACTGCCTCTAAAGGAGTCAAACATATGACCTTCCTACAACATTTTTGTTGGCCCCCCAACAGTTGTACAGAACACACCTAGCTTCGAGGTTCAGTCATTAGGGTGGTCACCATACACAAATGTTTAATGTTTAAAAAATGTTTTATTAGGAACTGTGCCTGAGTTGCTCCTAGAGGGGTAAAACTTAAGACTGACTCCAGTAATATTTTGCCCTCTACATTTTTTATGAATAGACCAACCCCCTATATGCGCTCCTTAAGGGGGCTCCCATACAAAATATTTATTTTATTTTATTGGCCCTAACTAGCCCCAGCCTGTCCCTAGAGCAGTCTAATATATGACTGATCCGCAATATTTTTGTTGCCCCAACATTTGTTCAGAACACACCTAGCCTCCAGCTTCAGTCATTAGGGTGGTCTCCATACAAAAATTTTTAATTAAATTAAATTTTTATAATTAAATAATGTTAATTATTTAAATCCGCCTACAAAATAATTCAAGAATACAATATTTAATTGAACATGTTTGCACGTGCAAGTTTTATATTCACAAGATACAAGGAAGAGATTTCTGCAGAATAATACTTTTGACAGGACAAATTCACATAAAATCAGGCAGCAATTTGTTTATTTTATTTTTAACTTTGTCAATGTGCCATGTTTCATTATTATTTGTTGATTTTTTCCGGAACTTGAACAGTTCTCATTTAACACCCATATTTATTATTTACACAGATTAAAGAGACACTCATCTGCTCAAAACTACACAAATACATGCACACATACACAAATAAAATGCTCTTACACTCTACACACACACACATGTGTAAATATTTCTATGCTCGCTGCATTTAAAAGTTTGTATGAAAATGTGTTGTTTTGCTCTGCCCTCCAGCCTCCTGCTGAGTGAGACGTTACAGGATTAAAACATGTGTATTTCTTTCTTAAATTTTCAAAAGTTTTTTCCTGTCTGCCTCATTGAGGGATTGATTTCTTTTCGTTTTTATGTTTTCATTTAATGAATTTTATTTCTTTTAGAAAATAATTAGCAGCATAATTTATTAAAAATGGGGTTTTTTTGTAACACACACAATTTTTAATTACCTTCCATTAAAGGCTTTAATATGATTATGGATTTTTAACTTATTATTATGTTTTTTTTGTAGAACTTTTTTTACTTCTAATGCTCACAATGTTTTAAACATCTTTGCTTGTTTTGCAACATTTTCCAAATTTTTTTGGTGTTTGCTAATGTTGTTTTTGTTGTTGTGCATGTAATTTACATTTTCTTATTTTCTTATATTTCCTCATTATTTTTTTACAATTCGCTTTAATTTCCTCCGCTTGTGTGTTTTTTTGCTACCGTTAGTTTTGAGAGCACGCACGCAACTGATTTTATTGTATTTCTTTTAACTTGTATATTAGAGAGCTTTCGTGGCAAGTTTTGTGAGCTTTTGATAAATTATATGGAAGAGAGAAGTGCAGTCTTTTATTAATAATTTGTATATTTTTTTCTGCATTAATATTAACAGTGTACACAATTTAAGGACATTGAAATAGATAAAAAAATATATATTTTATTCACAATAACTTACAAAAAAGCTTTTAGCATCAGAATGCACTTTCAAACGCTTTTTTTCTGCTTCTTTAAACCAATTTAAAAGAGAAAGTATTTAAATAAAAATATTAATTTAGTAGATGTTCGTATGTAATTGATTATATTTACACTAATTGTCATTGTAAAAGGTTTAGGTCGCACAATTACATTTGAAATAAAAACAAAATGTTAAAATTTGTTTTTGTTTGAATGTAAGCGTACGACAAGTTGAGCGTTGTCCATATCGTGGGACAGTCCCTTAAACTATTGTGTGTGGAACGAGTGTTTATTTTTGTCCAAAAGGGAGGAAGTACGATGTACAAGTGTCTTTAGTAAACAAATTTAGATTGTTGTGCTGGCGACCCGCCAATAATATTGAATACAAATTTTATACTCAACAAATTGTTTATACAAATTTCATTGTTCTCACTGTTTGGCGGCATCGAAGCAGAGTTTATGATGCTTTGCATAATGTATCAGCGATATATTTGCAGTTGTCTGATACCGGGCTCGAACCCATGACCTTCGTTTTCGTAGTCAACGTGCTAACTACTTCAGCCAACGCCACCCTCAACTGGTAAAATTGTTGGGACGGGGATTGGCTGGGATTTCAAAAAGACAAGCCTAAAAATGTTGCGGAAACTTTGGCTTCTCAGAAATTCGATGTCAGCTTGCGCTTAAGATTTTTTTTAAAGAGTCGGCTGCTGCTCAAACTCTGAATTTCTTAGAACTTTCAAAGAATATGTGATGTATTCTTATAGGCGATTAGCAAGGCATAATAAGTCTATAAGCTTTCACGCCAGATGCCTGACTTTAGTTCGCAGAAAATTTTATTTCAGAACGATTTATTGCATACAAGAAATAATACCTTTTCAGCGTTTTGAAATGATTTTTTCTAAAACTAAATTACAAGCCGACTTCTTTCATATAAGTATATTTATTTGCTGCAGTTTGTACTTTTAACCATAAACCATATAAATATATTACAAATGCATTCACAGATTAAATCAAGACAAAAACAATTAAAGCTAAATTACTTCATGCATTTTTATACTCATTTTGTATTATACTTCCCACATTTGAAAAATATGTATTTCCTAAACTATTAAAAAAATCAATTAAACAAAAAAAAACACATGTAACAAAAGTGACCACAGAATATTACACTAAAGCCAATTTATATACAAAAAAAATATAAAATCTAATTTAAGTCAATATAAATAAATTGAATTGGAAGTACACGAAAAAAAAAACAAATTAACGCCAACATGTGGCCCACCTTTTTCCGTTTGCTATATAAATTCTTTAAATTCAAATTGTTTGACAAGGAATTTTTTTATTATTAATATACATACATACATACATACGAGTACATATTAACTTACAAGTTTTGTGTAAACAAAATAATTTTTATTATGATTAAAAAATGGTTTAGCAAAATTTTCATTAAATAAACAAATAATTCAAATTGGAAAAAGTAACGGCAAATGTTCAAAATATAGGGTATTTTTTCTATAGATGCATAAATTTATATTTATTTATTTTAAATTTTATTAATATAAGGGTATCCATATACCGATTTGATATAATTTTAAATAAAAAAAAAACAAAAAGTCAAAAAAGGTTTTCTTAAATCTTTTGTAAAATCTTTTTTAAATTGAAACTATTTTTTTTTTTTAAATTAAAGTCTTTAAATTTTGTTAGTTTATTCCCTTAAAGCTCTCGAATGGGGCTACTAAAAGTTTTGTTTGAATTAACCACCAGAGAAACAAGTCGAGGCAAAATTATCGGCGGCGGCGGCGCAGCAGTTTTGTGACCGGCGGCGGCGCGCCAAGAGAATTTTGCCTCGAGTCGAATTTTCGGCGGCTAATATAAACATATGAAAATTTAATGAGAAAATTAGAAATTGAAATTAATAAAATAAATAAATAAAAAATCGATTTTCATAATTTTTTCTCCGAAATTTGTCTCCTTGAACAGATAAAATTTCGGCTCATTTTGAGCCGATGCGAGCCGATACAATCGGCGGCGGCGGGATAAACAGAAAAATAACCGGCGGCTGTGCGCCGTCGGCTTCGAGCCAATCGACTTATTTCTCTGTTAACCACAGCGCCCTTGTGCATCGATAGCAAGAAATTCGTAATGAGCCTACTCGACACCAGAGGCTCTGTAACGATTATAAAAAAATTAAAAGACGCACAACAGCAGTGTTGTAAAAGCGAATTGATTTATTATTCAGCCCAATTATGAATTTTACCGGATCGATTTTTTTTTCTGTTCCCAATCATTTGTTCCCGGGAAAAAATTCTCCTATTCCTAATAGGGGAATAAGCAAACAATGAACAGGGAAAAAATCTTGATCAGCTGTTTAATGTTTTCATTTTTTTCTGCACTAACAAAAGAGTTCAGTAAAAAAAAAAATTTAATAAAAATTTTATATTTTCATTGCCAATCAGATTGATTGTGTGTTAATATCAATATATTTTTTCGCTTAAATAAAAAATAAAGTGAAGTGAATGAATAAAGTGAAATTCTCCATGATTTTATGTGCAAAAGAAATTGTAAATTTGATAAAATTTTTCCTTTTATCGGTCTTATTACAGGGAAACATATTGAATACCTTAGAAATATAACATTGTGCAACTTTTCGTTTTAAATAACAACATTTCTTAATTTGATTTCTGAATGATTTCAAAATGTTTCGTAAAAAAAGTCGCTAAAAATTTTCCCTCTCCGTCATATTTAGAGGACCCACATGTTTCTCCGGACATTTTCTCCCAGGAAAATTGTAAATCATAACAAGAGAAATTGGAAAAGGATCATCATGGACAACAACCCCGTCGTAAGGACTTGCTGTCGTCAAAATAATCATTCTCATATATGTAAACATGTGTAATCTATTTTTGACATATTGAAGTCGGTAGTCAGCTGGGGTGAATGCGTTTAATGCTTCATGCACAAAGAAATATGCAATCGCTTATTTTTTTTAGTTTACTTGGTTAAAGTGCTGTCCAAGTGCGATAGTGCGAAGGCAAAATGACATGGCGAATGGCAAATAATACGATACAAATTTGACAACAAAATAAACAAATTGACAAAACCGTCGTTGCTTATTGTATTTTCTTCGTCTTTAATCGGTTCTAAATTTTGAATATGTTTATCGTATGTATATATTGTGTAATCCATGTCTGAAAGTTAGCGAAGTTTTTTTATTTTTGTTTTCTTTCTTTTACATACATAAATCGACTACTTCAAAGGCCGGCACGTTTACAGCCTG
Organism: Nowickia ferox; assembly: GCA_936439885.1. Lineage (NCBI taxonomy): Eukaryota > Metazoa > Arthropoda > Insecta > Diptera > Tachinidae > Nowickia > Nowickia ferox. The sequence continues at coordinate 75,394,295 of OW387027.1, forward strand.
CATGAAACTGCTCTGCCGACGCAAGCCAACGATTGATGTGGGCATGTTAATTATGAACAGCTGTTTGCTTTCTCCTTGTGTTTTTAATTTTATTTGAGGTGTGATATTGTGTGAACCATGATACAATTATACAAGGTACTTGCACAAGCCCAGCCTGTTAATGTATACAATGCAGGAACTTGTCAAAGTTTGTTTACAAGCCGCAAAAATGTTAGTGTATGTGTGTGAATAAAATGATTACAGTGTTGCCAATGAATTTGCATGTGGCTGTGTCTCCAATTACACATTGAAGAAAATTACACTACACATCCTTTGTGTAGGTTAAAATTAAAACAAAATTAAACAAAAATAGAAGTCAAAGTACAATTACACACAGATTATACATGAATCTAATTATATTCCTACACATGTATATTACACACACACTCTGTATATTACACACATATTGGCAACACTGAATGACTATAATCATTCATGAATGCCGCGTCTGCAATTGTACTTTAGTTACCCTGTAATTGTTATTTTTAACAACAAAAGACATCTGTTTTTGACTAAATTCTGTTTGTTTCTACCAACAAAATGCGTGTGTTTCTTGGTGTTGCAATTTTGTTGTAGTCGTGCAAGTACCTTGTATAATTGTATCATGGTGTGAACACAAAATGTCATTTTACATTAGATTTTTTTTACAGTCGAAACAAATGTCGTTAGATTTATTTCGCGTTAAACGTAATGAAAGTCTTTTTACTAGTATAAAAGACTATAGGTAGACCTGAATAAAGTTTATAAATTTTGCAGAAAATTTGTTTTTGTTGCGAATAAAATTTTAAGAAATTATTTTATTCATTGTAAATTATCTATGTATGTATGTATTATAAAAATAAAACGAAAATTGAGAGTTTGATCGCTTATGCCCTTTTGGTAGCAAAGCATCCATATGTAAATACATAAGGGGCATTCCACGATAAAATGCATGTCCTGAATTTTTTTTATTTACCCAATTTTGTGATATTTTTTAGTACCCCTAAAAAACAATCTTCCTGGGAAATTTTGAATTTTTTTTTGATGCCTCGTTCAAAAGATATTAAATTTTGTTCATAACTTTCTTAAGAATAGTACAAATTGGTATCAGCATAATTTTAAAATTTACCAGGAAGGCTCCTTAGAAGGATACTAAAAAATGTCACACAATTTGTGACATACAATTTTTTTCTTTTAAACCGTGCCATTTGTTATGGAATGCGCCACATATATGCATGTGTTTACATATATTTATAAATATGTATGGCATAGCAAATAAATAATATTGAAAATAAAAACAATAAAATATAGACTCAAACGAGACACTGGGAAGAGATTAATTGCAGTGATAAGCATAGTTGATTTTTTTTGTTGCTTTAATATTCTCCAAGTGAACAGTGTTAAAACACAATCGGAAAAACTCCCGGTTTAAGAAGAGTTTTTGATTTCAGTTCTAGTTTAATTGCATTGCAGAACAGTTTAAGTTATTGGTAAAGGTGGAATGTTATAACAAAAAAAAAAAAAAAAAAAATTAAATAATAATAATAAAAAAATCAACCCAAATAATTTAAAATTTAATTTGCTTTGCGGTTATATTAGTAAAAATAGTTCGCAGGAGTAATTTTTTTTAATTATAATTTTTGTCTTCTATTTCTGGTAAAAAGAACGGTAAGACTTTTTCCATTATTTGCAATTTTACTCTCATGTTTAATTTCTTATTTCGTTTAAAATGTATTTATTGAATTTGTTATAAAATTTTTCTAGTGTACCGTTATCTTTAATTTTTATTTCCATTCGATTTCGTTACACGAGTTGGCATACTTTGTATTACAGTCCATGTTTTTTTGTGTGTTTTTTTTTTGTTTGTTTTCAAATTAAATTAGACATTTGAATTTTAAATAGACTTTAACATTTTCTAATGGCCTCAAAGTTCAATGTCAAAATGATTTTCTAGTCATCATCATTTTAATGATCAATTAATATAAATGAATTTAATATTAAATTTCTTCCTACACAAAAATGGCAACAATAATTTTTCTTAAATTCTTTATTTAACCGGCCGGTATTTTGGCCTTGTATTTATTTTTTCGTGTTTAACTGCATTTCTTATATTTCTATATAGCGTCACATAAAATTCAAAAGGGTGTAAAGTTACATTTGCAGTATTTTTCAGCAGAAGCCAAAAACATTAGGGCATAATGCAATAAAAGTAGCTTCTTGCACTTCAAAAGAGCTTTAGTCAAAATTTTTATGGAAACTTTGTTTTAACGTACACTTCAAAATCATTTTATTATTATTTTTTTTGGCTTAAATCAAGTTTAGGGGCACCTCCCAGAAATTAAAAAGAAGTATGCTATCGTATAGAAAATTAAAAAATAAGAAGAAAATAATAAATAAAAAAGTTGGCGGCAACGCTTAGTTTCCGAGTTATGGGCCTCTGAAGTTCTAGTAAAATATTCTTATCTTACGGTGTTTTCAAACGAATATGACCAATATTTGTATCTTAAAAATTAAAAAAGTACCCTATCCTATAGAAAATTGAAAAATAAGAAAAAAAAAATTAAATAAAAAAATTGGCGGCGAGGCTTAGTTTCCGAGTTATGGGCCTCTGAAACTTTAGTACAGTATTGTGAGTATGTATACGGTGTTTTTCAACGAATATGAGCAATATTGGTATCATCTTAAAGCTTTTAAGAATACCTTTCATGAAATGGTAAAAATAACTCTTGGTCAGCTATGCAGGAAAACGTTAGTAAGCAGCAAAACTTTGCAATGCAGAAAATCTTTACTAGGCTGCGCCGTCTCAGGAAACACCATGGTGGAGAAAATCCTTAAGCCCGGCCTAAGGCCGGCAATGCAAGAATACTTTAGTAGGCCAGAAAACTTTGCAATGCAGAAAATCTTTATTGTGCTGCGCCGTCTCAGGAAACACCATGGTGGAGAAAATCCTTAAGCCCGGCCGAAGGCCGGCAATGCAAGAAAACGTTAGTAAGCAGGAAAACTTTGCAATGCAGAAAACCTTTACTAGGCTGCGCCGTCTCGGGAAACACCATGGTGGAGAAAATCCTTAAAAAAAACCTTATACATACTCACAATACTGTACTAAAGTTTTAGAGGCCCATAACTCGGAAACTAAGCCTCGCCGCCAATTTTTTTATTTAATTTTTTCTTCTTGTTTTTAAATTTTCTATAGGATAGGGTACTTTTTTAATTTTTAAGATACCAATATTGGTCATATTCGTTTGAAAACACCATATAAGAATATTTTACTAGAACTTCAGAGGCCCATAACTCGGAAACTAAGCGTTGCCGCCAACTTTTTTATTTATTATTTTCTTCTTATTTTTTAATTTTCTATATGATAGCATACTTTTTTTTAATTTCTGGGAGGTGCCCCTAAACTTGATTTGTTCCTTTTTTTATATAAGGGGATGTAAGTTTATGGTTGGTTGGTGGTTTTGTTACATAAATTTTTTATTTTTGATCATACACGTTTAGAAACGTTGTAAGCAGCATAAGGACTTTCGTTAATTACACTTAATACAATCAATAGAAAATTTTTTAATTTTTTGTAAGTTACGCATTTTTTTATTTTATGTGACGCTATTTAGTTTTCTGTGTTATTGCATTTTTTTTTCTTTAATTTTCCATTTTGCATTTTGTTTTTTACTTTCGATACACTTTGATCCCGCGCCTGTGTCAATTGATAATTTTATTATGCATTTATGTACATACATATATGTATGTTTTTATTTCTGTTGGGGCAATGAAATAATTAAACCAAAAAATACTTTTAAGGGCCAATTTCACCAACTCTAAATATCAATTCATATTTAAATGTCGATTTGCATTAATTTTTGTATGGCAATATGACTTTTGAATATGCATTGAGTTGGTGAAATAGACTCTAAGAAATAAAATAAATTATTTTTCAATTCAATTGCTGATGATGCTTTGTTGAAGATTTTGTTGGTTTGGCAACGAGGCACCTTGTCAATTATAAGCATTAAGGGGGCATAAATTTTGAAGTTCAATGTAATTATTAAAGCTTTTTTCTTGTAGTGTGTGTGCGTGTGTGTGTGTGTGTGTCAGAGAGAGTTAAAGTATCCAAAGGGAATCATGAGTCCTGATGATAATCAGCTGTTCGACGTCGAATTGATTTGCTTTATGCTAGTTTACACTATGCGAGTCTTATTGCTAAGCTGATTAGTTTGTTAGGAAAGAGAGACGAGGGGAAAAGAAACGTTACTGTTCCCCTCGTCTTTCTCTCCAGCAAACTAATCAGCTTAGCAATAAGACTTGCATAGTGTAAATATGGACTTTACGCTGCATTCACACTATCAAGTGTTTTTTTTCAATTCTCGTTCAAGATTTTTACACATACTGCTTGTCAAAATTCACAAAAATTGAAAGCTGTGACGTAGGCTGCACGCAATTTCAAAGCAAGTTTTTCAGCAAGATGTCATCAAGAAAACAAATAAAATTTATTGCTTCCTCCTTGAAATAAAACGAAACAATTTCAAAGAAATAAAACAACACTGGCAGCAGAATATTTTTAAATAAGATGCAAATTTGGAGGAAAAACTGCAATCAGCTGTTTTCTTGACTGTAACTTGAAACTCTCAATTGAGTGAAAATTTGAAAGCAAATTCTCAGCAAGTTTTAAAAGTGTGAGTGTATTGGTAAAAAAAAATTAGAGACATTTTAAAATTTGAATGAAAACTTGATCGTGTGACACCCAAGTTAGACTAATAAGTTTTAAGTATTTTTCACTTGTTTTTAAAACGTCTAAATAAAATTAAATTGTGTTTTATTTTCTCATAGATAGTAAAATAATATTTTACACATATGTATTTGGTTAATGTACAAAAAAAAAATTTAAAAGCAAGAAATTGAAAAAAAAATATTAATTTCATGACAAACGGCCCTGTTCTGTAAATCAATTTGGCTTGAAATCACACAATTTAAAAACAAAACTAACTCCGATAATAGAAAATTTTTTCAGACTTTTTTTTTAATTTTTCTATCATTGGTGGAAGAAAATTATTGTATATTTAAACACGTCGGCAGGACCATTATCAATTTTGGAAATCGTGCGATTTTAAATCAATTTGAATTACAAAACAGGTACGAACGGTCAATTCCTGATAAATGCAGATTGCAAAATATTTTACAAATATTATTTATCGGAAACAGGGGTGGGCAATGTGGTTGAATTGATATTAATTAGTATTAGTGAGGTGGCAGAGCTTCCCACCAAACACAAAGCCAAGCGTTTGAAAATATAAAACTGTATTAAATTGCAAAGATACGAGTACATTGTTCACAGAAGAAAATAAAAACCAAGGGGGAAATTATGGCGTTCGATATCGAAAAAATTTGCATACAATTTTAATTGTGTTCGTATCGAAATTTCGATCGATATCGAATGCCATATATTAACTCCAGTACTCCTATTTTCAATTCTTATAGAATGAAATATTGTTATTGTTATGTTATTGCAGTCGAGATTTAGTAGAATTTATTTTTGAAACTACTCCTTCAATAAACTCATTTTTCGGAATGACAAAAAAGTTCAATTTTGTTTAAAAATATCCACAAAAATCGCCAACAAACTTATTTATCGCCAGCAAAATCGCAATGTCGCCAAATAAAAAATTTAGACGCCAAACAAGTTGAAATATCGCCACGTTTTGCCAGACATCGCCATATCTGACAACCCTGCTCTCAACACTAATTGTGTCATGAGACGCCCAAAACAAATTTAAACCCAAGCAAATGGGAACTCACCCATTTATTGGTTCATTACACCCCTTTTAGACACGCAAAGCTTACTTTGCAAAGTCTTAATTCAGCTGTGTGAAAGACAGAGGCAGGAATACTATCTCTTTCTGTCTTTCCCCAGCTGAATTAAGACTTTGCAAAGTAAACTTTGCGTGTCTAGAAGCTATAAAGAGAAAATGTTTCTCTCCCTCTATTTTTCACCCACCTGAGTTAAAACTTTGCAAAGTGAACTTTGCCTGTGGAAAAGGGGCCAAAGTAAACTTTTCGTGCCTAAAACGAGTCTCATCTGGCTTAATTTACATTTAAAGCTCAGCTTCTTTTCAGTGGCTAAGTAATTTCTGTAAAACATGTTGTGTCGTGTATGTCTTATCAAAAATACATAAAAAACAAATTGTTTATAAAATATTTAGAGGGCAAAGTACACTTGATTAAGTTAGTCATAACAACTAAGGCTTATAAGTGGATCATAAATTAAGAAAGTGATTGAGAGCAGACAATATTTTTTGTTAATGTTAAAAAACAAAATGATAAGAAATAATATTTCAAACACCCGCAATAAATTGCTTTTAAACTCTTCTGTTTCAGTGCGAAAAAAAAACAGCAAAACACAAATTAAAGGGAATATAACAATAATAAAATGGTACGCGACAGAAAAGAAAAGCCGGGCAAAGAACAACTTCAGGTGCAAGAAGTTGAAAACATTGAAAGTATTGAAGTTGTTGATGAAGAAATTGAAGCGATCTCAGAAATAGAAATAGAAATAACACAAAAAAGGTTCTTCAGTTCTCCTTTTACTCAAGTAAAGGAAAGATTTGCCAGCAGCCACTTGGGTCAGCTGGTGTTGAGAAAATGTGATGGTTTATTGAAAGTTCTAGAGGAAACAGCAAAGTGGAGTTTGCCACATGGTAAGAAGTAACTCTCTTTTTTTTATATAGAATACGCCAACTAACTAAATTGTTTTTTCTTTCAATTTGACAACAGATAATAATAAAATAAAACTAAGACGTCCTTTGCCTTGGATATTTTTTCTTACCTTAATTGTCAGCCTGCGTACTTTTCGTGCATTGTTGGACATAGCTTCTTATCTTTTGGGACTGACACCCATATCGCCCGAATGCATGGTCTACTATATACAAAGCAAACGACGTCAATTAAGAGCCATACGTGTGGGTGGTCTGAAAATAATTGAAAGTCGTAAGAATGAAAGTCTCGAGGGAACCGCAGCTAGAACCACTGCTAGAATAACGGCTGAGAGTTCGCAAGAAGATACTAAAATCATAAAAAAATTAACAAAACTTTTAGGAAGCACCATTTGTCAGCCACGTCAAACTTGTGAACTACCCACTAGACATTTATTTACGCAAGACGTTAAAGATGTGGAAAATTTGGTAAGTCTTTAGTTTTATTAGAATGCGAGTGAGTATAAACTAAAATGAATATTTTTTTATTCTCAATACGAATTTTAGGCTGAACGCTCTAGTAAAAGACCACGTGACGACGAAGAAGATGTCCTTCACAATTTAACCGTGAGTGAAATGTTGGATAAGTATGCCGATGAGAGTTCCGATAATGATTCCGACTACATACCCAAGGAAGAGGAAGATGTGGATGATGATGATGGTGATGAGGGAAGTTCAACATCTCATGTTTCCACTTCAAGCGCTGAGGAAACGGTAAAGGAAAATGTATTGCTTAATGTGCACAATAAAATTTAATGCAGCAACTAATTGATAATTCTATATCAATTTCAAAGAAATCCATTGAAAGTGAAAATGATAGCACAGGGTCTCAAAAAGCTATTGAGCCAGAGAACATCAAACAAAATAGTGAAACACAATATGAAGCCAAACTGCAGCCCCTGGCACACAACCAATTTGAAATACACACCACCACGACAGATAGCGATAATGAGCAAATGCATACGCCCAAACAAGTGCCTGAAAATGAAGCAGCTGGGGCAGGGGGACAAACTAGTGAATTGCCAACGGCCTCCTTAGAAGTCGGTAATGGTTTTTAGTATTTTATACCATTTAATTATTTTTTGTTTGTTTTGAAATATACTTAAGTTTAATGCCCAAACCCACATACGACACTCCTCTTCTGCCTTTAAATAAACTTAAAACTTTCAAGTTATTTCCATAACACAAAACAGAAAAATCATTTTAATTTTTAATTTTTATTTCACACATTACAACAAACCGTCAGTCTAACGTACCAAATTCAAAATTCATTTAAATATTTGGCTTGTATTTTTCTTATAAACAACAATATTTTCCACCCATACGCAACTTTTCTTTGACAGCAACTGAAAGCAGTGCAGTGATTACACCCAAGACAGCACTTCATCAGTTGGCAGAGGAATGGAAGTCAACCAAGTTTACCCCGGGCCATGTATCGGCGGCATCTCAGAAACCCCTGTCAGCCACCGCATCTAATGCTGGTAGGTATTTCTTTTTGTCAATTCGTTTTTATTTTTTCCAATTTCAAGTAGCCTTCAACTCTTAACACCTTCAGTACCTCCAATCACTTCTCACCAAGAAGAAAAATCTTATACAACCATAACCACACAAACTGCCATTGAACTTGATTGGACGATAACAATTAAAACAGAAATCACCCATAGAAAGCACGCTCCCAAAGTGGAAAGGTTAAATTATTCGGTAAATTTAACACCGGCCTCATCTACGGAAGATATTTTCTACAGTCCTATGGGTTTGTTGGAAATATCCTTTAACTACATAGTCCTTGATTTGATTTTTATGTATGCGTAGTGTCAAGCAAGCTTGCGTTTCTGCCAATAGCTTCAATGTAGTCATATTTCACTGCTTCTCATAGTTTAAAATTATTTCATCCAATCATCATGCATCTCCCGATATTTTATTTCATGCTTCTTTTGTACTTTTTGGTTATGCAAAAGTAATAAAAAGCAACGTTCTCATGTCTAAAAAAAATAAGCTTTATAGCGGCATTTTTAATCTTAATATTCATTATCCAGCCTGTTCTGAACACAACGTTTAGTGAAAGTGATTCGAAATTTCAAAATATGTCTTCTTCACACAAAACTTTTTGAATTTTTCTGAAGTGTTTCGAAAAGTTAAAATCACACCGAAAACACGAAAGCGTGTGATTTACAGAACAGCTGAAATCAATCACACTTGTGAATTTAAAACCACATGTGATTTACACAATCGGCCTGTATATCCCACTTAAAGGATATTTCTTTATACTTTTTAAGAACAAAAAAGTATTTTGTGCTAAATATCTTTTTTTTCGAAATATCCTCTTTAAAGATGTTTTTGCAATAATTTTTTTTAAATGCACTTTTCTCAAAAGATATTTTTTCGAAAGCCTCTTATGTCGAAATAAAGTTTTTTCGAGAGGTCCTTTTTCCAGAATGTAAATTTTTGGAGATGACCTTTCGAAAAACTTTTGTAAAAAGTTCTTTTTTCAAAACGTTCCATGCTTAAAAAGATTCTGTAATCAATAAATTGTCTTGACGATTGACATATTTTTCGAAATGTCCTTCAAAAGCAGCTCACTTCAAAGGTGTTTTCTTAGAAGATTTTTTCCAAAAGGTACTTTTTGGAAATGTAAATTTTTAAAATCAAATTTTTCCAAAATTATTTTCAAAAGGATTTCGTTTTTCAAAAATAGTCTTTTAAGTACACTTTTCAGACGGTACTATTTCAAAAAATACGTTTGTGTAAATGTTCTTTCAAAAGGTACTTTTTCAAGAACAGATACTTGGTCATAACGGAGTTAAAAAAAAATATTTTGTTTTAAAAAATTTATTTTTTTTGAAAAAAGTACTTTTTCGAACTATTTTTTTATAAAAGGTACTTTTTCATAAAAGGTACTTCTTCATAAAAGGTAGTTTTTCATAAAAGGTACTTTTAATTTTAACGAAAAGTACTTTTTTTCAAAAGTGTTTAAATGAAAATTTTATGTAAATGTTAACGTTTTATAAACTGATGGGAAAGAGATTTTTTGAAATCTTTGCAATTTTGTTTCCCTTGCTTTAATAAATAAATACTTGTTAAAATTTAGACTTCAAGAAAATTCGCTTTTTTATTGTAGTATCGATAAATTTGATATATTTACGGCCTGTTCCACGATGTCAACAGAAAACGTTCGATATTTTGCTTATATTGAAAACAAGCTAATTTTATTATTTTATTGTTGTTTTGAATAATCGAACATTTTCTCTCGATATCGTCGGAGAGGCTCTTACTTTTAGAATTATATTTAGTGTAAGTTACAAACTGGTTTCAAATTTCGTGTTTTTAAGGTAGGATCGAACTGGTTTTGAATGAAAATAATTTGTGACTTCATAGATGTCTCCTTGGAGAGCCCGAAAAAGAATAAAAACAAAATCATTTACTGAGGATATATCTAGTTTTGTTCGCCACCTCCTCAGTTTTGATGATGAACTTTTTTAAATTAAATTTATTTTTGTAATTAACAATGCCTAGAAAATAAGGTTTCTCAATTGGCAACGATTTCCAGTTTGTGTTTTGTCAATAAATATTTATTTAAAATACATTTTTAAACTGGGTGCTTATATTAGAAAATAGTTTTATAAAAACTTTTCGTATCTCTATGAGTTTATGTTTGCTCTTTCATATTATTCATTCACAAAACTTCATTATTTGTCTCTGCTTTTCTGCATTGTTACCCTATCTTAAACCAAAAAAAAAGCTTATTTAAAAACATTACTATAAATATATTCTATTCCTTTATAATCCTAGGCTCCTTTCAAGATTTTCATTCCATATTCCATCCCGCTCCTATTGTAAAAACACCTACAGATGAAGGTACATTTTTTTCTTTCTCTAAAAAGTATATGCTCTCCATTGTTCACTATTTACAACTGAAAGATTCTATTTTCAGCTCAAACCTCGACGCCGACAGAAGCTGATCATTGCGGGAGCTCTACCAGTAAAGCTGTACCATCAACGGCCGCTGGAAATCCGAAGAAGAATGCCAATAATTCGGCTCATAATAAATATTATAATTATTATAATGGCAAGAGTCGCACTAAGAGTTACCGTTAAGTTTTATTTTAAATACCTTTTTTCTTTCATTAGCTTTAGATTGTTAAAAGTATAATTTTTTGAAAAAGTGAATTTTGGAATTAAAATATATATATATATATATATATATATATACACATATACATACATATGAATAAACATTTCTATAATTATTTATGAGCAGTCTCGTGTGACCATCTAGTCTGCCGCAATTGTGAAGATCTTATGCTCTATGTGTTATTGGCATCATTTCAGTGGAATTCCGACCAGTCCATCGGTGTGCCAGTTTGCTAATCGAGCTACATATATCTCTGGCTAGCCCGATCGTGCCCCAGCATGTTAGAATATCTCTACATATCATAAAGAAATATCGGACATTCATAAAATGTTATATGTAATCGGAATTTTATACATCGTTCATTTTTCGTTGAGAAAAATTAAATTGGTAATACATCGTCCAGTTTTCATGCAAAAATTTAATTGACCATAAATCGTCTATTTTCAATTCAAAAAATAAAAAAATAAAAATTTAATATATATACTTCGTAATTTTCAATGAAAAAATTCAATAGGACCACATTTATTTATTTATTTTATGAAAAAAAAATTAAATGGTCTATACATCGTCTATTTATCGTGCAAAAAATTAAATGAATGTCTTCTTTTCATGCAAAAAAAAAAAAAAAAAAAAAAAAAAAAAAAAAAAAGGCCTATACTTCATAATTTTTTCATGAAAAAATTTAATGGACTACAAATCGTCCAAAGAATTAAATGGACTAAACATCGCACATTTTTTGTGCAAAAAATTTTTTCACGCAAAAAAATTTCATTTTCATCCAAAAAGTGTTTTCATGAAAAAAATATAATGGGCTATATATCGTAATTTTTTTGAAAAATTCTAAATGCACTATACATCGTCCATTTTTCATGCAAAAAATGTTTTCATGAAAAAAATATAATGGACTATACATTGTCATTTGTATGAAAAATTTTAAATTGGCTATACATCGTCCGTTTTTCATGAACATAATAAAATGGACTAATCATCGCCCATTTTTCATGCAAAAAATTTTTTCATGCAAAAACTACACGTCATTTTTATCAAAAAATTTAAATCGTCCATTTATCATGCAAAAAATTTTTTCATGCAAAAAATATAATGGACTATACATCGCCATTCTTATGAAAAAAATTGAAATGGACTATACATCGTTCATTATGCATGCAAAAAATTTTTTCATGCAAAAAATTGACTATACATCGTAATTTTTATGAAAAAATTTAAATGGACTATACATCGTCCGTTTTTCATGCAGAAAACTTTTTCACGAAAAAAATACGCTATACATCGTCATTTTTATGAAAAAAATTTAGATGGACTATACATCGTCCGTTTTCCATGCAGAAAACATTTTCATGAAAAAAATACACTATACATCGTCATTTTTATAAAAAAAAATTGAAATGGACTATACATCGTCATTTTTATGAAAAATTTTAAATGGACTATACATCGTCCATTTTTCATGCAAAAAATATTTTTATGAAAAAAAAGACACTATACATAGTCTATTTTTTATGCAAATGGACTAAACATCGTCCATTTATCATGCCAAAAATTTTTTCATGCAAAAAATATAATGGACTATACATCGCCATTTGTATGAAAAATTTTAAATGCACTAAACATCACACATTTTTTGTGAAAAAAAATTTTTCATGCAAAATATATAATGGACTATACATTGTCATTTGTATGAAAAATTTTAAATGGACTATACATCGTCCGTTTTTCATGCAAAGAATTAAATGGACTAAACATCGTCAATTTTTCCTGCAAAAAAATTTTTCCTGCAAAAAATATAATGGAATGAATATACATCGTAATTTTTATAAAAAATTTGATAATGGACTATACATCGTCCATTTTTCATGGAAAAAATTTTTTCATGAAAAAATACACTATACATCGTCATTTTCATGAGAAATATGAGAAAGACTATACATTGTCCATTTTTCATGCAAAAAATTTTTTCATGAAAAAAAAATATAATGGGCTATACATCGTCATTTTTAAGAAAAGTTTAAATGGACTATACATCGTCCGTTTTCATGAACATAATAAAATGGACTAAACATCGCCCATTTTTCATGCAAAAACTACACGTAATTTTTACCAAAAAATTTAAATCGTCAATTTTTCATGCAAAAAATTTTTTCATGCAAATAATATAATGGGCTATACATCGCCATTCTTATGAAAAAAATTTAAATGGACTATACATTGTTCACTATGCATGCAAAAAATTTTTTCATGCAAAAAATATAATTGACTATACATCGTAATTTTTATGAAAAAATTGAAATGGACTATAAATCGTCCGTTTTTCATGCAGAAAACTTTTTCATTAAAAATTTACGTTATACATCGTCATTTTTATGAAAACATTTAAATGGACTATATATCGTCCGTTTTTCGTGCAGATAACTTTTTCATGAAAAAAATACGCTATACATCGTCATTTTTATGAAAAAATTTAAATGGACTATACATCGTCCGTTTTCCATGGAGAAAACTTTTTCATGAAAAAAATACACTATACATCGTCATTTTTATGAAAAATTTTAAATGGACTATACATCGTCCATTTTTCTTGGAAAAAATTTTTTCATGAAAAAAATATAATGGACTATACATCGTCATTTGTATAAAAAATTTTAAATGGACTATACATCGTCTATTTTTCATCCAAAAAATATTTTCATGAGAAAAATATAATGGGCTATACATTGTCATTTTTTTTTTAAATTTTAAATGCACTATACATCGTCCATTTTTCATGCAAAAAGGTTTTTCATGCAAAAAATATAATGGACTATACACCGCCATTCTTATGAAAAAAATTGAAATGGACTATACATCGTTCATTATGCATGCAAAAAATTTTTTCATGCAAAAAATATAATTGACTATACATCGTAATTTTTATGAAAAAATTTAAATGGACTATACATAGTCCGTTTTTCATGCAGAAAACTTTTTCATGAAAAAAATACGCCATATATCGTAATTTTTATGAAAAAAATTTAAATGGACTATACATCGTCCATTTTTCATGGAAAAAATTTTCCATGCAAAAAATATAATGGACTATACATCGTCATTTTTATGAAAAAAATTGAAATGGACTATACATCGTCTATTTTTCATCCAAAAAATATTTTTATGAAACAATACACCATACATCGTCATTTTGATGAAAAATATGAAATAGACTATACATCGTCAATTTTTCCTGCAAAAAAATTTTTCCTGCAAAAAATATAATGGACTAAATATCGCCATTTTTATAAAAAAAAATTGAAATGGACTATACATTGTCCGTTTTTCGTGCAGAAAACTTTTTCATGAAAAAAATACGCTATACATCGTCATTTTAATGAAAAAATTTAAATGGACTATACATCGTCCATTTTTCATGCAAAAAATTTTTTCATGCAAAAAATATAATGGGCTATACATCGTCATTTTTATCAAAAAATTTAAATGGACTATACATCGCACATTTTTCATGCAAAAAATTTTTTCATGAAAAAAAATATAATGGACTATACATCGTCATTCTTATGAAAAAAATTTAAATGGAGTATACATGGTTCATTATGCATGCAAAAAATTTTTTCATGCAAAAAATATAATTGACTATACATCGTAATTTTTATGAAAAAATTTAAATGAAAGATACATCGTCCATTTTTCGTGGAAAAAATTTTTTCATGCAAAAAATATAATGGACTATACATCGTCATTTGTATGAAAAATTTTAAATGGACTATACATCGTCTATTTTTCATCCAAAAAATATTTTCATGAGAAAAATATAATGGGCTATACATCGTCATTTTTTTGAAAAATTTTAAATGCACTATACATCGTCCATTTTTCATGCAAAAAGTTTTTTTATGAAAAAAAATATAATGGACTATACATCGTCATTTTTATGAAAAATTTTAAATGGACTATACATCGTCCGTTTTTCATGCAAAGAGTTAATTAGTCTAAACATCGTCAATTTTTCCTGCAAAAAAATTTTTCCTGCAAAAAATATAATGGACTATACATCGTCATTTGTATGAAAAATTTTAAATGGACTATACATCATCTATTTTGCACCAAAAAATATTTTCATGAAAAAAAGACACAATACATCGTCCGTTTTTCATGCAAAAAACTTTTTCATGAAAAAAATACGCTATACATCGTCATTTTAATGAAAAAATTTAAATGGTCTATACATCGTCCATTTTTCATGCAAAAAATTTTTTCATGAAAAAAATATAATGGGCTATACATCGTCATTTTTATCAAAAAATTTAAATGGACTATACATCGCACATTTTTCATGCAAACAATTTTTTCATGCAAAAAATATAATGGACTATACATCGTAATTTTTTTGAAAAATTTTAAATGCACTATACATCGTCCATTTTTCATGCAAAAAGCTTTTTGATGAAAAAAAATATAATGGACTATACATCGTCATTTTTATGAAAAATTTTAAATGGACTATACATCGCCTATTTTGCACCAAAAAAATATTTTTCATGCAAAGAATTAAATGAACTAAATATCGCACATTTTTCATGGAAAAAATTTTTTCATGCAAAAAATATAATGGACTATACATCGTCATTTTTATGAAAAATTTAAATGGACTATACATCACACATTTTTCATGCAAAAAATTTTTTCATGCAAAAAATATAATGGACTATATAATTTTTATGAAAAAATTTAAATGGACTATACATCGTCTATTTTTCATGCAAAAAATATAATGGACATCGTCATTTGTATGAAAAATTTTAAATGGACTATACATTGTCTATTTTTCATCCAAAAAATATTTTCATGAAAAAAGACACTATATATAGTCTATTTTTCATGCAAAGAATTAAATGAACTAAATATCGCACATTTTTCATGGAAAAAATTTTTTCATGCAAAAAATATAATGGACTATATATACATCGTCATTTTTATGAAAAATTTTAAATGGACTATACATCTTCCATTTTTCATGCAAAAAATATAACGGACTATACATCGTCCATTTTTCATGCAAAAAGTTTTTTTATGAAAAAAATATAATGGGCTATACATCGTCATTTTTATCAAAAAATTTAAATGGACTATACATCGCACATTTTTCATGGAAAAAATTTTTTCATGCAAAAAATATAATGGACTATACATCGTCATTTGTATGAAAAATTTTAAATGGACTATACATCGTCTATTTTGCACCAAAAAATATTTTCATGAAAAAAAGACACCATACATCGTCCGTTTTTCATGCAGAAAACTTTTTCATGAAAAAAATACGCTATACATCGTCATTTTTATGAAAAAATTTAAATGGGCTATACATCGTCCATTTTTCATTCAAAAAGTTTTTTTATGCAAAAAATATAATGGACTATACGTCGTCATTTGTATGAAAAATATTAAATGGATTATACATCGTCCGTTTTTCATGCACATAATAAAAAGGACTAAACATCGCCCATTTTTCATGGAAAAAATTTTTTCATGCAAAAACTACACGTAATTTTTATCAAAAAATTTAAATCGTCCATTTTTCATGGAAAAAATTTTTTCATGCAAAAAATATAATGGACTATACATCGTCATTCTTATGAAAAAATTGAAATGGAGTATACATCGTTCATTATCATGCAAAAAATTTTTTCATGCAAAAAATATAATGAACTATACATTGTCATTTTTATTAAAAAATTTAAATGGACTATACATCGTCCATTTTTCATGCAAAAAGTTTTTTCATGCAAAAAATATAATGGACTATACATCGTCATTTGTATGAAAAATTTTAAATGAACTATACATCGTCTATTTTGCACCAAAAAAATATTTTCATGAAAAAAAGACGCTATACATACATCGCACATTTTTCATGCAAAAAATTTTTTCATGCAAAAAATATAATGGACTATACATCGTAATTTTTTTGAAAAATTTTAAATGCACTATACATCGTCCATTTTTCATGCAAAAAGCTTTTTGATGAAAAAAAATATAATGGACTATACATCGTCATTTTTATGAAAAATTTTAAATGGACTATACATCGCCTATTTTGCACCAAAAAAATATTTTCATGAAAAAAAGACACTATACATAGTCTATTTTTCATGCAAAGAATTAAATGAACTAAATATCGCACATTTTTCATGGAAAAAATTTTTTCATGCAAAAAATATAATGGACTATACATCGTCATTTTTATGAAAAATTTAAATGGACTTTTTCATGCAAAAAATTTTTTCATGCAAAAAATATAATGGACTATATAATTTTTATGAAAAAATTTAAATGGACATACATCGTCCATTTTTCATGCAAAAAATATAATGGACATCGTCATTTGTATGAAAAATTTTAAATGGACTATACATCGTCTATTTTGCACCAAAAAAATATTTTCATGAAAAAAGACACTATATATAGTCTATTTTTCATGCAAAGAATTAAATGAACTAAATATCGCACATTTTTCATGGAAAAAATTTTTTCATGCAAAAAATATAATGGACTATATATACATCGTCATTTTTATGAAAAATTTTAAATGGACTATACATCGTCTATTTTGCACCAAAAAAATATTTTCATGAAAAAAGACACTATATATAGTCTATTTTTCATGCAAAGAATTAAGTGAACTAAATATCGCACATTTTTCATGGAAAAAATTTTTTCATGCAAAAAATATAATGGACTATACATCGTCATTTTTATGAAAAATTTTAAATGGACTATACATCTTCCATTTTTCATGCAAAAAATATAACGGACTATACATCGTCCATTTTTCATGCAAAAAGTTTTTTTATGAAAAAAATATAATGGGCTATACATCGTCATTTTTATCAAAAAATTTAAATGGACTATACATCGCACATTTTTCATGGAAAAAATTTTTTCATGCAAAAAATATAATGGACTATACATCGTCATTTGTATGAAAAATTTTAAATGGACTATACATCGTCTATTTTGCACCAAAAAATATTTTCATGAAAAAAAGACACCATACATCGTCCGTTTTTCATGCAGAAAACTTTTTCATGAAAAAAATACGCTATACATCGTCATTTTTATGAAAAAATTTAAATGGACTATACATCGTCCATTTTTCATGCAAAAAGTTTTTTTATGCAAAAAATATAATGGACTATACGTCGTCATTTGTATGAAAAATATTAAATGGATTATACATCGTCCGTTTTTCATGCACATAATAAAAAGGACTAAACATCGCCCATTTTTCATGCAAAAAATATAATGGACTATACATCGTCATTTTTATGAAAAATTTAAATGGACTATACATCACACATTTTTCATGCAAAAAATTTTTTCATGCAAAAAATATAATGGACTATATAATTTTTATGAAAAAATTTAAATGGACTATACATCGTCCATTTTTCATGCAAAAAATATAATGGACATCGTCATTTGTATGAAAAATTTTAAATGGACTATACATTGTCTATTTTTCATCCAAAAAATATTTTCATGAAAAAAGACACTATATATAGTCTATTTTTCATGCAAAGAATTAAATGAACTAAATATCGCACATTTTTCATGGAAAAAATTTTTTCATGCAAAAAATATAATGGACTATACATCGTCATTTGTATGAAAAATTTTAAATGGACTATACATCGTCTATTTTGCACCAAAAAATATTTTCATGAAAAAAAGACACCATACATCGTCCGTTTTTCATGCAGAAAACTTTTTCATGAAAAAAATACGCTATACATCGTCATTTTTATGAAAAATTTTAAAAGGACTATACATCTTCCATTTTTCATGCAAAAAATATAACGGACTATACATCGTCCATTTTTCATGCAAAAAGTTTTTTTATGAAAAAAATATAATGGGCAATACATCGTCATTTTTATCAAAAAATTTAAATGGACTATACATCGCACATTTTTCATGGAAAAAATTTTTTCATGCAAAAAATATAATGGACTATACATCGTCATTTGTATGAAAAATTTTAAATGGACTATACATCGTCTATTTTGCACCAAAAAATATTTTCATGAAAAAAAGACACCATACATCGTCCGTTTTTCATGCAGAAAACTTTTTCATGAAAAAAATACGCTATACATCGTCATTTTTATGAAAAAATTTAAATGGACTATACATCGTTCATTATTCATGCAAAATAATGGACTATACATCGTCATTTTTATAAAAAAAATTGAAATGGGGTATACATCGTCCATTTTTCATGCAAAAAATTTTTTCATGGAAAAAATATAATGGACTATACATCGTCATTTTTATGAAAAAAATTGAAATTGACTATACAACGTCTATTTTTCATGGAAAAAATTTTTTCATGATAAAAATATAATGGACTATACATCGTCATTTTTATGAAAAAAATTTAAATGGACGACTATACATCGTCCGTTTTTCATGCAAAAATATAATGGACTATACATCGTCATTTTTATGAACAAATTTAAATGGACTATACATCATCCGTTTTTCATGCAGAAAACTTTTTCATGAAAAAAATACACTATACATCGTAATTTTTATGAACAAATTTAAATGGACTATACATCCTCCATTTTTCTTGGAAAAAATTTTTTCATGAAAAAAAATATAATGGACATATATACATCGTCATTTTTATGAAAAAAATTTAAATGGAATATACATAGTCAATTTTTCATGCAAAAAATTTTTTTATGAAGGAATACACCATACATCGTAATTTTGATGAAAAATATGAAATAGACTATACATCGTCAATTTTTCCTGCAAAAAAATTTTTCCTGCAAAAAATATAATGAACTATATATACATTGTCATTTTTATGAAAAAATTTAAATGGACTATACATCGTCCATTTTTCATGCAAAAAATATCACGGACTATACATCGTCATTTGTATGAAAAATTTTAAATAGACTATACATCGTCTATTTTTCATCCAAAAAATATTTTCATGAAAAAAATATAATGGGCTATACATCGTCATTTTTATCGAAAAATTTAAATGGACTATACATCGCACATTTTTCATGGAAAAATTTTTTTCATTCAAAAAATATAATGGACTATACATCGTAATTTTTCATGAAAAAAATTTTTTCATGTAGAAAATATAATGGACTATACATCGTCATTTTTTTGAAAAATTTTAAATGCACTATACATCGTCCATTTTTCATGCAAAAAGTTTTTTTATGAAAAAAATATAATGGACTATACATCGTCATTTTAATGAAAAATTTTAAATGGACTATACATCGTCCGTTTTTCGTGCAAAGAATTAAATAGACTAAACATCGTAAATTTTTCCTGCAAAAAAATTTTCCAGAAAAAAATATAATGGACTATACATCGTCATTTGTATGAAAAATTTTAAATGGACTATACATCGTCTATTTTTCATCCAAAAAATATTTTCATGAAAAAAAGAAAAGTCTATTTTTCATGCAAAGACTTAAATGGACTAAACATCGCACATTTTTCATGCAAAAAATTTTTTCATGCAAAAATTATAATGGACTATACATCGTAATTTTTATGAAAAAAATTGAAATTGACTATACATCGTCCATTTTTCATGGAAAAAATTTTTTAATGCAAAAAATATAATGGACTATACATCGTCATTTTTATGAAAAAAATTGAAATGGACTATACATCGTCCGTTTTTCATGCAAAAAATATAATGGACTATACATCGTCATTTTTATGAAAAAATTTAAATGGACTATACATCGTCCATTTTTCATGCAAAAAATATCATTGTCATTTTTTTGAAAAATTTTAAATGCACTATACATCGTCCCTTTTTCATGCAAAAAGTTTTTTTATGAAAAAAAATATAATGGACTATACATCGTCATTTTAATGAAAAATTTTAAATGGACTATACATCGTCCGTTTTTCATGCAAATAATTAAATAGACTAAACATCGTCAATTTTTCATACAAAAAAATTTTCCAGAAAAAAATATAATGGACTATACATCGTCATTTGTATGAAAAATTTTAAATGGACTATACATCGTCTATTTTTCATCCAAAAAATATTTTCATGAAAAAAAGACACTATATATAGTCTATTTTTCATGCAAAGAATTAAATGGACTAAATATCGCACATTTTTCATGGAAAAAATTTTTTCATGAAAAAAATATAATGGGCTATACATCGTCATTTTAATGAAAAATTTTAAATGGACTATACATCGTCCGTTTTTCATGCAAAGAATTAAATAGACGAAACATCGTCAAATTTTCCTGCAAAAAAAATTTTTCATGCAAAAAATCAAAAAATATAATGGACTATACATCGTCATTTGTATGAAAAATTTCAAATAGACTATACATCGTCTATTTTTCATCCAAAAAGTATTTTCATGAAAAAAATATAATGGGCTATACATCGTCATTTTTATCGAAAAATTTAAATGGACTATACATCGCACATTTTTCATGCAAAAAAATTTTTCATGCAAAAAATATAATGGACTATACATCGTAATTTTTATAAAAAATTTGATAATGGACTATACATCGTCCATTTTTCATGAAAAAAATTTTTTCATGTAGAAAATATAATGGACTATACATCGTCATTTTTTTGAAAAATTTTAAATGCACTATACATCGTCCATTTTTCATGCAAAAAGTTTTTTTATGAAAAAAATATAATGGACTATACATCGTCATTTTAATGAAAAATTTTAAATGGACTATACATCGTCCGTTTTTCATGCAAAGAATTAAATAGACTAAACATCGTCAATTTTTCCTACAAAAAAATTTTCCAGAAAAAAATATAATGGACTATACATCGTTATTTGTATGAAAAATTTTAAATAGACTATACATCGTCTATTTTTCATCCAAAAAATATTTTCATGAAAAAAATATAATGGGCTATACATCGTCATTTTTATCGAAAAATTTAAATGGACTATACATCGCACATTTTTCATGGAAAAAATTTTTTCATGCAAAAAATATAATGGACTATACATCGTAATTTTTATAAAAAATTTGATAATGGACTATACATCGTCCATTTTTCATGAAAAAAATTTTTTCATGTAGAAAATATAATGGACTATACATCGTCATTTTTTTGAAAAATTTTAAATGCACTATACATCGTCCATTTTTCATGCAAAAAGTTTTTTTATGAAAAAAAATATAATGGACTATACATCGTCATTTTAATGAAAAATTTTAAATGGACTATACATCGTCCGTTTTTCATGCAAATAATTAAATAGACTAAACATCGTCAATTTTTCCTACAAAAAAATTTTCCAGAAAAAAATATAATGGACTATACATCGTCATTTGTATGAAAAATCATCGTCTATTTTTCATCCAAAAAATATTTTCATGAAAAAAAGACACTATACATAGTCTATTTTTCATGCAAAGAATTAAATGGACTAAATATCGCACATTTTTCATGGAAAAAATTTTTTCATGCAAAAAATATAATGGACTATACGTCATTTTTATGAAAAATTTTAAATGGACTATACATCGTCCGTTTTTCATGCAAAGAATTAAATAGACGAAACATCGTAAATTTTTCCTGCAAAAAAATTTTTTCATGCAAAAAATAAAAAAATATATTGAACTATACATCGTCATTTGTATGAAAAATTTTAAAAAGACTATACATCGTCTATTTTTCATCCAAATAATATTTTCATGAAAAAAATATAATGGGCTATACATCGTAATTTTTATCAAAAAATTTAAATGGACTATACATCGCACATTCTTTATGCAAAAAATTTGTTCATGCAAAAAATATAATGGACTATATATACATCGTCATTTTTTTGAAAAATTTTAAATGCACCGTTCATTTTTCATACAAAAAGTTTTTTTATGAAAAAAAATATAATGGACTATACATCGTCATTTTTATGAAAAATTTTAAATGGACTATACATCGTCCGTTTTTCATGCAAAGAATTAAATAGACTAAACATCGTCAATTTTTCCTGCAAAAAAATTTTTCCAGCGAAAAATATAATGGACTATACATCGTCATTTGTATGAAATATTTTAAATGGACTATAAATCGTCTATTTTGCACCAAAAAAATATTTTCATGAAAAATGACACTATACATAGTCAATTTTTCATGCAAAGAATTAAATGGACTAAACATCGCACATTTTTCATGCAAAAAATTTTTTCATCCAAAAAATATAATGGACTATACATTGTCATTTTTATAGAAAAATTTGATAATGGACTATACATCGTCCATTTTTCATGAAAAAAACTTTTTCCTGCAGAAAATATAATGGACTATACATCGTCATTTTTATGAAAAATTTTAAATGGACTATACATCGTCTATTTTTCATCCAAAAAATATTTTCATGAAAAAAAGACACTATACATCGTCCGTTTTTCATGCACATAATAAAAAGGACTAAACATCGCCCATTTTTAATGCAAAAAATTTTTTCATGCAAACTACACGTAATTTTTATCAAAAAATTTAAATCGTCCATTTTTCATGCAAAAAATTTTTTCATGCAAAAAATATAATGGACTATACATCGTCATTCTTATGAAAAAATTGAAATGGAGTATACATCATTCATTATCATGCAAAAAATTTTTTCATGCAAAAAATATAATGAACTATATACATTGTCATTTTTATGAAAAAATTTAAATGGACTATACATCGTCCATTTTTCATACAAAAAGTTTTTTTATGAAAAAAATATAATGGACTATACATCGTCAGTTCTATGAAAAATTTTAAATGGACTATACATCGTCTATTTTTCATCAAAAAAATATTTTCATGAAAAAAAGACACTATACATAGTCTATTTTTCATGCAAAGACTTAAATGGACTAAACATCGCACATTTTTCATGCAAAAAATTTTTTCATGCAAAAAATATAATGGACTATACATCGTAATTTTTATGAAAAAAATTGAAATTGACTATACATCGTCCATTTTTCATGGAAAAAATTTTTAATGCAAAAAATATAATGGACTATACATCGTCATTTTTATGAAAAAAATTGAAATGGACTATACATCGTCCGTTTTTCATGCAAAAAATATAATGGACTATACATCGTCATTTTTATGAAAAAATTTAAATGGACTATACATCGTCCATTTTTCATGCAAAAAATATCACGGACTATACATCGTCATTTTTTTGAAAAATTTTAAATGCACTATACATCGTCCATTTTTTATGCAAAAAGTTTTTTTATGAAAAAAAATATAATGGACTCTACATCGTCATTTTTATGAAAAATTTTAAATGGACTATACATCGTCCGTTTTTCATGCAAATAATTAAATAGACTAAACATCGTCAAATTTTCCTGCAAAAAAAATTTTTCATGCAAAAAATCAAAAAATATAATGGACTATACATCGTCATTTGTATGAAAAATTTTAAATGGACTATACATCGTCTATTTTTCATCCAAAAAATTTTTTCATGAAAAAAAGACACTATACATAGTCTATTTTTCATGCAAAGAATTAAATGGACTAAATATCGCACATTTTTCATGGAAAAAATTTTTTCATGCAAAAAATATAATGAAATATACATCGTCATTTTAATGAAAAATTTTAAATGGACTATACTTCGTCCATTTTTCATGCTAAAAATTTTTTCATGCAAAAAATATAATGGCTATACATCGTAATTTTTATGAAAAAAATTTAAATGGACTATACATCTTCCATTTTTCATGCAAAAAATTTTTTCATGCAAAAAATATAACGGACTATACATTTTTTATGAAAAAAATATAAAAAATATATACATCGTCATTTGTATGAAAAATTTTAAATGGACTATACATCGTCTATTTTTCATCCAAAAAATATTTTTATGAAAAAAAGACACTATACATAGTCTATTTTTCATGCAAAGAATTAAATGGACTAAATATCGCACATTTTTCATGGAAAAAATTTTTTCATGCAAAAAATATAATGGACTATATTTTTTTTAAATTTTAAATGCACTATACATCGTGCATTTTTCATTCAAAAAGCTTTTTTATGAAAAAAAGACACTATACATAGTCTATTTTTCATGCAAATAATTAAATGGACTAAATATCGCACATTTTTCATGGAAAAAATTTTTTCATGCAAAAAATATAATGGGCTATACGTCATTTTTACCAAAAAATTTAAATGGACTATACATCGTCCATTTTTCATGCAAAAAATATCACGGACTATACATCGTCATTTTTTTGAAAAATTTTAAATGCACTATGCATCGTCCATTTTTCATGCAAAAAGTTTTTTTATGAAAAAAAATATAATGGACTCTACATCGTCATTTTTATGAAAAATTTTAAATGGACTATACATCGTCCGTTTTTCATGCAAATAATTAAATAGACTAAACATCGTCAAATTTTCCTGCAAAAAAATTTTTTCATGCAAAAAATCAAAAAATATAATGGACTATACATCGTCATTTGTATGAAAAATTTTAAATAGACTATACATCGTCCATTTTTCATCCAAAAAATATTTTCATGAAAAAAATATAATGGGCTATACATCGTCATTTTTATCGAAAAATTTAAATGGACTATACATCGCACATTTTTCATGCAAAAAATTTTTTCATGCAAAAAATATAATGGACTATACATCGTAATTTTTATAAAAAATTTGATAATGGACTATACATCGTCCTTTTTTCATGAAAAAAATTTTTTCATGTAGAAAATATAATGGACTATACATCGTCATTTTTTTGAAAAATTTTAAATGCACTATACATCGTCCATTTTTCATGCAAAAAGTTTTTTTATGAAAAAAATATAATGGACTATACATCGTCATTTTAATGAAAAATTTTAAATGGACTATACATCGTCCGTTTTTCATGCAAAGAATTAAATAGACTAAACATCGTCAATTTTTCCTACAAAAAAATTTTCCAGAAAAAAATATAATGGACTATACATCGTCATTTGTATGAAATATTTTAAATGGACTATAAATCGTCTATTTTGCACCAAAAAAATATTTTCATGAAAAATGACACTATACATAGTCTATTTTTCATGCAAAGAATTAAATGGACTAAACATCGCACATTTTTCATGCAAAAAATTTTTTCATCCAAAAAATATAATGGACTATACATCGTCATTTTTATAAAAAATTTGATAATGGACTATACATCGTCCATTTTTCATGGAAAAAACTTTTTCCTGCAGAAAATATAATGGACTATACATCGTCATTTTTATGAAAAAAATTTAAATGGACTATACATCGTCCGTTTTTCATGCAGAAAACTTTTTCATGAAAAAAATACGCTATACATCGCCATTTGTATGAAAAATTATAAATGGACTATACATCGTCTATTTTGCACCAAAAAAATATTTTCATGAAAAAAAGACACTGTACATAGTCTATTTTTCATGCAAAGAATTAAATGGACTAAACATCGCACATTTTTCATGCAAAAAATTTTTTCATGCATAAAATATAATGGACTATACATCGTAATTTTTATGAAAAAAATTGAAATTGACTATACATCGTCCATTTTTCATGCAAAAAATTTTTTCATGCAAAAAATTTAATGGACTATACATCGTCATTTTTATGAAAAAAATTGAAACGGACTGTACATCGTCCGTTTTTCATGCAAAAAATATAATGGACTATACATCGTCATTTTTATGAAAAAATTTAAATGGACTATATCGTTCGTTTTTCATGCAGAAAACTTTTTCATGAAAAAAATACGCTATACATCGTCATTTTTATGAAAAAATTTAAATGGACTATACATCGTCTATTTTTCATGCAAAAAATTTTTTCATTCAAAAAATATAATGGACTATACATCGTCATTTTTATGAAAAAATTTAAATGGACTATACATTGTCCGTTTTTCATGCAGAAAACTTTTTCATGAAAAAAAATACGCTATACATCGTCATTTTTATGAAACAATTTAAATGGACTATACATCGTCTATTTTTCACCAAAAAAATATTTTCATGAAAAAAAGACACTGTACATAGTCTATTTTTCATGCAAAGAATTAAATGGACTAAACATCGCACATTTTTCATGGAAAAAATTTTTTCATGCAAAATATATAATGGACTATATATACATCGTCATTTTTATGAAAAAAATTTAAATGGACTGTACATCGTCCGTTTTTTATGCAAAAAATATAATGGACTATACATCGTCATTTTTATGAAAAAAATTTAAATGGACTTATATATCGTCCATTTTTCATGCAGAAAACTTTTTCATGAAAAAAATACGCTATACATCGTCATTTGTATGAAAAATTATAAGTGGACTATACATCGTCTATTTTTCACCAAAAAAATATTTTCATGAAAAAAAGACACTGTACATAGTCTATTTTTCATGCAAAGAATTAAATGGACTAAACATCGCACATTTTTCATGCAAAAAATTTTTTCATGCAAAAAATATAATGGACTATACATCGTCATTTGTATGAAAAATTTTAAATGGACTATACATCGTCCATTTTTCATGCAAAAAATTTTTTCATGCCAAAAATATAATGGCCATACATCGTAATTTTTATGAAAAAAATTTAAATGGACTATACATCGTCTATTTTTCATGCAAAAAATTTTTTCATTCAAAAAATATAATGGACTATACATCGTCATTTTTATGAAAAAATTTAAATGGACTATACATTGTCCGTTTTTCATGCAGAAAACTTTTTCATGAAAAAAAATACGCTATACATCGTCATTTTTATGAAACAATTTAAATGGACTATACATCGTCTATTTTGCTCCAAAAAATATTTTCATGAAAAAGAGACACTATACATAGTCTATTTTTCATGCAAAGAATTAAATGGACTAAACATCGCACATTTTTCATGGAAAAAATTTTTTTATGCCAAAAATATAATGGAAAATTTTAAATGCACTATACATCGTCCATTTTTCATACAAAAAGTTTTTTTATGAAAAAAAATATAATGGACTATACATCGTCATTTTTATGAAAAATTTTAAATGGACTATACATCGTCCGTTTTTCATGCAAATAATTAAATAGACTAAACATCGCACATTTTTCATGCAAAAAATATAATGGACTATAATACATCGTTATTTTTATGAAAAAAATTTAAATTGACTATACATCGTTCATTTTTCATGCAAAAAATTTTTTAATGCAAAAAATATAATGGACTGACTATACATCGTGATTTTTATGAAAAAAATTAAAATGGACTATACATCGTCCGTTTTTCATGCAAAAAATATAATGGACTATACATCGTCATTTGTATGAAAAAATTTAAATGGACTATACATCGTCCGTTTTTCATGCAGAAAACTTTTTCATAAAAAAAATACGCTATACATCGTCATTTTTATGAAAAAATTTAAATGGACTATACATAGTCTATTTTGCACCAAAAAAATATTTTCATGAAAAAAAGACACTATACATAGTCTATTTTTCATGCAAAGAATTAAATGGACTAAACATCGCACATTTTTCATGGAAAAAATTTTTTCATGCAAAAAATATAATGGACTATACATCGTAATTTGTATGAAAATTTTTAAATGGACTATACATCGTCTATTTTTCATCCAAAAAATATTTTCATGAAAAAAAGAAAAGTCTATTTTTCATGCAAAGAATTAAATGGACTAAACATCGCACATTTTTCATGCAAAAAATTTTTTTATGCAAAAAATATAATCGTAATTTTTACGAAAAAAATTGAAATTGACTATACATCGTCCATTTTTCATGCAAAAAATATAATGGGCTATACATCGTAATTTTTTTGAAAAATTTTAAATAGACTATACATCGTCTATTTTTCATCCAAAAAATATTTTCATGAAAAAACTATAATGGGCTATACATCGTCATTTTTATCAAAAAATTTAAATGGACTATACATCGCACATTTTTCATGGTAAAAATTTTTTAATGCAAAGAATTAAATGGAATAAACATCGCACATTTTTCATGCAAAAAATTTTTTCATGCAAAAAATATAATGGACTATACATCGTAATTTTTATGAAAAAAATTGAAATTGACTATACATCGTCCATTTGTCATGCAAAAAATTTTTTCATGCAAAAAATATAATGGGCTATACATCGTAATTTTTTTGAAAAATTTTAAATAGACTATACATCGTCTATTTTTCATCCAAAAAATATTTTCATGAAAAAAATATAATGGGCTATACATCGTCATTTTTATCAAAAAATTTAAATGGACTATTTTTTGGAAAAATTTTAAATAGACTATACATCGTCTATTTTTCATCCAAAAAATATTTTCATGAAAAAAATATAATGGGCTATACATCGTCATTTTTATCAAAAAATTTAAATGGACTATAATCGCACATTTTTTATGGAAAAAATTTTTTCATGCAAAAAATATAATGGACTATACATCGTAATTTTTTTGAAAAATTTTAAATGCACTATACATCGTCCATTTTTCATACAAAAAGTTTTTTTATGAAGAAAAATATAATGGACTATACATCGTCATTTTTATGAAAAATTTTAAATGGACTATACATCGTCCGTTTTTCATGCAAAGAATTAAATAGACTAAACATCGCACATTTTTCATGCAAAAAATTTTTTCATGCAAAAAATATAATGGACTATACATCGTCATTTTTATGAAAAAATTTAAATGGACTATACATTGTCCGTTTTTCATGCAGAAAACTTTTTCATGAAAAAAAATACTATACATCGTCATTTTTATGAAAAAATTTAAATGGACTATACATCGTCTATTTTGCACTAAAAAATATTTTCATGAAAAAGAGACACTATACATAGTCTATTTTTCATGCAAAGAATTAAATGGACTAAACATCGCACATTTTTCATGCAAAAAATTTTTTCATGCAAAAAATATAATGGACTATACATCGTCATTTTTATAAAAAATTTGATAATGGACTATACATCGTCCATTTTTCATGG
This sequence comes from Nowickia ferox, assembly GCA_936439885.1. NCBI lineage: Eukaryota > Metazoa > Arthropoda > Insecta > Diptera > Tachinidae > Nowickia > Nowickia ferox. The sequence continues at coordinate 75,424,285 of OW387027.1, forward strand.
AAAAAACTTTTTCATGCAGAAAATATAATGTATGAAAAATTTTAAATGGACTATATAAATCGTCTATTTTACAACAAAAAAATATTTTCATGAAAAAAGACACTTACATAGTCTATTTTTCATGCAAAGAATTAAATGGACTAAATATCGCACATTTTTCATGGAAAAAATTTTTTCATGGAAAAAATATAATGGACTATACATCGTCATTTTTATGAAAAATTTTAAATGGACTATACATCGTCCATTTTTCATGGAAAAAATGTAATGGCTATACATCGTCATTTTTATGAAAAAAATTTAAATGGACTATACATCGTCTATTTTTCATCCAAAAAATATTTTCATGAAAAAAATATAATGGGCTATAAATCGTCATTTTTATCAAAAAATGGACTATACATCTTCCATTTTTCATGCAATAAATTTTTGCATGCAAAAAATATAATGGACTATGCATCGTCATTTTTATCAAAAAATTTAAATGGACTATACATCGCACATTTTTCATGTAAAAAATTTTTACATGCAAAAAATATAATGGACTATACATCGTCATTTGTATGAAAAATTTTAAATGGACTATACATCGTCTATTTTTCATCCAAAAAATATTTTCATGAAAAAAAGACACTATACATAGTCTATTTTTCATGCAAAGAATTAAATGCACTATACATCGTCCATTTTTCATACAAAAAGTTTTTTTATGAAAAAAAATATAATGGACTATACATCGTCATTTTAATGAAAAATTTTAAATGGACTATACATCGTCCGTTTTTCATGCAAAGAATTAAATAGACTAAACATCGTCAATTTTTCCTACAAAAAAATTTTCCAGAAAAAAATATAATGGACTATACATCGTTATTTGTATGAAAAATTTTAAATAGACTATACATCGTCTATTTTTCATCCAAAAAATATTTTCATGAAAAAAATATAATGGGCTATACATCGTCATTTTTATCGAAAAATTTAAATGGACTATACATCGCACATTTTTCATGGAAAAAATTTTTTCATGCAAAAAATATAATGGACTATACATCGTAATTTTTATAAAAAATTTGATAATGGACTATACATCGTCCATTTTTCATGAAAAAAATTTTTTCATGTAGAAAATATAATGGACTATACATCGTCATTTTTTTGAAAAATTTTAAATGCACTATACATCGTCCATTTTTCATGCAAAAAGTTTTTTTATGAAAAAAAATATAATGGACTATACATCGTCATTTTAATGAAAAATTTTAAATGGACTATACATCGTCCGTTTTTCATGCAAATAATTAAATAGACTAAACATCGTCAATTTTTCCTACAAAAAAATTTTCCAGAAAAAAATATAATGGACTATACATCGTCATTTGTATGAAAAATCATCGTCTATTTTTCATCCAAAAAATATTTTCATGAAAAAAAGACACTATACATTTGCATGAAAAAATTTTTTCATGCAAAAAATATAATGGACTATACATCGTAATTTTTATAAAAAATTTGATAATGGACTATACATCGTCCTTTTTTCATGAAAAAAATTTTTTCATGTAGAAAATATAATGGACTATACATCGTCATTTTTATGAAAAATTTTAAATGGACTATACATCGTCCGTTTTTCATGCAAAGAACTAAATAGACTAAACATCGCATATTTTTCATGCAAAAAATTTTTTCATGCAAAAAATATAATGGACTATAATACATCGTAATTTTTATGAAAAAAATTGAAATTGACTATACATCGTCCATTTTTCATGCAAAAAATTTTTTAATGCAAAAAATATAATGGACTATACATCGTCATTGTTATGAAAAAAATTTAAATGGACTATACATCGTCCGTTTTTCATGCAAAAAATATAATGGACTATACATCGTCATTTGTATGAAAAGATTTAAATGGACTATACATCGTCCGTTTTTCATGCAGAAAACTTTTTCATGAAAAAAAATACGCTATACATCGTCATTTTTATGAAAAAATTTAAATGGACTATACATCGTCTATTTTGCACCAAAAAATATTTTCATGAAAAAAAGACACTATACATAGTCTATTTTTCATGCAAATAATTAAATGGACTAAAGATCGCACATTTTTCATGCAAAAAATTTTTTCATGCAAAAAATATAATGGACTATACATCGTAATTTGTATGAAAATTTTTAAATGGACTATACATCGTCTATTTTTCATCCAAAAAATATTTTCATGAAAAAAAGAAAAGTCTATTTTTCATGCAAAGAATTAAATGGACTAAACATCGCACATTTTTCATGCAAAAAATTTTTTCATGCAAAAAATATAATGGACTATACATCGTAATTTTTATGAAAAAAATTGAAATTGACTATACATCGTCCATTTTTCATGGAAAAAATTTTTTAATGCAAAAAATATAATGGACTATACATCGTCATTTTTATGAAAAAAATTGAAATGGACTATACATCGTCCGTTTTTCATGCAAAAAATATAATGGACTATACATCGTCATTTTTATGAAAAAATTTAAATGGACTATACATCGTCCGTTTTTCATTCAGAAAACTTTTTCATGAAAAAAATACGCTATACATCGTCATTTTTATGAAAAAATTTAAATGGACTATACATCGTCCATTTTTCATGCAAAATATTTTTTCATGCAAAAAATATAATGGACTATACATCGTCATTTGTATGAAAAATTTTAAATGCACTATACATCGTCCATTTTTCATACAAAAAGTTTTTTTATGAAAAAAAATATAATGGACTATACATCGTCATTTTTATGAAAAATTTTAAATGGACTATACATCATCTATTTTTCATCCAAAAAATATTTTCATGAAAAAAAGACACTATACATAGTCTATTTTTCATGCAAATAATTAAATGGACTAAATATCGCAAATTTTTCATGGAAAAAATTTTTTCATGCAAAAAATATAATCGTAATTTTTACGAAAAAAATTAAAATTGACTATACATCGTCCATTTTTCATGCAAAAAATTTTTTTATGAAAAAAAATATAATGGGCTATACATCGCACATTTTTCATGGAAAAAATTTTTTCATGCAAAAAATATAATGGACTATATATACATCGTCATTTTTTTGAAAAATTTTAAATGCACTATACATCGTCCATTTTTCATACAAAAAGTTTTTTTATGAAAAAAAAAATATAATGGACTATACATCGTCATTTTTATGAAAAATTTTAAATGGACTATACATCATCTATTTTTCATCCAAAAAATATTTTCATGAAAAAAGACACTATAGATAGTCTATTTTTCATGCAAAGAATTAAATGGCCTAAACATCGCACATTTTTCATGGAAAAAATTTTTTCATGCCAAAAATATAATGGCTATACATCGTCATTTTTATGAAAAAAATTTAAATGGACTATACATCGTCTATTTTTCATCCAAAAAATATTTTCATGAAAAAAATATAATGGGCTATAAATCGTCATTTTTATCAAAAAATGGACTATACATCGCACATTTTTCATACAAAAATTTTTTCATGAAAAAAATATAATGGACTATACATCGTCATTTTTATCAAAAAATTTAAATGGACTATACCTCGCACATTTTTCATGGAAAAAATTTTTCCAGCAAAAAATATAATGGACTATACATCGTCATTTGTATGAAAAATTTTAAATGGACTAATATAATGGACTATACATCGTCATTTGTATGAAAAATTTTAAATGGACTATACATCGTCTATTTTTCATCCAAAAAATATTTTCAATGCAAAGAATTAAATGGACTAAATATCGCACATTTTTCATGGAAAAAATTTTCATGCAAAAAATATAATGGACTATGCATCGTCATTTTTATGAAAAAAATTGAAATGGACTATACATCGTCCGTTTTTCATGCAAAAAATATAATGGACTATACATCGTCATTTTTATGAAAATATTTTAAGTGGACTATACATCGTCCATTTTTCATGCAAAAAATTTTTTCATGCAAAAAATATAATGGCTATGCATCGTCATTTTTATGAAAAAAATTTAAAAGGACTATACATCGTCTATTTTTCATCCAAAAAATAATTTTCATGAAAAATATATAATGGGCTATAAATCGTCATTTTTATCCAAAAATGGACTATACATCGCACATTTTTCATGCAAAAAATTTTTTCATGCAAAAAATATAATGGACTATATATACATCGTCATTTTTTTTTTTAAATTTTAAATGCACTATACATCGTCCATTTTTCATGCAAAAAGTTTTTTTATGAAAAAAAAATATAATGGGCTATACATCGTCATTTTTATGAAAAATTTGAAATGGACTATACATCGTCCGTTTTTCATGCAAAGAATTAAATAGACTAAATAAACATCGTCAATTTTTCCTGCAAAAAAATTTTTTCATACAAAAAATAAAAAAATATAATGAACTATACATCGTCATTTGTATGAAAAATTTTAAATAGACTATACATCATCTATTTTTCATCCAAAAAATATTTGCATGAAAAAAATATAATGGGCTATACATCGTCATTTTTATCAAAAAATTTAAATGGACTATACATCGCACATTTTTCATGCAAAAAATTTTTTCATGGAAAAAATATAATGGACTATAATACATCGTCATTTTTTTGAAAAATTTTAAATGCACTATACATCGTTCATTTTTCATACGAAAAGTTTTTTTATATATCGTCCGTTTTTCATGCAAAGAATTAAATAAACTAAACATCGTCAATTTTTCCTGCAAAAAAATTTTTCCAGCAAAAAATATAATGGACTATATATACATCGTTATTTGTATAAAAAATTTTAAATGGACTATACATCGTCTATTTTGCACCAAAAAAATATTTTCATGAAAAAAAGACAATATATATATTCTATTTTTCATGCAAAGAATTAAATGGACTAAACATCGCACATTTTTCATGCAAAAAATTTTTTCATGCAGAAAATATAATGGACTATACATCGTCATTTTTATGAAAAAAATTTAAATGGACTATACATCGTCCGTTTTTCATGCAAAAATTATAATACACTATACATCGTCATTTTTATGAAAAAATTTAAATGGACTATACATCGTCCGTTTTTCATGCAGTAAACTTTTTCATGAAAAAAAATACACTATACATCGTCCATTTTTCATGCAAAAAATTTTTTCAGGAAAAAATATAATGGACTATACATCGTCATTTGTATAAAAAAATTTAAATGAACTATACATCGTCTATTTTTCATCCAAAAAATATTTTCTTGAGAAAAATATAATGGACTATACATCGTCCGTTTTTCATGCAGTAAACTTTTTCATGAAAAAAAATACACTATACATCGTCCATTTTTCATGCAAAAAATTTTTTCAGGAAAAAATATAATGGACTATACATCGTCATTTGTATAAAAAAATTTAAATGAACTATACATCGTCTATTTTTCATCCAAAAAATATTTTCTTGAGAAAAATATAATGGGCTATACATCGTTATTTTTTTGAAAAATTTTAAATGCACTATACATCGTCCATTTTTCATGCAAAAAATGTTTTCATGAAAAAGTTTAATGGGCTATACATCGTCATTTTTATCAAAAAATTTATATGGACTATACATCGTCCATTTTTCATTCAAAAAGTTTTTTTATGAAAAAAAATATAATGGACTATACATCATAATTTTTATGAAAAATTTTTAAAATTTTTTCATGCAAAGAATTAAATAGCCTAAACATCGTCAATTTTTCCTGCAAAAAAATTTTTCCTGCAAAAAATATAATGGACTATACATCGTCATTTGTATGAACAATTTTAAATGGACTATACATCGTCTATTTTGCACCAAAAATATTTTCATGAAAAAAAGACACTATACATCGTCCGTTTTTCATGCAGAAAACTTTTTCATAAAAAAAATACGCTATACATCGTCATTTTTATGAAAAAATTTAAATGGACTATACATCGTCCATTTTTCATGCAAAAAATTTTTTCATGTAAAAAATATAATGGACTATACATCGTCATTTTTATGAAAAATTTTAAATGGACTATACATCGCCCATTTTTCATGCAAAAAGTTTTTTTATGAAAAAAATATAATGGACTATACATCGTCATTGTTATGAAAAAATTTATATGGACTATACATCGATCCGTTTTTCATGCAAAAAATATAATGGACTATACATCGTCATTTTTATGAAAAAATTTAAATGGACTATACATCGTCCGTTTTTCATGCAAAAAACTTTTTCATGAAAAAATACGCTATACATTGTCATTTTTATGAAAAATTTTAAATGGACTATACATCGTCTATTTTTCATGCAAAGAATTAAATGGACTAAACATCCTCAATTTTTCCTGCAAAAAATTTTTCCTGCAAAAAATATCATGGCCTATACATCGTCATTTTTCTAAAAAAATTTGAAATGGACTATACATCGTCCATTTTTCATGCAAAAAATTTTTTCATGCAAAAAATATAATGGACTATACATCGTCATTTTTATAAAAAATTTGAAATGGACTATACATCGTCCATTTTTCATGCAAAAAATTTTTTCATGCAAAAATTATAATGGACTATACATCGTCATTTTTATGATAAAAATTGAAATCAACTATACATCGTCCGTTTTTCATGCAAAAAATATAATGGACTATACATCGTCATTTTTATGAAAAAATTTAAATGGACTATACATCGTCCGTTTTTCATGCAGAAAACTTTTTCATGAAAAAATACGCTATACATTGTCATTTTTATGAAAAAATTTAAATGGACTATACATCGTCCATTTTTCATGCAAAAAATTTTTTCATGCAAAAAATATAATGGACTATACATCGTCATTTAAAAAAAAAATTGAAATGGACTATACATCGTCCGTTTTTCATGCAAAAAATACAATGGACTATACATCGTCATTTTTATGAAAAAATTTAAATGGACTATACATCGTCCGTTTTTCATGGAAAAAATATAATAGACTATACATCGTCATTTTTATGAAAAAAAATTTAAATGGACTATACATCGTTCATTATTCATGCAAAATAATGGACTATACATCGTCATTTTTATAAAAAAATTGAAATGGGGTATACATCATCCATTTTTCATGCAAAAATTTTTTTAATGAAAAAAATTTAATGGACTATACATCGTCATTTGTATGCAAAATTTTAAATGGACTATACATCGTCTATTTTTCATCCAAAAAATATTTTCATGAAAAAAAGACACTATACATAGTCTATTTTTCATGCAAAGAATTAAATGGACTAAAATCGCACATTTTTCATGCAAAAAATTTTTTCATGCAAAAAATATAATGGACTATACATCGTCATTTTTATGAAAAATTTTAAATGGACTATAAATCGTCCGTTTTTCATGCAGAAAACTTTTTCATGGAAAAAATACGCTATACATCGTCATTTTTATGAAAAAATTTAAATGGACTATACATCGTCCATTTTTCATGCAAAAAATTTTTTCATGGAAAAAATATAATGGACAATACATCGTCATTTTTATGAAAAAATTTATATGGACTATACATCGTACATTTTTCATGGAACAAATTTTTTCATGCAAAAAATATAATGGACTATACATCGTCATTTGTATGAAAAATTTTAAATGAACTATACATCGTCTATTTTTCGTCCAAAAAATATTTTCATGAGAAAAATATAATGGGCTATACATCGTCCATTTTTCATGCAAAAAATTTTTTCATGCAAAAAATATAATGGACTATACATCGTCATTTGTATGAAAAAATTTATATGGACTATACATCGTCCATTTTTCATGGAAAAAATTTTTTCATGCAAAAAATATAATGGACTATACATCGTCATTTGTATGAAAAATTTTAAATGGACTATACATCGTCTATTTTTCATGCAAAGAATTAAATGGACTAAACATCCTCAATTTTTCCTGCAAAAAATTTTTCATGCAAAAAATATAATGGACTATACATCGTCATTTTTATAAAAAATTTGAAATGGACTATACATCGTCCATTTTTCATGCAAAAAATTTTTTCATGCAAAAAATATAATGGACTATACATCGTCATTTTTATGATAAAAATTGAAATGGACTATACATCGTCCGTTTTTCATGCAAAAAATATAATGGACTATACATCGTCATTTTTATGAAAAAATTTAAATGGACTATACATCGTCCGTTTTTCATGCAGAAAACTTTTTCATGAAAAAAATACGCTATACATCGTCATTTTTATGAAAAAATTTAAATGGACTATACATCGTCCATTTTTCATGCAAAAAATTTTTTCATGCAAAAAATATAATGGACTATACATCGTCATTTAAAAAAAAAATTGAAATGGACTATACATCGTCCGTTTTTCATGCAAAAAATACAATGGACTATACATCGTCATTTTTATGAAAAAATTTAAATGGACAATACATCGTTCATTATTCATGCAAAATAATGGACTATACATCGTCATTTTTATAAAAAAAATTGAAATGGGGTATACATCGTCCATTTTTCATGCAAAAAATTTTTTCATGGAAAAAATATAATGGACTATACATCGTCATTTTTATGAAAAAAATTGAAATTGACTATACATCGTCTATTTTTCATGGAAAAAATTTTTTCATGAAAAAAATATAATGGACTATATATCGTCATTTTTATGAAAAAAATTTAAATGGACGACTATACATCGTCCGTTTTTCATGCAAAAATATAATGGACTATACATCGTCATTTTTATGAAAAATTTTAAATGGACTATACATCGTCCGTTTTTCATGCAGAAAACTTTTTCATAAAAAAAATATGCTATACATCGTCATTTTTATGAAAAAAATTTAAATGGACTATACATCATCCATTTTTCATGCAAAAATTTTTTTAATGAAAAAAATTTATTGGACTATACATCGTCATTTGTATGCAAAATTTTAAATGGACTATACATCGTCTATTTTTCATCCAAAAAATATTTTCATGAAAAAAAGACACTATACATAGTCTATTTTTCATGCAAAGAATTAAATGGACTATACATCGTCCATTTTTCATGCAAAAAATTTTTTCATGCAAAAAATATAATGGATCGTCATTTTTATGAAAAAATTTATATGGACTATACATCGTACATTTTTCATGGAAAAAATTTTTTCATGCAAAAAATATAATGGACTATACATCGTCATTTGTATGCAAAATTTTAAATGGACTATACATCGTCTATTTTTCATCCAAAAAATATTTTCATGAAAAAAAGACACTATACATAGTCTATTTTTCATGCAAAGAATTAAATGGACTAAACATCGCACATTTTTCATGCAAACAATTTTTTCATGCGAAAAATATAATGGACTATACATCGTCATTTGTATGAAATATTTTAAATGAACTATACATCGTCTATTTTTCGTCCAAAAAATATTTTCATGAAAAAAATATAATGGGCTATACATCGTCATTTTTTTGAAAAATTTTAAATGGACTATACATCGTCCGTTTTTCTTGCAGAAAACTTTTTCATGCAAAAAAATATGCTATACATCGTCATTTTTATGAAAAAATTTAAATGGACTATACATCGTCCATTTTTCATGCAAAAAATATAATGGACTATACATCGTCATTTGTATGAAAAATTTTAAATGGACTATACATCGTCTATTTTGCACCAAAAAAATATTTTCATGAAAAAAAGACACTATACATAGTCTATTTTTCATGCAAAGAATTAAATGGACTAAACATCGCACATTTTTCATGCAAAAAATTTTTTCATGCAAAAAATATAATGGACTATACATCGTCATTTTTATGAAAAAAATTTAAATGGAATATACATCGTCAATTTTTCAGGCAAAAAATTTGTTTATGAAGAAATACACCATACATCGTCATATTGATGAAAAATATAAAATAGACTATACATCGTCAATTTTTCCTGCAAAAAATATAATGGACTATACATAGTCATTTTTAAAAAAAAATGACGATGTATAGTCTATTATATGGAATATAATAGACTATACATCGTCATTTTTATGAAAAAAATTTAAATGGACGACTATACATCGTCCGTTTTTCATGCAAAAATATAATGGACTATACATCGTCATTTTTATGAAAAAATTGAAATGGGGTATACATCGTCCATTTTTCATGGAAAAAATTTTTTCATGGAAAAAATATAATGGACTATACATCGTCATTTTTATGAAAAAAATTGAAATTGACTATACATCGTCTATTTTTCATGCGAAAAATTTTTTCATGGAAAAAATATAATGGACTATACATTGTCATTTTTATGAAAAAAATTTAAATGGACGACTATACATCGTCCGTTTTTCATGCAAAAATATAATGGACTATACATCGTCATTTTTATGAAAAATTTTAAATGGACTATACATCGTTCATTATTCATGCAAAAATTTTTTTAATGAAAAAAATTTAATGGACTATACATCGTCATTTTTATGAAAAAATTTATATGGACTATACATCGTACATTTTTCATGCAAAAAATTTTTTCATGCAAAAAATATAATGGACTATACATCGTCATTTGTATGCAAAATTTTAAATGGACTATACATCGTCTATTTTTCGTCCAAAAAATATTTTCATGAGAAAAATATAATGGGCTATACATCGTCCATTTTTCATGGAAAAAATTTTTTCATGCAAAAAATATAATGGACTATACATCGTCATTTGTATGAAAAAATTTATATGGACTATACATCATCCATTTTTCATGGAAAAAATTTTTTCATGCAAAAAATATAATGGACTATACATCGTCATTTGTATGAAAAAATTTAAATGGACTATACATCGTCCATTTTTCATGCAAAAAATTTTTTCATGTAAAAAATATAATGGACTATACATCGTCATTTTTATGATAAAAATTGAAATGGACTATACATCGTCCGTTTTTCATGCAAAAAATATAATGGACTATACATCGTCATTTTTATGAAAAAATTTAAATGGACTATACATCGTCCGTTTTTCATGCAGAAAACTTTTTCATGAAAAAAATACGCTATACATCGTCATTTTTATGAAAAAATTTAAATGGACTATACATCGTCCGTTTTTCATGGAAAAAATATAATAGACTATACATCGTCATTTTTATGAAAAAAAATTTAAATGGACTATACATCGTTCATTATTCATGCAAAATAATGGACTATACATCGTCATTTTTATAAAAAAATTGAAATGGGGTATACATCGTCCATTTTTCATGCAAAAAATTTTTTCATGGAAAAAATATAATGGACTATACATCGTAATTTTTATGAAAAAAATTGAAATTGACTATACATCGTCTATTTTTCATGGAAAAAATTTTTTCATGGAAAAAATATAATGGACTATACATTGTCATTTTTATGAAAAAAATTTAAATGGACGACTATACATCGTCCGTTTTTCATGCAAAAATATAATGGACTATACATCGTCATTTTTATGAAAAATTTTAAATGGACTATACATCGTCCGTTTTTCATGCAGAAAACTTTTTCATAAAAAAAATATGCTATACATCGTCATTTTTATGAAAAAAATTTAAATGGACTATACATCATCCATTTTTCATGCAAAAATTTTTTTAATGAAAAAAATTTAATGGACTATACATCGTCATTTGTATGCAAAATTTTAAATGGACTATACATCGTCTATTTTTCATCCAAAAAATATTTTCATGAACAAAAGACACTATACATAGTCTATTTTTCATGCAAAGAATTAAATGGACTAAACATCGCACATTTTTCATGCAAACAATTTTTTCATGCGAAAAATATAATGGACTATACATCGTCATTTTTATGAAAAATTTTAAATGGACTATGCATCGTCCGTTTTTCATGCAGAAAACTTTTTCATGAAAAAAATACGCTATAAATCGTCGTTTTTATGAAAAAATTTAAATGGACTATACATCGTCCATTTTTCATGCAAAAAATTTTTTCATGCAAAAAATATAATGGACTATACATCGTCATTTTTATGAAAAAATTTATATGGACTATACATCGTACATTTTTCATGGAAAAAATTTTTTCATGCAAAAAATATAATGGACTATACATCGTCATTTGTATGAAAAATTTTAAATGAACTATACATCGTCTATTTTTCGTCCAAAAAATATTTTCATGAGAAAAATATAATGGGCTATACATCGTCCATTTTTCATGGAAAAAATTTTTTCATGCAAAAAATATAATGGACTATACATCGTCATTTGTATGAAAAAATTTATATGGACTATACATCGTCCATTTTTCATGGAAAAAATTTTTTCATGCAAAAAATATAATGGACTATACATCGTCATTTTTATGAAAAATTTTAAATGGACTATAAATCGTCCGTTTTTCATGCAGAAAACTTTTTCATGGAAAAAATACGCTATACATCGTAATTTTTATGAAAAAATTTAAATGGACTATACATCGTCCATTTTTCATGGAAAAAATTTTTTCATGCAAAAAATATAATGGACTATTATACATCGTCATTTTTATGAAAAAATTTATATGGACTATACATCGTCCATTTTTCATGCAAAAAATTTTTTCATGCAAAAAATATAATGGACTATACATCGTCATTTGTATAAAAAATTTTAAATGGACTATACATCGTCTGTTTTTCATCCAAAAAATATTTTCATGAGAAAAATATGATGGGCTATACATCGTAATTTTTTTGAAAAATTTTAAATGGACTATACATCGTCCGTTTTTCATGCAGAAAACTTTTTCATGAAAAAAATATGCTATACATCGTCATTTTTATGAAAAAATTTAAATGGACTATACATCGTCCATTTTTCATGCAAAAAATTTTTTCATGCAAAAAATATAATGGACTATACATCGTCATTTTTATGAAAAAATTTATATGGACTATACATCGTACATTTCTCATGCAAAAAATTTTTTCATGCAAAAAATATAATGGACTATACATCGTCATTTGTACGAAAAATTTTAAATGGACTATACATCGTCTATTTTTCATCCAAAAAATATTTTCATGAAAAAAAGACACTATACATAGTCTATTTTTCATGCAAAGAATTAAATGGACTAAACATCGCACATTTTTCATGCAAAAAATTTTTTCATGCAAAAAATATAATGGACTACACATCGTCATTTGTATGAAAAAATTTATATGGACTATACATCGTCCATTTTTCATGCAAACAATTTTTTCATGCAAAAAATATAATGGACTATACATCGTAATTGTATAAAAAATTTTAAATGGACTATTTTTCATCCAAAAAATATTTTCTTGAGAAAAATATAATGGGCTATACATCGTCATTTTTTTGAAAAATTTTAAATGGACTATACATCGTCCGTTTTTCATGCAGAAAACTTTTTCATGCAAAAAAATATGCTATACATCGTCATTTTTATGAAAAAATTTAAATGGACTATACATCGTCCATTTTTCATGGAAAAAATATAATGGACTATACATCGTCATTTGTATGAAAAATTTTAAATGGAATATACATCGTCTATTTTTCATCCAAAAAATATTTTCATGAAAAAAAGACACTATACATAGTCTATTTTTCATGCAAAGAATTAAATGGACTAAACATCGCACATTTTTCATGCAAAAAATTTTTTCATGCAAAAAATATAATGGACTATACATCGTCATTTTTATGAAAAATTTTAAATGGACTATACATCGTCTATTTTGCACCAAAAAAATATTTTCATGAAAAAAAGACACTATATATAGTCTATTTTTCATGCAAAGAATTAAATGGACTAAACATCGCACATTTTTCATGCAAAAAATTTTTTCATGCAAAAAATATAATGGACTATACATCGTCATTTTTATGAAAAAAATTGAAATGGAATATACATCGTCAATTTTTCAGGCAAAAAATTTTTTTATGAAGGAATACACCATACATCGTCATATTGATGAAAAATATAAAATAGACTATACATCATCAATTTTTCCTGCAAAAATTATAATGGACTATACATCGTCATTTAAAAAAAAAAATTGAAATGGACTATACATCGTCCGTTTTTCATGCAACAAATATAATGGACTATATAGACATCGTCATTTTTATGAAAAAATTTAAATGGACTATACATCGTCCGTTTTTCATGCAAAAATATAATGGACTATACATCGTCATTTTTATGAAAAATTTTAAATGGACTATGCATCGTCCGTTTTTCATGCAGAAAACTTTTTCATGAAAAAAATACGCTATACATCGTCATTTTTATGAAAAAATTTAAATGGACTATACATCGTCCATTTTTCATGGAAAAAATTTTTTCATGCAAAAAATATAATGGACTTATACATCGTCATTTTTATGAAAAAATTTATATGGACTATACATCGTACATTTCTCATGCAAAAAATTTTTTCATGCAAAAAATATAATGGACTATACATCGTCATTTGTATGAAAAATTTTAAATGAACTATACATCGTCTATTTTTCGTCCAAAAAATATTTTCATGAGAAATATATAATATATTTGTATGAAAAAATTTATATGGACTATACATCGTCCGTTTTTCATGCAAAAAATTTTTTCATGCAAAAAATATAATGGACTATACATCGTCATTTGTATAAAAAATTTTAAATGGACTATACATCGTCTATTTTTCATCTAAAAAATATTTTCATGAGAAAAATATAATGGGCTATACATCGTCATTTTTTTGAAAAATTTTAAATGGACTATACATCGTCTATTTTGCACCAAAAAAATACTTTCATGAAAAAAAGAAAAAAAAGTCTATTTTTCATGCAAAGAATTAAATGGACTAAACATCGCACATTTTTCATGCAAAAAATTTTTTCATGCAAAAAATATAATGGACTATATCGTCATTTGTATGAAAAATTTTAAATGAACTATACATCGTCTATTTTTAGTCCAAAAAATATTTTCATGAGAAAAATATAATGCGCTATACATCGTCCATTTTTTATGCAAAAAAAAATTTTTTCATGCAAAAAATATAATGGACTATACATCGTCATTTGTATGAAAAAATTTATATGGAGTATACATCGTCCATTTTTCATGGAAAAAATTTTTTCATGCAAAATATATAATGGACTATACATCGTCATTTGTATAAAAAATTTTAAATGGACTATACATCATCTATTTTTCATCCAAAAAATATTTTCATGGGAAAAATATAATGGGCTATACATCGTCATTTTTTTGAAAAATTTTAAATGGACTATACATCGTCCGTTTTTCATGCAGAAAACTTTTTCATGTAAAAAATATAATGGACTATACATCGTCATTTTTATGAAAAAATTTAAATGGACTATACATCGTCCATATTTCATGGAAAAAATTTTTTCATGTAAAAAATATAATGGACTATACATCGTCATTTGTATGAAAAATTTTAAATGGACTATACATCGTCTATTTTGCACCAAAAAAATATTTTCATGAAAAAAAGACACTAGACATAGTCTATTTTTCATGCAAAGAATTAAATGGACTAAACATCGCACATTTTTCATGCAAACAATTTTTTCATGCGAAAAATATAATGGACTATACATCGTCATTTTTATGAAAAATTTTAAATGGACTATGATCGTCCGTTTTTCATGCAAAAAACTTTTTCATGAAAAAAATACGATATACATCGTCATTTTTATGAAAAAATTTAAATGGACTATACATCGTCCATTTTTCATGCAAAAAATACAATGGACTATACATCGTCATTTTTATGAAAAAATTTAAATGGACTATACATCGTCCGTTTTTCATGCAAAAAATATAATAGACTATACAACGTCATTTTTATGAAAAAAAATTTAAATGGACTATACATCGTTCATTATTCATGCAAAATAATGGACTATACATCGTCATTTTTATAAAAAAATTGAAATGGGGTATACATCGTCCATTTTTCATGCAAAAAATTTTTTCATGGAAAAAATATAATGGACTATACATCGTCATTTTTATGAAAAAAATTGAAATTGACTATACATCGTCTATTTTTCATGCAAAAAATTTTTTCATGGAAAAAATATAATGGACTATACATCGTCATTTTTATGAAAAAAATTTAAATGGACGACTATACATCGTCCGTTTTTCATGCAAAAATATAATGGACTATACATCGTCATTTTTATGAAAAATTTTAAATGGACTATACATCGTCCGTTTTTCATGCAGAAAACTTTTTCATAAAAAAAATATGCTATACATCGTCATTTTTATGAAAAAAATTTAAATGGACTATACATCATCCATTTTTCATGCAAAAATTTTTTTAATGAAAAAAATTTAATGGGCTATACATCGTCATTTGTATGCAAAATTTTAAATGGACTATACATCGTCTATTTTTCATCCAAAAAATATTTTCATGAAAAAAAGACACTATACATAGTCTATTTTTCATGCAAAGAATTAAATGGACTATACATCGTCCATTTTTCATGGAAAAAATTTTTTCATGCAAAAAATATAATGGACTATACATCGTCATTTGTATGAAAAATTTTAAATGAACTATACATCGTCTATTTTTCGTCCAAAAAATATTTTCATGAGAAAAATATAATGGGCTATACATCGTCCATTTTTCATGCAAAAAATTTTTTCATGTAAAAAATATAATGGACTATACATCGTCATTTGTATGAAAAAATTTATATGGACTATACATCGTCCATTTTTCATGGAAAAAATTTTTTCATGCAAAAAATATAATGGACTATACATCGTCATTTGTATGAAAAAATTTAAATGGACTATACATCGTCCATTTTTCATGGAAAAAATTTTTTCATGTAAAAAATATAATGGACTATACATCGTCATTTTTATGAAAAAATTTATATGGACTATACATCGTCTATTTTTCATGCAAAGAATTAAATGCACTAAACATCCTCAATTTTTCCTGCAAAAAATTTTTCCTGCAAAAAATATAATGGACTATACATCGTCATTTTTATAAAAAATTTGAAATGGACTATACTTCGTCCATTTTTCATGCAAAAAATTTTTTCATGCCAAAAATATAATGGACTATACATCGTCATTTTTATGATAAAAATTGAAATGGACTATACATCGTCCATTTTTCATGCAAAAAATTTTTTCATGCCAAAAATATAATGGACTATACATCGTCATTTTTATGATAAAAATTGAAATGAACTATACATCGTCCGTTTTTCATGCAAAAAATATAATGGACTATACATCGTCATTTTTATGAAAAAATTTAAATGGACTATATATACATCGTCCGTTTTTCATGCAGAAAACTTTTTCATGAAAAAAATACGCTATACATCGTCATTTTTATGAAAAAAAATTTAAATGGACTATACATCGTTCATTATTCATGCAAAATAATGGACTATACATCGTCATTTTTATAAAAAAATTGAAATGGGGTATACATCGTCCATTTTCCATGCAAAAAATTTTTTCATGGAAAAAATATAATGGACTATACATTGTCATTTTTATGAAGAAAATTGAAATTGACTATACATCGTCTATTTTTCATGCAAAAAATTTTTTCATGGAAAAAATATAATGGACTATACATTGTCATTTTTATGAAAAAAATTTAAATGGACGACTATACATCGTCCGTTTTTTATGCAAAAATATAATGGACTATACATCGTCATTTGTATGAAAAATTTTAAATGAACTATACATCGTCTATTTTTCGTCCAAAAAATATTTTCATGAGAAAAATATAATGGGCTATACATCGTCCATTTTTCATGGAAAAAATTTTTTCATGCAAAAAATATAATGGACTATACATCGTCATTTGTATGAAAAAATTTATATGGACTATACATCGTCCATTTTTCATGGAAAAAATTTTTTCATGGAAAAAATATAATGGACTATACATCGTCATTTTTATGAAAAATTTTAAATGGACTATAAATCGTCCGTTTTTCATGCAGAAAACTTTTTCATGGAAAAAATACGCTATACATCGTCATTTTTATGAAAAAACTTAAATTTAAATTTAATTTATACATCGTCCATTTTTCATGCAAAAAATTTTTTCATGCAAAAAATATAATGGACTATACATCGTCATTTTTATGAAAAAATTTATATGGACTATACATCGTCCATTTTTCATGCAAAATAATGGACTATACATCGTCATTTTTTTAAAAAAATTGAAATGGGGTATACATCGTCCATTTTTCATGCAAAAAATTTTTTCATGGAAAAAATATAATGACTATACATCGTCATTTTTATGAAAAAAATTGAAATTGACTATACATCGTCTATTTTTCATGCAAAAAATTTTTTCATGGAAAAAATATAATGGACTATACATCGTCATTTTTATGAAAAAAATTTAAATGGACGACTATACATCGTCCGTTTTTCATGCAAAAATATAATGGACTATACATCGTCATTTTTATGAAAAATTTTAAATGGACTATACATCGTCCGTTTTTCATGCAGAAAACTTTTTCATAAAAAAAATATGCTATACATCGTCATTTTTATGAAAAAAATTTAAATGGACTATACATCATCCATTTTTCATGCAAAAATTTTTTTAATGAAAAAAATTTAATGGACTATACATCGTCATTTGTATGCAAAATTTTAAATGGACTATACATCGTCTATTTTTCATCCAAAAAATATTTTCATGAAAAAAAGACACTATACATAGTCTATTTTTCATGCAAAGAATTAAATGGACTATACATTGTCCATTTTTCATGCAAAAAATTTTTTCATGCAAAAAATATAATGGACTATACATCGTCATTTTTATGAAAAAATTTATATGGACTATACATCGTACATTTTTCATGGAAAAAATTTTTTCATGCAAAAAATATAATGGACTATACATCGTCATTTGTATGAAAAATTTTAAATGAACTATACATCGTCTATTTTTCATCCAAAAAATATTTTCATGAGAAAAATATAATGGGCTATACATCGTCCATTTTTCATGCAAAAAATTTTTTCATGCAAAAAATATAATGGACTATACATCGTCATTTGTATGAAAAAATTTATATGGACTATACATCGTCCATTTTTCATGGAAAAAATTTTTTCATGCAAAAAATATAATGGACTATACATCGTCATTTGTATGAAAAAATTTAAATGGACTATACATCGTCCATTTTTCATGCAAAAAATTTTTTCATGTAAAAAATATAATGGACTATACATCGTCATTTTTATGAAAAAATTTATATGGACTATACATTGTCCATTTTTCTTGGAAAAAATTTTTTCATGAAAAAAATATAATGGACTATACATCGTCATTTTTATGAAAAAATTGAAATGGACTATACATCGTCCGTTTTTCATGCAAAAAATATAATGGACTATACATCGTCATTTTTATGAAAAATTTTAAATGGACTATACATCGTCCGTTTTTCATGCAGAAAACTTTTTCATGAAAAAAATACGCTATACATCGTCATTTTTATGAAAAAATTTAAATGCACTATACATCGTCCATTTTTCATGCAAAAAATTTTTTCATGCAAAAAATACAATGGACTATACATCGTCATTTTTATGAAAACATTGAAATGGACTATACATCGTCCGTTTTTCATGCAAAAAATATAATGGACTATACATCGTCATTTTTATGAAAAATTTTAAATGGACTATAAATCGTCCGTTTTTCATGCAGAAAACTTTTTCATGGAAAAAATACGCTATACATCGTCATTTTTATGAAAAAATTTAAATTTAAATTTAATTTATACATCGTCCATTTTTCATGGAAAAAATTTTTTCATGCAAAAAATATAATGGACTATACATCGTCATTTTTATGAAAAAATTTATATGGACTATACATCGTCCATTTTTCATGCAAAAAATTTTTTCATGCAAAAAATATAATGGACTATACATCGTCATTTGTATAAAAAATTTTAAATGGACTATACATCGTCTGTTTTTCATCCAAAAAATATTTTCATGAGAAAAATATGATGGGCTATCCATCGTAATTTTTTTGAAAAATTTTAAATGGACTATACATCGTCCGTTTTTCATGCAGAAAACTTTTTCATGAAAAAAATATGCTATACATCGTCATTTGTATGAAAAAATTTAAATGGACTATACATCGTCCATTTTTCATGCAAAAAATTTTTTCATGCAAAATATATAATGGACTATACATCGTCATTTTTATGAAAAAATTTATATGGACTATACATCGTACATTTCTCATGGAAAAAATTTTTTCATGCAAAAAATATAATGGACTATACATCGTCATTTGTACGAAAAATTTTAAATGGACTATACATCGTCTATTTTGCACCAAAAAAATATTTTCATGAAAAAAAGACACTATATATAGTCTATTTTTCATGCAAAGAATTAAATGGACTAAACATCGCACATTTTTCATGGAAAAAATTTTTTCATGCAAAAAATATAATGGACTATACATCGTCATTTTTATGAAAAAAATTGAAATGGAATATACATCGTCAATTTTTCAGGCAAAAAATTTTTTTATGAAGGAATACACCATACATCGTCATATTGATGAAAAATATAAAATAGACTATACATCGTCAATTTTTCCTGCAAAAAATATAATGGACTATACATCGTCATTTTTAAAAAAAAATTGAAATGGACTATGCATCGTCCGTTTTTCATGCAACAAATATAATGGACTATATATACATCGTCATTTTTATGAAAAAATTTAAATGGACTATACATCGTCCGTTTTTCATGCAAAAATATAATGGACTATACATCGTCATTTTTATGAAAAAATTTAAATGGACTATGCATCGTCCGTTTTTCATGCAGAAAACTTTTTCATGAAAAAAATACGCTATACATCGTCATTTTTATGAAAAAATTTAAATGGACTATACATCGTCCATTTTTCATGGAAAAAATTTTTTCATGCAAAAAATATAATGGACTATACATCGTCATTTTTATGAAAAAATTTATATGGACTATACATCGTACATTTCTCATGCAAAAAATTTTTTCATGCAAAAAATATAATGGACTATACATCGTCATTTGTATGAAAAAATTTAAATGGACTATACATCGTCCATTTTTCATGCAAAAAATTTTTTCATGTAAAAAATATAATGGACTATACATCGTCATTTTTATGAAAAAATTTATATGGACATTATGCAATACATTATAATACATTGTCCATTTTTCTTGGAAAAAATTTTTTCATGAAAAAAATATAATGGACTATACATTGTCATTTTTATGAAAAATTTTAAATGAACTATACATCGTCTATTTTTCATGCAAAAAATTTTTTCATGTAAAAAATATAATGGACTATACATCGTCATTTTTATGAAAAAATTTATATGGACTATACATTGTCCATTTTTCTTGGAAAAAATTTTTTCATGAAAAAAATATAATGGACTATACATTGTCATTTTTATGAAAAATTTTAAATGGACTATACATCGTCTATTTTTCATTCAAAGAATTAAATGCACTAAACATCCTCAATTTTTCCTGCAAAAAATTTTTCCTGCAAAAAATATAATGGACTATACATCGTCATTTTTATAAAAAATTTGAAATGGACTATACATCGTCCATTTTTCATGCAAAAAATTTTTTCATGCCAAAAATATAATGGACTATACATCGTCATTTTTATGATAAAAATTGAAATGGACTATACATCGTCCGTTTTTCATGCAAAAAATATAATGGACTATACATCGTCATTTTTACGAAAAAAATTGAAATGGAATATACATCGTCAATTTTTCAGGCAAAAAATTTTTTTATGAAGGAATACACCATACATCGTCATATTGATGAAAAATATAAAATAGACTATACATCGTCAATTTTTCCTGCAAAAAATATAATGGACTATACATCGTCATTTTTAAAAAAAAATTGAAATGGACTATACATCGTCCGTTTTTCATGCAACAAATATAATGGACTATATATACATCGTCATTTTTATGAAAAAATTTAAATGGACTATACATCGTCCGTTTTTCATGCAAAAATATAATGGACTATACATCGGCATTTTTATGAAAAAATTTAAATGGACTATACATCATCCATTTTTCATGGAAAAATTTTTTTAATGAAAAAAATTTAATGGACTATACATCGTCATTTGTATGCAAAATTTTAAATGGACTATACATCGTCTATTTTTCATCCAAAAAATATTTTCATGAAAAAAAGACACTATACATAGTCTATTTTTCATGCAAAGAACTAAATAGACTAAACATCGCACATTTTTCATGCAAACAATTTTTTCATGCGAAAAATATAATGGACTATACATCGTCATTTTTATGAAAAATTTTAAATGGACTATGCATCGTCCGTTTTTCATGCAGAAAACTTTTTCATGAAAAAAATACGCTATACATCGTCATTTTTATGAAAAAATTTAAATGGACAATACATCGTCCATTTTTCATGGAAAAAATTTTTTCATGCAAAAAATATAATGGACTATACATCGTCATTTTTATGAAAAAATTTATATGGACTATACATCGTACATTTCTCATGCAAAAAATTTTTTCATGCAAAAAATATAATGGACTATACATCGTCATTTGTATGAAAAATTTTAAATGAACTATACATCGTCTATTTTTCGTCCAAAAAATATTTTCATGAGAAAAATATAATGGGCTATACATCGTCCATTTTTCATGCAAAAAATTTGTTCATGCAAAAAATATAATGGACTATACATCGTCATTTATATGAAAAAATTTATATGGACTATACATCGTCCATTTTTCATGGAAAAAATTTTTTCATGCAAAAAATATAATGGACTATACATCGTCATTTGTATGAAAAAATTTAAATGGACTATACATCGTCCATTTTTAATGCAAAAAATTTTTTCATGTAAAAAATATAATGGACTATACATCGTCATTTTTATGAAAAAATTTATATGGACTATACATTGTCCATTTTTCTTGGAAAAAATTTTTTCATGAAAAAAATATAATGGACTATACATTGTCATTTTTATGAAAAATTTTAAATGGACTATACATCGTCTATTTTTCATGCAAAGAATTAAATGCACTAAACATCCTCAATTTTTCCTGCAAAAAATTTTTCCTGCAAAAAATATAATGGACTATACATCGTCATTTGTATGAAAAAATTTAAATGGACTATACATCGTCCGTTTTTCATGCAGAAAACTTTTTCATGAAAAAAATACGCTATACATCGTCATTTTTATGAAAAAATTTAAATGCACTATACATCGTCCATTTTTCATGCAAAAAATTTTTTCATGCAAAAAATATAATGGACTATACATCGTGATTTAAAAAAAAAAATTGAAATGGACTATACATCGTCCGTTTTTCATGCAAAAAATACAATGGACTATACATCGTCATTTTTATGAAAAAATTGAAATGGACTATACATCGTCCGTTTTTCATGCAAAAAATATAATGGACTATACATCGTCATTTTTATGAAAAATTTTAAATGGACTATAAATCGTCCGTTTTTCATGCAGAAAACTTTTTCATGGAAAAAATACGCTATACATCGTCATTTTTATGAACAAATTTAAATTTAAATTTAATTTATACATCGTCCATTTTTCATGGAAAAAATTTTTTCATGCAAAAAATATAATGGACTATACATCGTCATTTTTATGGAAAAATTTATATGGACTATACATCGTCCATTTTTCATGCAAAAAATTTTTTCATGCAAAAAATATAATGGACTATACATCGTCATTTGTATAAAAAATTTTAAATGGACTATACATCGTCTGTTTTTCATCCAAAAAATATTTTCATGAGAAAAATATGATGGGCTATACATCGTAATTTTTAAGAAAAATTTTAAATGGACTATACATCGTCCGTTTTTCATGCAGAAAACTTTTTCATGAAAAAAATATGCTATACATCGTCATTTTTATGAAAAAATTTAAATGGACTATACATCGTCCATTTTTCATGGAAAAAATTTTTTCATGCAAAAAATATAATGGACTATACATCGTCATTTTTATGAAAAAATTTATATGGACTATACATCGTACATTTCTCATGCAAAAAATTTTTTCATGCAAAAAATATAATGGACTATACATCGTCATTTGTATGAAAAATTTTAAATGAACTATACATCGTCTATTTTTCGTCCAAAAAATATTTTCATGAGAAAAATATAATGGGCTATACATCGTCCATTTTTCATGCAAAAAATTTTTTCATGCAAAAAATATAATGGACTATACATCGTCATTTGTATGAAAAAATTTATATGGACTATACATCGTCCATTTTTCATGGAAAAAATTTTTTCATGCAAAAAATATAATGGACTATACATCGTCATTTGTATGAAAAAATTTAAATGGACTATACATCGTCCATTTTTCATGCAAAAAATTTTTTCATGTAAAAAATATAATGGACTATACATCGTCATTTTTATGAAAAAATTTATATGGACTATACATTGTCCATTTTTCTTGGAAAAAATTTTTTCATGAAAAAAATATAATGGACTATACATTGTCATTTTTATGAAAAATTTTAAATGGGCTATACATCGTCTATTTTTCATGCAAAGAATTAAATGCACTAAACATCCTCAATTTTTCCTGCAAAAAATTTTTCCTTCAAAAAATATAATGGACTATACATCGTCATTTTTATAAAAAATTTGAAATGGACTATACATCGTCCATTTTTCATGCAAAAAATTTTTTCATGCCAAAAATATAATGGACTATACATCGTCATTTTTATGATAAAAATTGAAATGGACTATACATCGTCCGTTTTTTATGCAAAAAATATAATGGACTATACATCGTCATTTTTATGAAAAAATTTAAATGGACTATACATCGTCCGTTTTTCATGCAGAAAACTTTTTCATGAAAAAAATACGCTATACATCGTCATTTTTATGAAAAAATTTAAATGCACTATACATCGTCCATTTTTCATGCAAAAAATTTTTTCATGCAAAAAATATAATGGACTATACATCGTCATTTAAAAAAAAAAATTGAAATGGACTATACATCGTCCGTTTTTCATGCAAAAAATACAATGGACTATACATCGTCATTTTTATGAAAAAATTGAAATGGACTATACATCGTCCGTTTTTCATGCAAAAAATATAATGGACTATACATCGTCATTTTTATGAAAAATTTTAAATGGACTATAAATCGTCCGTTTTTCATGCAGAAAACTTTTTCATGGAAAAAATACGCTATACATCGTCATTTTTATGAAAAAATTTAAATTTAAATTTAATTTATACATCGTCCATTTTTCATGCAAAAAATTTTTTCATGCAAAAAATATAATGGACTATACATCGTCATTTTTATGGAAAAATTTATATGGACTATACATCGTCCATTTTTCATGCAAAAAATTTTTTCATGCAAAAAATATAATGGACTATACATCGTCATTTGTATAAAAAATTTTAAATGGACTATACATCGTCTGTTTTTCATCCAAAAAATATTTTCATGAGAAAAATATGATGGGCTATACATCGTAATTTTTTTGAAAAATTTTAAATGGACTATACATCGTCCGTTTTTCATGCAGAAAACTTTTTCATGAAAAAAATATGCTATACATCGTCATTTTTATGAAAAAATTTAAATGGACTATACATCGTCCATTTTTCATGGAAAAAATTTTTTCATGCAAAAAATATAATGGACTATACATCTTCATTTTTATGAAAAAATTTATATGGACTATACATCGTACATTTCTCATGCAAAAAATTTTTTCATGCAAAAAATATAATGGACTATACATCGTCATTTGTATGAAAAATTTTAAATGAACTATACATCGTCTATTTTTCGTCCAAAAAATATTTTCATGAGAAAAATATAATGGGCTATACATCGTCCATTTTTCATGCAAAAAATTTTTTCATGTAAAAAATATAATGGACTATACATCGTCATTTTTATGAAAAAATTTATATGGACTATACATTGTCCATTTTTCTTGGAAAAAATTTTTTCATGAAAAAAATATAATGGACTATACATTGTCATTTTTATGAAAAATTTTAAATGGACTATACATCGTCTATTTTTCATGCAAAGAATTAAATGCACTAAACATCCTCAATTTTTCCTGCAAAAAATTTTTCCTTCAAAAAATATAATGGACTATACATCGTCATTTTTATAAAAAATTTGAAATGGACTATACATCGTCCATTTTTCATGCAAAAAATTTTTTCATGCCAAAAATATAATGGACTATACATCGTCATTTTTATGATAAAAATTGAAATGGACTATACATCGTCCGTTTTTCATGCAAAAAATATAATGGACTATACATCGTCATTTTTATGAAAAAATTTAAATGGACTATACATCGTCCGTTTTTCATGCAGAAAACTTTTTCATGAAAAAAATACGCTATACATCGTCATTTTTATGAAAAAATTTAAATGCACTATACATCGTCCATTTTTCATGCAAAAAATTTTTTCATGCAAAAAATATAATGGACTATACATCGTCATTTAAAAAAAAAAATTGAAATGGACTATACATCGTCCGTTTTTCATGCAAAAAATACAATGGACTATACATCGTCATTTTTATGAAAAAATTGAAATGGACTATACATCGTCCGTTTTTCATGCAAAAAATATAATGGACTATACATCGTCATTTTTATGAAAAATTTTAAATGGACTATAAATCGTCCGTTTTTCATGCAGAAAACTTTTTCATGGAAAAAATACGCTATACATCGTCATTTTTATGAAAAAATTTAAATTTAAATTTAATTTATACATCGTCCATTTTTCATGCAAAAAATTTTTTCATGCAAAAAATATAATGGACTATACATCGTCATTTTTATGAAAAAATTTATATGGACTATACATCGTCCATTTTTCATGCAAAAAATTTGTTCATGCAAAAAATATAATGGACTATACATCGTCATTTGTATAAAAAATTTTAAATGGACTATACATCGTCTGTTTTTCATCCAAAAAATATTTTCATGAGAAAAATATGATGGGCTATACATCGTAATTTTTTTGAAAAATTTTAAATGGACTATACATCGTCCGTTTTTCATGCAGAAAACTTTTTCATGAAAAAAATATGCTATACATCGTCATTTTTATGAAAAAATTTAAATGGACTATACATCGTCCATTTTTCATGCAAAAAATTTTTTCATGCAAAATATATAATGGACTATACATCGTCATTTTTATGAAAAAATTTATATGGACTATACATCGTACATTTCTCATGCAAAAAATTTTTTCATGCAAAAAATATAATGGACTATACATCGTCATTTGTACGAAAAATTTTAAATGGACTATACATCGTCTATTTTGCACCAAAAAAATATTTTCATGAAAAAAAGACACTATATATAGTCTATTTTTCATGCAAAGAATTAAATGGACTAAACATCGCACATTTTTCATGGAAAAAATTTTTTCATGCAAAAAATATAATGGACTATATATACATCGTCATTTTTATGAAAAAAATTGAAATGGAATATACATCGTCAATTTTTCAGGCAAAAAATTTTTTTATGAAGGAATACACCATACATCGTCATATTGATGAAAAATATAAAATAGACTATACATCGTCAATTTTTCCTGCAAAAAATATAATGGACTATACATCGTCATTTTTAAAAAAAAATTGAAATGGACTATACATCGTCCGTTTTTCATGCAACAAATATAATGGACTATATATACATCGTCATTTTTATGAAAAAATTTAAATGGACTATACATCATCCATTTTTCATGCAAAAATTTTTTTAATGAAAAAAATTTAATGGACTATACATCGTCATTTGTATGCAAAATTTTAAATGGACTATACATCGTCTATTTTTCATCCAAAAAATATTTTCATGAAAAAAAGACACTATACATAGTCTATTTTTCATGCAAAGAATTAAATGGACTAAACATCGCACATTTTTCATGCAAACAATTTTTTCATGCGAAAAATATAATGGACTATATACATCGTCATTTTTATGAAAAATTTTAAATGGACTATGCATCGTCCGTTTTTCATGCAGAAAACTTTTTCATGAAATAAATACGCTATACATCGTCATTTTTATGAAAAAATTTAAATGGACTATACATCGTCCATTTTTCATGGAAAAAATTTTTTCATGCAAAAAATAGAATGGACTATACATCGTCATTTTTATGAAAAAATTTATATGGACTATACATCGTACATTTCTCATGCAAAAAATTTTTTCATGCAAAAAATATAATGGACTATACATCGTCATTTGTATGAAAAATTTTAAATGAACTATACATCGTCTATTTTTCGTCCAAAAAATATTTTCATGAGAAATATATAATATATTTGTATGAAAAAATTTATATGGACTATACATCGTCCGTTTTTCATGCAAAAAATTTTTTCATGCAAAAAATATAATGGACTATACATCGTCATTTGTATAAAAAATTTTAAATGGACTATACATCGTCTATTTTTCATCTAAAAAATATTTTCATGAGAAAAATATAATGGACTATACATCGTCTATTTTGCACCAAAAAAATATTTTCATGAAAAAAAGACACAATACATAGTCTATTTTTCATGCAAAGAATTAAATGGACTAAACATCGCATATTTTTCATGCAAAAAATTTTTTCATGCAAAAAATATAATGGACTATACATCGTCATTTTTATGAAAAATTTTAAATGGACTATACATCGTCCATTTTTCATGCCAAAAATGTAATGGCTATACATCGTCATTTTTATGAAAAAAATTTAAATGGACTATACATCGTCTATTTTTCATCCAAAAAATATTTTCATGAAAAAAAGACACTATACATAGTCTATTTTTCATGCAAAGAATTTAATGCACTATACATCGTCCATTTTTCATGCAAAAAATTTTTTCATGCAAAAAATATAATGGACTATACATCGTCATTTTTATGAAAAATTTTAAATGGACTATACATCGTCCATTTTTCATGCCAAAAATGTAATGGCTATACATCGTCATTTAAAAAAAAAAATTGAAATGGACTATACATCGTCCGTTTTTCATGCAAAAAATACAATGGACTATACATCGTCATTTTTATGAAAAAATTGAAATGGACTATACATCGTCCGTTTTTCATGCAAAAAATATAATGGACTATACATCGTCATTTTTATGAAAAATTTTAAATGGACTATAAATCGTCCGTTTTTCATGCAGAAAACTTTTTCATGAAAAAAATACGCTATACATCGTCATTTTTATGAAAAAATTTTAATTTAAATTTAATTTATACATCGTCCATTTTTCATGCAAAAAATTTTTTCATGCAAAAAATATAATGGACTATACATCGTCATTTTTATGAAAAAATTTATATGGACTATACATCGTCCATTTTTCATGCAAAAAATTTTTTCATGCAAAAAATATAATGGACTATACATCGTCATTTGTATAAAAAATTTTAAATGGACTATACATCGTCTGTTTTTCATCCAAAAAATATTTTCATGAGAAAAATATGATGGGCTATACATCGTAATTTTTTTGAAAAATTTTAAATGGACTATACATCGTCCGTTTTTCATGCAGAAAACTTTTTCATGAAAAAAATATGCTATACATCGTCATTTTTATGAAAAAATTTAAATGGACTATACATCGTCCATTTTTCATGCAAATAATTTTTTCATGCAAAATATATAATGGACTATACATCGTCATTTTTATGAAAAAATTTATATGGACTATACATCGTACATTTCTCATGCAAAAAATTTTTTCATGCAAAAAATATAATGGACTATACATCGTCATTTGTACGAAAAATTTTAAATGGACTATACATCGTCTATTTTGCACCAAAAAAATATTTTCATGAAAAAAAGACACTATATATAGTCTATTTTTCATGCAAAGAATTAAATGGACTAAACATCGCACATTTTTCATGGAAAAAATTTTTTCATGCAAAAAATATAATGGACTATACATCGTCATTTTTATGAAAAAAATTGAAATGGAATATACATCGTCAATTTTTCAGGCAAAAAATTTTTTTATGAAGGAATACACCATACATCGTCATATTGATGAAAAATATAAAATAGACTATACATCGTCAATTTTTCCTGCAAAAAATATAATGGACTATACATCGTCATTTTTAAAAAAAATTGAAATGGACTATACATCGTCCGTTTTTCATGCAACAAATATAATGGACTATATATACATCGTCATTTTTATGAAAAAATTTAAATGGACTATACATCGTCCGTTTTTCATGCAAAAATTTTTTTAATGAAAAAAATTTAATGGACTATACATCGTCATTTGTATGCAAAATTTTAAATGGACTATACATCGTCTATTTTTTATCCAAAAAATATTTTCATGAAAAAAAGACACTATACATAGTCTATTTTTCATGCAAAGAATTAAATGGACTAAACATCGCACATTTTTCATGCAAACAATTTTTTCATGCGAAAAATCATTTTTATGAAAAATTTTAAATGGACTATGCATCGTCCGTTTTTCATGCAGAAAACTTTTTCATGAAAAAAATACGCTATACATCGTCATTTTTATGAAAAAATTTAAATGGACTATACATCGTCCATTTTTCATGGAAAAAATTTTTTCATGCAAAAAATATAATGGACTATACATCGTCATTTTTATGAAAAAATTTAAATGGACTATACATCGTACATTTCTCATGCAAAAAATTTTTTCATGCAAAAAATATAATGGACTATACATCGTCATTTGTATGAAAAATTTTAAATGAACTATACATCGTCTATTTTTCGTCCAAAAAATATTTTCATGAGAAATATATAATATATTTGTATGAAAAAATTTATATGGACTATACATCGTCCGTTTTTCATGCAAAAAATTTTTTCATGCAAAAAATATAATGGACTATACATCGTCATTTTTATGAAAAAATTTATATGGACTATACATCGTACATTTCTCATGCAAAAAATTTTTTCATGCAAAAAATATAATGGACTATACATCGTCATTTTTATGAAAAAAATTGAAATGGAATATACATCGTCAATTTTTCAGGCAAAAAATTTTTTTATGAAGGAATACACCATACATCGTCATATTGATGAAAAATATAAAATAGACTATACATCGTCAATTTTTCCTGCAAAAAATATAATGGACTATACATCGTCATTTTTAAAAAAAATTGAAATGGACTATACATCGTCCGTTTTTCATGCAACAAATATAATGGACTATATATACATCGTCATTTTTATGAAAAAATTTAAATGGACTATACATCGTCCGTTTTTCATGCAAAAATATAATGGACTATACATCGTCATTTTTATGAAAAAATTTAAATGGACTATACATCATCCATTTTTCATGCAAAAATTTTTTTAATGAAAAAAATTTAATGGACTATACATCGTCATTTGTATGCAAAATTTTAAATGGACTATACATCGTCTATTTTTTATCCAAAAAATATTTTCATGAAAAAAAGACACTATACATAGTCTATTTTTCATGCAAAGAATTAAATGGACTAAACATCGCACATTTTTCATGCAAACAATTTTTTCATGCGAAAAATCATTTTTATGAAAAATTTTAAATGGACTATGCATCGTCCGTTTTTCATGCAGAAAACTTTTTCATGAAAAAAATACGCTATACATCGTCATTTTTATGAAAAAATTTAAATGGACTATACATCGTCCATTTTTAATGGAAAAAATTTTTTCATGCAAAAAATATAATGGACTATACATCGTCATTTTTATGAAAAAATTTATATGGACTATACATCGTACATTTCTCATGCAAAAAATTTTTTCATGCAAAAAATATAATGGACTATACATCGTCATTTGTATGAAAAATTTTAAATGAACTATACATCGTCTATTTTTCGTCCAAAAAATATTTTCATGAGAAATATATAATATATTTGTATGAAAAAATTTATATGGACTATACATCGTCCGTTTTTCATGCAAAAAATTTTTTCATGCAAAAAATATAATGGACTATACATCGTCATTTGTATAAAAAATTTTAAATGGACTATACATCGTCTATTTTTCATCTAAAAAATATTTTCATGAGAAAAATATAATGGACTATACATCGTCTATTTTGCACCAAAAAAATATTTTCATGAAAAAAAGACACTATACATAGTCTATTTTTCATGCAAAGAATTAAATGGACTAAACATCGCACATTTTTCATGCAAAAAATTTTTTCATGCAAAAAATATAATGGACTATACATCGTCATTTGTATGAAAAATTTTAAATGAACTATACATCGTCTATTTTTAGTCCAAAAAATATTTTCATGAGAAAAATATAATGCGCTATACATCGTCCATTTTTTATGCAAAAAAAATTTTTTTCATGCAAAAAATATAATGGACTATACATCGTCATTTGTATGAAAAAATTTATATGGACTATACATCGTCCATTTTTCATGCAAAAAATTTTTTCATGCAAAAAATATAATGGACTATACATCGTCATTTAAAAAAAAAAATTGAAATGGACTATACATCGTCCATTTTTCATGGAAAAATTTTTTTCATGCAAAAAATATAATGGACTATACATCGTCATTTGTATGAAAAAATTTATATGGACTATACATCATCTATTTTTCATCCAAAAAATATTTTCATGGGAAAAATATAATGGGCTATACATCGTCATTTTTTTGAAAAATTTTAAATGGACTATACATCGTCCGTTTTTCATGCAGAAAACTTTTTCATGAAAAAATATGCTATACATCGTCATTTTTATGAAAAAATTTAAATGGACTATACATCGTCCATATTTCATGCAAAAAATTTTTTCATGAAAAAATATAATGGACTATACATCGTCATTTGTATGAAAAATTTTAAATGGACTATACATCGTCTATTTTGCACCAAAAAAATATTTTCATGAAAAAAAGACACTATACATAGTCTATTTTTCATGCAAAGAATTAAATGGACTAAACATCGCACATTTTTCATGCAAACAATTTTTTCATGCGAAAAATATAATGGACTATACATCGTCATTTTTATGAAAAATTTTAAATGGACTATGCATCGTCCGTTTTTCATGCAGAAAACTTTTTCATGAAAAAAATACGCTATACATCGTCCATTTTTCATGCAAAAAATATAATGGACTATACATCGTCATTTGTATGAAAAATTTTAAATGGACTATACATCGTCTATTTTTCATCCAAAAAATATTTTCATGAAAAAAAGACACTATCATAGTCTATTTTTCATGCAAAGAATTAAATGGACTAAACATCGCACATTTTTCATGCAAACAATTTTTTCATGCCAAAAATATAATGGACTATACATCGTCATTTTTATGATAAAAATTGAAATGGACTATACATCGTCCGTTTTTCATGCAAAAAATATAATGGACTATACATCGTAATTTTTATGAAAAAATTTAAATGGACTATACATCGTCCGTTTTTCATGCAGAAAACTTTTTCATGAAAAAAATACGCTATACATCGTCATTTTTATGGAAAAATTTAAATGCACTATACATCGTCCATTTTTCATGCAAAAAATTTTTTCATGCAAAAAATATAATGGACTATACATCGTCATTTAAAAAAAAAAATTGAAATGGACTATACATCGTCCGTTTTTCATGCAAAAAATACAATGGACTATACATCGTCATTTTTATGAAAAAATTGAAATGGACTATACATCGTCCGTTTTTCATGCAAAAAATATAATGGACTATACATCGTCATTTTTATGAAAAATTTTAAATGGACTATAAATCGTCCGTTTTTCATGCAGAAAACTTTTTCATGGAAAAAATACGCTATACATCGTCATTTTTATGAAAAAATTTAAATTTAAATTTAATTTATACATCGTCCATTTTTCATGCAAAAAATTTTTTCATGCAAAAAATATAATGGACTATACATCGTAATTTTTATGAAAAAATTTATATGGACTATACATCGTCCATTTTTCATGCAAAAAATTTTTTCATGCAAAAAATATAATGGACTATACATCGTCATTTTTATAAAAAATTTTAAATGGACTATACATCGTCTGTTTTTCATCCAAAAAATATTTTCATGAGAAAAATATGATGGGCTATACATCGTAATTTTTTTGAAAAATTTTAAATGGACTATACATCGTCCGTTTTTCATGCAGAAAACTTTTTCATGAAAAAAATATGCTATACATCGTCATTTTTATGAAAAAATTTAAATGGACTATACATCGTCCATTTTTCATGCAAAAAATTTTTTCATGCAAAATATATAATGGACTATACATCGTCATTTTTATGAAAAAATTTATATGGACTATACATCGTACATTTCTCATGCAAAAAATTTTTTCATGCAAAAAATATAATGGACTATACATCGTCAGTTGTACGAAAAATTTTAAATGGACTATACATCGTCTATTTTGCACCAAAAAAATATTTTCATGGAAAAAAGACACTATATATAGTCTATTTTTCATGCAAAGAATTAAATGGACTAAACATCGCACATTTTTCATGGAAAAAATTTTTTCATGCAAAAAATATAATGGACTATATATACATCGTCATTTTTATGAAAAAAATTGAAATGGAATATACATCGTCAATTTTTCAGGCAAAAAATTTTTTTATGAAGGAATACACCATACATCGTCATATTGATGAAAAATATAAAATAGACTATACATCGTCAATTTTTCCTGCAAAAAATATAATGGACTATACATCGTCATTTTTAAAAAAAAATTGAAATGGACTATACATCGTCCGTTTTTCATGCAACAAATATAATGGACTATATATACATCGTCATTTTTATGAAAAAATTTAAATGGACTATACATCATCCATTTTTCATGCAAAAATTTTTTTAATGAAAAAAATTTAATGGACTATACATCGTCATTTGTATGCAAAATTTTAAATGGACTATACATCGTCTATTTTTCATCCAAAAAATATTTTCATGAAAAAAAGACACTATACATAGTCTATTTTTCATGCAAAGAATTAAATGGACTAAACATCGCACATTTTTCATGCAAACAATTTTTTCATGCGAAAAATATAATGGACTATACATCGTCATTTTTATGAAAAAAATTGAAATGGAATATACATCGTCCGTTTTTCATGCAAAAAATATAATGGACTATACATCGTCATTTTTATGAAAAATTTTAAATGGACTATGCATCGTCCGTTTTTCATGCAGAAAACTTTTTCATGAAATAAATACGCTATACATCGTCATTTTTATGAAAAAATTTAAATGGACTATACATCGTCCATTTTTCATGGAAAAAATTTTTTCATGCAAAAAATATAATGGACTATACATCGTCATTTTTATGAAAAAATTTATATGGACTATACATCGTACATTTCTCATGCAAAAAATTTTTTCATGCAAAAAATATAATGGACTATACATCGTCATTTGTATGAAAAATTTTAAATGAACTATACATCGTCTATTTTTCGTCCAAAAAATATTTTCATGAGAAATATATAATATATTTGTATGAAAAAATTTATATGGACTATACATCGTCCGTTTTTCATGCAAAAAATTTTTTCATGCAAAAAATATAATGGACTATACATCGTCATTTGTATAAAAAATTTTAAATGGACTATACATCGTCTATTTTTCATCTAAAAAATATTTTCATGAGAAAAATATAATGGACTATACATCGTCTATTTTGCACCAAAAAAATATTTTCATGAAAAAAAGACACAATACATAGTCTATTTTTCATGCAAAGAATTAAATGGACTAAACATCGCATATTTTTCATGCAAAAAATTTTTTCATGCAAAAAATATAATGGACTATATATACATCGTCATTTTTATGAAAAATTTTAAATGGACTATACATCGTCCATTTTTCATGCCAAAAATGTAATGGCTATACATCGTCATTTTTATGAAAAAAATTTAAATGGACTATACATCGTCTATTTTTCATCCAAAAAATATTTTCATGAAAAAAAGACACTATACATAGTCTATTTTTTATGCAAAGAATTTAATGCACTATACATCGTCCATTTTTCATGCAAAAAATTTTTTCATGCAAAATATATAATGGACTATACATCGTCATTTTTGTGAAAAAATTTATATGGACTATACATCGTACATTTCTCATGCAAAAAATTTTTTCATGCAAAAAATATAATGGACTATACATCGTCATTTGTACGAAAAATTTTAAATGGACTATACATCGTCTATTTTGCACCAAAAAAATATTTTCATGAAAAAAAGACACTATATATAGTCTATTTTTCATGCAAAGAATTAAATGGACTAAACATCGCACATTTTTCATGGAAAAAATTTTTTCATGCAAAAAATATAATGGACTATACATCGTCATTTTTATGAAAAAAATTGAAATGGAATATACATCGTCAATTTTTCATGCAAAA
Source organism: Nowickia ferox (assembly GCA_936439885.1). Taxonomy (NCBI): domain Eukaryota; kingdom Metazoa; phylum Arthropoda; class Insecta; order Diptera; family Tachinidae; genus Nowickia; species Nowickia ferox. The sequence goes on from OW387027.1 coordinate 75,461,077, forward strand.
AATTTTTTTATGAAGGAATACACCATACATCGTCATATTGATGAAAAATATAAAATAGACTATACATCGTCAATTTTTCCTGCAAAAAATATAATGGACTATACATCGTCATTTTTAAAAAAAAATTGAAATGGACTATACATCGTCCGTTTTTCATGCAACAAATATAATGGACTATATATACATCGTCATTTTTATGAAAAAATTTAAATGGACTATACATCGTCCGTTTTTCATGCAAAAATATAATGGACTATACATCGTCATTTTTATGAAAAAATTTAAATGGACTATACATCATCCATTTTTCATGCAAAAATTTTTTTAATGAAAAAAATTTAATGGACTATACATCGTCATTTGTATGCAAAATTTTAAATGGACTATACATCGTCTATTTTTTATCCAAAAAATATTTTCATGAAAAAAAGACACTATACATAGTTTATTTTTCATGCAAAGAATTAAATGGACTAAACATCGCACATTTTTCATGCAAACAATTTTTTCATGCGAAAAATCATTTTTATGAAAAATTTTAAATGGACTATGCATCGTCCGTTTTTCATGCAGAAAACTTTTTCATGAAAAAAATACGCTATACATCGTCATTTTTATGAAAAAATTTAAATGGACTATACATCGTCCATTTTTCATGGAAAAAATTTTTTCATGCAAAAAATATAATGGACTATACATCGTCATTTTTATGAAAAAATTTATATGGACTATACATCGTACATTTCTCATGCAAAAAATTTTTTCATGCAAAAAATATAATGGACTATACATCGTCATTTGTATGAAAAATTTTAAATGAACTATACATCGTCTATTTTTCGTCCAAAAAATATTTTCATGAGAAATATATAATATATTTGTATGAAAAAATTTATATGGACTATACATCGTCCGTTTTTCATGCAAAAAATTTTTTCATGCAAAAAATATAATGGACTATACATCGTCATTTGTATAAAAAATTTTAAATGGACTATACATCGTCTATTTTTCATCTAAAAAATATTTTCATGAGAAAAATATAATGGACTATACATCGTCTATTTTGCACCAAAAAAATATTTTCATGAAAAAAAGACACTATACATAGTCTATTTTTCATGCAAAGAATTAAATGGACTAAACATCGCACATTTTTCATGCAAAAAATTTTTTCATGCAAAAAATATAATGGACTATACATCGTCATTTGTATGAAAAATTTTAAATGAACTATACATCGTCTATTTTTAGTCCAAAAAATATTTTCATGAGAAAAATATAATGCGCTATACATCGTCCATTTTTTATGCAAAAAAAATTTTTTTCATGCAAAAAATATAATGGACTATACATCGTCATTTGTATAAAAAATTTTAAATGGACTATACATCATCTATTTTTCATCCAAAAAATATTTTCATGGGAAAAATATAATGGGCTATACATCGTCATTTTTTTTAAAAATTTTAAATGGACTATACATCGTCCGTTTTTCATGCAGAAAACTTTTTCATGAAAAAATATGCTATACATCGTCATTTTTATGAAAAAATTTAAATGGACTATATATCGTCCATATTTCATGCAAAAAATTTTTTCATGAAAAAAATATAATGGACTATACATCGTCATTTGTATGAAAAATTTTAAATGGACTATACATCGTCTATTTTGCACCAAAAAAATATTTTCATGAAAAAAAGACACTATACATAGTCTATTTTTCATGCAAAGAATTAAATGGACTAAACATCGCACATTTTTCATGCAAACAATTTTTTCATGCGAAAAATATAATGGACTATACATCGTCATTTTTATGAAAAATTTTAAATGGACTATGCATCGTCCGTTTTTCATGCAGAAAACTTTTTCATGAAAAAAATACGCTATACATCGTCCATTTTTCATGCAAAAAATATAATGGACTATACATCGTCATTTGTATGAAAAATTTTAAATGGACTATACATCGTCTATTTTTCATCCAAAAAATATTTTCATGAAAAAAAGACACTATACATAGTCTATTTTTCATGCAAAGAATTAAATGGACTAAACATCGCACATTTTTCATGGAAAAAATTTTTTCATGCAAAAAATATAATGGACTATACATCGTCATTTTTATGAAAAATTTTAAATGGACTATACATCGTCTATTTTGCACCAAAAAAATATTTTCATGAAAAAAAGACACTATACATAGTCTATTTTTCATGCAAAGAATTAAATGGACTAAACATCCGCACATTTTTCATGCAAAAAATTTTTTCATGCAAAAAATATAATGGACTGTACATCGTCATTTTTATGAAAAAAATTGAAATGGAATATACATCGTCAATTTTTCAGGCAAAAAATTTTTTTATGAAGAAATACACCATACATCGTCATATTGATGAAAAATATAAAATAGACTATACATCGTCAATTTTTCCTGCAAAAAATATAATGGACTATACATAGTCATTTTTAAAAAAAAATTTAAATGGACTATACATCGTCCGTTTTTCATGCAACAAATATAATGGACTATATATATACATCGTCATTTTTATGAAAAAATTTAAATGGACTATACATCGTCCGTTTTTCATGCAAAAAATATAATAGACTATACATCGTCATTTTTATGAAAAAAATTTAAATGGACGACTATACATCGTCCGTTTTTCATGCAAAAATATAATGGACTATACATCGTCATTTTTATGAAAAAATTTAAATGGACTATACATCGTCCATTTTTCATGGAAAAAATTTTTTCATGCAAAAAATATAATGGACTATACATCGTCATTTGTATGAAATATTTTAAATGAACTATACATCGTCTATTTTTCGTCCAAAAAATATTTTCATGAGAAAAATATAATGGGCTATACATCGTCATTTTTTTGAAAAATTTTAAATGGACTATACATCGTCCGTTTTTCTTGCAGAAAACTTTTTCATGCAAAAAAATATGCTATACATCGTCATTTTTATGAAAAAATTTAAATGGACTATACATCGTCCATTTTTCATGCAAAAAATATAATGGACTATACATCGTCATTTGTATGAAAAATTTTAAATGGACTATACATCGTCTATTTTTCATCCAAAAAATATTTTCATGAAAAAAAGACACTATACATAGTCTATTTTTCATGCAAAGAATTAAATGGACTAAGCATCGCACATTTTTCATGCAAAAAATTTTTTCATGCAAAAAATATAATGGAGTATATCGTCATTTTTATGAAAAAAATTGAAATGGAATATACATCGTCAATTTTTCAGGCAAAAAATTTTTTTATGAAGAAATACACCATACATCGTCATATTGATGAAAAATATAAAATAGACTATACATCGTCAATTTTTCCTGCAAAAAATATAATGGACTATACATCGTCATTTTTATGAAAAATTTTAAATGGACTATAAATCGTCCGTTTTTCATGCAGAAAACTTTTTCATGAAAAAAATACGCTATACATCGTCATTTTTATGAAAAAATTTAAATGGACTATACATCGTCCGTTTTTCATGCAGAAAACTTTTTCATGAAAAAACTATGCTATACATCGTCATTTTTATGGAAAAATTTAAATGGACTATACATCATCCATTTTTCATGCAAAAATTTTTTTAATGAAAAAAATTTAATGGACTATACATCGTCATTTGTATGCAAAATTTTAAATGGACTATACATCGTCTATTTTTCATCAAAAAAATATTTTCATGAAAAAAAGACACTATACATAGTCTATTTTTCATGCAAAGAATTAAATGGACTAAACATCGCACATTTTTCATGCAAACAATTTTTTCATGCGAAAAATATAATGGACTATACATCGTCATTTTTATGAAAAATTTTAAATGGACTATAAATCGTCCGTTTTTCATGCAGAAAACTTTTTCATGAAAAAAATACGCTATACATCGTCATTTTTATGAAAAAATTTAAATGGACTATACATCGTCTATTTTTCATCCAAAAAATATTTTCATGAGAAAAATATAATGGGCTATAGTAATTTTTTTGAAAAATTTTAAATGCACTATACATTGTCCATTTTTTATGCAAAAAGTTTTTTTATGCAAAAAATATAATGGACTATACATCGTCATTTGTATAAAAAATTTTAAATGGACTATACATCGTCTATTTTTCATCCAAAAAATATTTTCATGAGAAAAATATAATGGGCTATACATCGTCATTTTTTTGAAAAATTTTAAATGGACTATACATCGTCCGTTTTTCATGCAGAAAACTTTTTCATGAAAAAAATATGCTATACATCGTCATTTTTATGACAAAATTTAAATGGACTATACATCGTCCATATTTCGTGGAAAAAATTTTTTCATGCAAAAAATATAATGGACTATACATCGTCATTTGTATGAAAAAATTTATATGGACTATACATCGTCCATTTTTCATGCAAAAAATTTTTTCATGCAAAAAATATAATGGACTATACATCGTCATTTGTATAAAAAATTTTAAATGGACATCGTCTATTTTTCATCCAAAAAATATTTTCATGAGAAAAATATAATGGGCTATACGTCGTCATTTTTTTGAAAAATTTTAAATGGACTATACATCGTCCGTTTTTCATGCAGAAAACTTTTTCATGAAAAAAATATGCTATACATCGTCATTTTTATGAAAAAATTTAAATGGACTATACATCGTCCATATTTCATGCAAACAATTTTTTCATGCAAAAAATATAATGGACTATACATCGTCATTTGTATGAAAAATTTTAAATGGACTATACATCGTCTATTTTTCATCCAAAAAATATTTTCATGAAAAAAAGACACTATATATAGTCTATTTTTCATGCAAAGTATTAAATGGACTAATAAACATCGCACATTTTTCATGCAAAAAATTTTTTCATGCAAAAAATATAATGGACTATACATCGTCATTTTTATGAAAAATTTTAAATGGACTATACATCGTCCGTTTTTCATGCAAAAAATATAATGGACTATATATACATCGTCATTTTTATGAAAAAGTTTAAATGAACTATACATCGTCCGTTTTTCATGCAAAAAATATAATAGACTATACATCGTCATTTTTATGAAAAAAATTTAAATGGACGACTATACATCGTCCATTTTTCATGGAAAAAATTTTTTCATGCAAAAAATATAATGGACTATACATCGTCATTTTTATGAAAAAATTTATATGGACTATACATCGTACATTTTTCATGCAAAAAATTTTTTCATGCAAAAAATATAATGGACTATACATCGTCATTTGTATGAAAAATTTTAAATGAACTATACATCGTCTATTTTTCGTCCAAAAAATATTTTCATGAGAAAAATATAATGGGCTATACATCGTCCATTTTTCATGCAAAAAATTTTTTCATGCAAAAAATATAATGGACTATACATCGTCATTTGTATGAAAAAATTTATATGGACTATACATCGTCCATTTTTCATGGAAAAAATTTTTTCATGCAAAAAATATAATGGACTATACATCGTCATTTGTATAAAAAATTTTAAATGGACTATACATCGTCTATTTTTCATCCAAAAAATATTTTCATGAGAAAAATATAATGGGCTATACATCGTCATTTTTTTGAAAAATTTTAAATGGACTATACATCGTCCGTTTTTCATGCAGAAAACTTTTTCATGAAAAAAATATGCTATACATCGTCATTTTTATGAAAAAATTTAAATGGACTATACATCGTCCATTTTTCATGCAAAAAATTTTTTCATGCAAAAAATATAATGGACTATACATCGTCATTTGTATGAAAAATTTTAAATGGACTATACATCGTCTATTTTTCATCCAAAAAATATTTTCATGAAAAAAAGACACTATACATAGTCTATTTTTCATGCAAAGAATTAAATGGACTAAACATCGCACATTTTTCATGGAAAAAATTTTTTCATGCAAAAAATATAATGGACTATACATGTCATTTTTATGAAAAATTTTAAATGGACTATACATCGTCTATTTTGCACCAAAAAAATATTTTCATGAAAAAAAGACACTATACATAGTCTATTTTTCATGCAAAGAATTAAATGGACTAAACATCGCAAATTTTTCATGCAAAAAATTTTTTCATGAAAAAAATATAATGGACTATACATCGTCATTTTTATGAAAAAAATTGAAATGGAATATACATCGTCAATTTTTCATGCAAAAAATTTTTTTATGAAGGAATACACCATACATCGTCATTTTGATGAAAAATATAAAATAGACTATACATCGTAAATTTTTCCTGCAAAAAATATAATGGACTATACATCGTCATTTTTAAAAAAAATTGAAATGGAATATACATCGTCCGTTTTTCATGCAAAAAATATAATGGACTATATATACATCGTCATTTTTATTAAAAAATTTAAATGGACTATACATCGTCCGTTTTTCATGCAAAAAATATAATAGACTATACTTCGTCATTTTTATGAAAAAAATTTAAATGGACGACTGCACATCGTCTGTTTTTCATGCAAAAATATAATGGACTATACATCGTCATTTTTATGAAAAAATTTAAATGGACTATACATCGTCCGTTTTTCATGCAGAAAACTTTTTCATGAAAAAAATATGCTATACATCGTCATTTTTATGAAAAAATTTAAATGGACTATACATCATCCATTTTTCATGCAAAAATTTTTTTAATGAAAAAAATTTAATGGACTATACATCGTCATTTGTATGCAAAATTTTAAATGGACTATACATCGTCTATTTTTCATCCAAAAAATATTTTCATGAGAAAAATATAATGGGCTATACATAGTCTATTTTTCATGCAAAGAATTAAATGGACTAAACATCGCACATTTTTCATGCAAAAAATTTTTTCATGCAAAAAATATAATGGACTATACATCGTCATTTTTAAAAAAAAATTTAAATGGACTATACATCGTCCATTTTATAAAAAAATGAAATGGGGTATACATCGTCCATTTTTCATGCAAAAAATATTATGGACTATACATCGTAATTTTTATGAAAAAAATTGAAATGGACTATACATCGTCTATTTTTCATGCAAAAAATTTTTTCATGCAAAAAATATAATGGACTATACATCGTCATTTTAATGAAATAAATTGAAATGGACTATACATCGTCCGTTTTTCATGCAAAAATATAATGGACTATACATCGTCATTTTTATGAAAAGATTTAAATGGACTATACATCGTCCGTTTTTCATGCAGAAAACTTTTTCATAAAAAAAAAATATGCTATACATCGTCATTTTTATGAAAAAATTTAAATGGACTATACATCGTCCATTTTTCATGCAAAAAATTTTTTCATGAAAAAAATATAATGGACTATACATCGTCATTTTTATGAAAAAATTTAAATGGACTATATATCGTCCGTTTTTCATGCAGAAAACTTTTTCATGAAAAAAATACGCTATACATCGTCATTTTTATGAACAAATTTATATGGACTATACATCGTACATTTTTCATGGAAAAAATTTTTTCATGCAAAAAATATAATGGACTTACATCGTCATTTTTATGAAAAAATTTAAATGGACTATATATCGTCCGTTTTTCATGCAGAAAACTTTTTCATGAAAAAAATACGCTATACATCGTCATTTTTATGAACAAATTTATATGGACTATACATCGTACATTTTTCATGGAAAAAATTTTTTCATGCAAAAAATATAATGGACTGTATATCGTCATTTGTATGAAAAATTTTAAATGAACTATACATCGTCTGTTTTTCGTCCAAACAATATTTTCATGAGAAAAATATAATGGACTATACATCGTCCATTTTTCATGCAAAAAATTTTTTCATGAAAAAATACACTATACATCGTCATTTTGATGAAAAATACGAAATAGACTATACATCGTCCATTTTTCATGCAAAAAATATTTTCATGAAAAAAATATAATGGGCTATACATCGTCATTTTTATCAAAAAATTTAAATGGACTATACATCGCACATTTTTCATGCAAACAATTTTTTCATGCAAAAAATATAATGGACTATACATCGTCATTTGTATGAAAAATTTTAAATGAACTATACATCGTCTATTTTTCATCCAAAAAATATTTTCATGCAAAAAATATAATGGACTATACATCGCCATTTGTATGAAAAACTTTAAATGGACTACACATCGTCTATTATTCATCCAAAAAATATTTTCATGCAAAAAATATAATGGACTATACATCGTCATTTGTATGAAAAATTTTAAATGATGAATCGTCTATTTTTCATCCAAAAAATATTTTCATGAGAAAAATATAATAGGCTATACATCGTCATTTTTTTGAAAAATTTTAAATGCACTATACATCGTCCATTTTTCATGCAAAAAGTTTTTTTATGAAAAAAAATATAATGGACTATACATCGTCATTTTGATGAAAAATACGAAATAGACTATACATCGTCCATTTTTCATGCAAAAAATGTTTTCTGAAAAAAATATAATGAGCTATACATAGTAATTTTTATCAAAAAATTTAAATTTAAAATTATACATCGTCTATTTTTCATCCGAAAATAATTTTCATGAGAAAAATATAATGGGCTATATATGGTAATTTTTTTGAAAAATTTTAAATGCACTATACACCGTCCATTTTTCATGCAAAAAGTTTTTTTATGAAAAAAAAAAAATATAATGGACTATACATCGTCATTTTTATGAAAAATTTTAAATGGACTATACATTGTCCGTTTTTCATGTAAAGAATTAAATAGATAAACATCGTAAATTTTTCCTGCAAAAAAATTTTTTCTGCAAAAAATATAATGGACTATTATACATCGTCATTTGTATGAAAAATTTTAAATGGACTATACATCGTCCATATTTCGTGGAAAATATTTTTTCATGCAAAAAATATAATGGACTATACGTCGTCATTTGTATGAAAAATTTTGAATGGACTATACACCGTCGGTTTTTCATGCACATAATAAAATGGACTAAACATCGCCCATTTTTCATGGAAAAAATTTTTTCATGCAAAAAATATAATGGACTATAATCGTCATTCTTATGAAAAAAATTGAAATGGAGTATACATCGTTCATTATGCATCCAAAAAATATTTTCATGAAAAAAAGACACTATATATAGTCTATTTTTCATGCAAAGAATTAAATGGACTAAATATCGCACATTTTTAATGCAAAAAATTTTTTCATGCAAAAAATATAATGGACTATACGTCGTCATTTGTTTGAAAAATTTTAAATGGACTATATATCGTCCGTTTGTCATGCAAAGAATTAAATGGACTAAACATCGTCAATTTTTTTGCAAAAAATATAATAGACTATACATCATTTTTATGAAAATTTTTAAATGGACTATATATCGTCCATTTTTCATGCAAACAATTTTTTCATGCAAAAAAATAATGGACTGTACAACGTCATTTTTATGAAAAATTTTAAATGGACTATACATCGTCCGTTTTTCATGCAAAGAATTAAATGGAGTAAACATCGACCATTTTTCATGCAAAAAATTTTTTCATCATTTTTATGAAAAATTTAAATCGTCTGTTTTTCATCCAAAAAATATTTTCATGAAAAAAGACACTATACATAGTCTATTTTGCATGCAAGGAATTAAATTTACTAAAAATAGTCGATTATTCATGCAAATATACCTCGTCCACTGTTCGAACTTCTTCATCATTAACAAGAGTCACAAAGAAGCTGATGTTATTTTTTTTTTTTGATTAATCAGATTTGGAGACGATCATACGATCAAATAAAATGGTAAAAACTCTTTAATTTTCACCAACCATTGCCGACATCACGTACGTGTAGTCGAAAAATATGGCTGCATGTACATTACTGTGTGATTGATGACTTTGTTTGTTTGTCTCCAGGGTAGTTATAAATGTATATGTAAACTCATATCAACTCAATTATGCTATGAAACGGTCATGGGATAGCATATGCTTGTACGATAAGTTTTGAATCATACTTTGATTGAAAATTTAATAATATTTTTAAATTATTTAAATTAGGTTGAAATATTAAAGTTGCCATAGTCACATTGCTGCAATACATTTCGCTAAGGGAAAAGTTTTAATGTAATCAGCGAATACTAATCCTGATGTAACATAAGAGCACCCTCCTTCGTCCGCATTGTGTAGTAGAATCATCGGCGAAGTAAAATAAGCAACAAAATGGCTACGAACACAGCTTCATTGACACCAAAGACGCTGCAAGACCGCATTATTAAAAAACGTGCAAATATCAGAGCTGTAAAAGAATGAAGCTTTCCTCTATGTCTTCTTTCACCACAAAAAATTTTTTTCTCTCTTTTAACTAAAAGTCATCCTTTTTTTTATTATTTTTTAAATTTATTTTTTACTATTTAGTTTATTTTAAACTTTATTACATTTATTGAATTCATGCGTTAGAATGAAACTAAAATTAGCCATATAATTTTTATTGTATGTATATAGTATTTTAAGTTCCTGAAAATATTCAAAATTTAATTTTTTTTACTTTTTTCATAATATTTTAGACTAGTACACTGAGAAAAATTAAATAATTCTTATAAATTATAAACAAATTTAATGAAAGATTTGAAATGTTAATTTAAATATAATTTTTGCTAAAATTACTTGAATGTTTTTTTTTTGTATTTGTATCGATATGTATTTGATAGAGATTTAGTTGTTTATATTTCGTTAATGCCTTAATAAGAGTTTTGATAGATAAGAAGAAGTATATTGTAGTTAGTTTAAGGTACATCAAAGTTACAAGTATGTTGTTTCGGTTTAATTTTTATATTCTTATTATTAGTATTATTATTATACTTTCCATTCGTTAAAATGTAAGATTAAGACATTTTTGATGAGATTTTACCGAAATTAATTTTCAAATTGTTTGTGGAAAAAAATGTTAGACATTTAGTTGAAATAAGTTGACTAGAAGAGTTGTTGCATTATTTTAAGGAATTTAAGATTTTAATTTATATTTATTATTATTTCTATTTGTATGTATGTATATATTATATTAATATTTTGCTTCTTTTTTAGCTTATTTGTTATTAAATATAAAAAAATAGCTTTTGGTATAAAATAATTTAAAGATTTAAAAATTATAAACAAATATATTTTCGTTGTTTTAAATAATTTTTTTGGTTGGGTTGTTTAACATTTTTAATCTTATGGTTTTTGTTTCTATTGATGTTCATTTTCGTTTTTTTCTTGGAGATTTTATAATGGATTATGATTTTTCTTTGTTACACAGAAAACAGAAAATGCTTCGCAGAATTATGAAAAGATTTGCCAAAACTAGGATATTGAGGAAAGAAGCTTTTTTTATAATGAGGGACGCAAGTGTGAATTAATTTTCACGCTGGCGAGTATAAAAAGTCACAAGCGAACTTATTTTTTATTGGCTCACGTGATCTCCATAACTCCATATATTCAGCCAGAGTATTTTTCCCTTTTGCCTAATTCAGAAATATTATTATACACTTTGCAGTTAAAAAAAATCAGCTGAACTTGAAAGGATGAAACTCTCTCTATTATATTATTTTCGAATAAGAGTTTTTTTCTAGGGGAAAATTAATACCTCTAAAATGATTTTCCGAGACTTTATTTACACTTGAACTGAATTTGTTTGAAAATAATTTTTTTTGGTATACCTATCACTCTAGTGGACTCGCAAATGTTTAACTTCTACAGTTAAAAAAAGCGAAAGCGTATTTGTCCTATATTTATTGCTTGCTTTAAAAGCGCAAATTAGTGAAAGTAGTGAACATTTAAATAATGGAAATCCAAAAATAGTTCCGAGGAGGACAAATGGGTGGTGGATAGGGATTTTTCATGAAAAAAATACGCTATACATCGTCATTTTTATGAACAAATTTATATGGACTATACATCGTACATTTTTCATGGAAAAAATTTTTTCATGCAAAAAATATAATGGACTTACATCGTCATTTTTATGAAAAAATTTAAATGGACTATATATCGTCCGTTTTTCATGCAGAAAACTTTTTCATGAAAAAAATACGCTATACATCGTCATTTTTATGAACAAATTTATATGGACTATACATCGTACATTTTTCATGGAAAAAATTTTTTCATGCAAAAAATATAATGGACTGTATATCGTCATTTGTATGAAAAATTTTAAATGAACTATACATCGTCTGTTTTTCGTCCAAACAATATTTTCATGAGAAAAATATAATGGACTATACATCGTCCATTTTTCATGCAAAAAATTTTTTCATGAAAAAATACACTATACATCGTCATTTTGATGAAAAATACGAAATAGACTATACATCGTCCATTTTTCATGCAAAAAATATTTTCATGAAAAAAATATAATGGGCTATACATCGTCATTTTTATCAAAAAATTTAAATGGACTATACATCGCACATTTTTCATGCAAACAATTTTTTCATGCAAAAAATATAATGGACTATACATCGTCATTTGTATGAAAAATTTTAAATGAACTATACATCGTCTATTTTTCATCCAAAAAATATTTTCATGCAAAAAATATAATGGACTATACATCGCCATTTGTATGAAAAACTTTAAATGGACTACACATCGTCTATTATTCATCCAAAAAATATTTTCATGCAAAAAATATAATGGACTATACATCGTCATTTGTATGAAAAATTTTAAATGATGAATCGTCTATTTTTCATCCAAAAAATATTTTCATGAGAAAAATATAATAGGCTATACATCGTCATTTTTTTGAAAAATTTTAAATGCACTATACATCGTCCATTTTTCATGCAAAAAGTTTTTTTATGAAAAAAAATATAATGGACTATACATCGTCATTTTGATGAAAAATACGAAATAGACTATACATCGTCCATTTTTCATGCAAAAAATGTTTTCTGAAAAAAATATAATGAGCTATACATAGTAATTTTTATCAAAAAATTTAAATTTAAAATTATACATCGTCTATTTTTCATCCGAAAATAATTTTCATGAGAAAAATATAATGGGCTATATATGGTAATTTTTTTGAAAAATTTTAAATGCACTATACACCGTCCATTTTTCATGCAAAAAGTTTTTTTATGAAAAAAAAAAAATATAATGGACTATACATCGTCATTTTTATGAAAAATTTTAAATGGACTATACATTGTCCGTTTTTCATGTAAAGAATTAAATAGATAAACATCGTAAATTTTTCCTGCAAAAAAATTTTTTCTGCAAAAAATATAATGGACTATTATACATCGTCATTTGTATGAAAAATTTTAAATGGACTATACATCGTCCATATTTCGTGGAAAATATTTTTTCATGCAAAAAATATAATGGACTATACGTCGTCATTTGTATGAAAAATTTTGAATGGACTATACACCGTCGGTTTTTCATGCACATAATAAAATGGACTAAACATCGCCCATTTTTCATGGAAAAAATTTTTTCATGCAAAAAATATAATGGACTATAATCGTCATTCTTATGAAAAAAATTGAAATGGAGTATACATCGTTCATTATGCATCCAAAAAATATTTTCATGAAAAAAAGACACTATATATAGTCTATTTTTCATGCAAAGAATTAAATGGACTAAATATCGCACATTTTTAATGCAAAAAATTTTTTCATGCAAAAAATATAATGGACTATACGTCGTCATTTGTTTGAAAAATTTTAAATGGACTATATATCGTCCGTTTGTCATGCAAAGAATTAAATGGACTAAACATCGTCAATTTTTTTGCAAAAAATATAATAGACTATACATCATTTTTATGAAAATTTTTAAATGGACTATATATCGTCCATTTTTCATGCAAACAATTTTTTCATGCAAAAAAATAATGGACTGTACAACGTCATTTTTATGAAAAATTTTAAATGGACTATACATCGTCCGTTTTTCATGCAAAGAATTAAATGGAGTAAACATCGACCATTTTTCATGCAAAAAATTTTTTCATCATTTTTATGAAAAATTTAAATCGTCTGTTTTTCATCCAAAAAATATTTTCATGAAAAAAGACACTATACATAGTCTATTTTGCATGCAAGGAATTAAATTTACTAAAAATAGTCGATTATTCATGCAAATATACCTCGTCCACTGTTCGAACTTCTTCATCATTAACAAGAGTCACAAAGAAGCTGATGTTATTTTTTTTTTTTGATTAATCAGATTTGGAGACGATCATACGATCAAATAAAATGGTAAAAACTCTTTAATTTTCACCAACCATTGCCGACATCACGTACGTGTAGTCGAAAAATATGGCTGCATGTACATTACTGTGTGATTGATGACTTTGTTTGTTTGTCTCCAGGGTAGTTATAAATGTATATGTAAACTCATATCAACTCAATTATGCTATGAAACGGTCATGGGATAGCATATGCTTGTACGATAAGTTTTGAATCATACTTTGATTGAAAATTTAATAATATTTTTAAATTATTTAAATTAGGTTGAAATATTAAAGTTGCCATAGTCACATTGCTGCAATACATTTCGCTAAGGGAAAAGTTTTAATGTAATCAGCGAATACTAATCCTGATGTAACATAAGAGCACCCTCCTTCGTCCGCATTGTGTAGTAGAATCATCGGCGAAGTAAAATAAGCAACAAAATGGCTACGAACACAGCTTCATTGACACCAAAGACGCTGCAAGACCGCATTATTAAAAAACGTGCAAATATCAGAGCTGTAAAAGAATGAAGCTTTCCTCTATGTCTTCTTTCACCACAAAAAATTTTTTTCTCTCTTTTAACTAAAAGTCATCCTTTTTTTTATTATTTTTTAAATTTATTTTTTACTATTTAGTTTATTTTAAACTTTATTACATTTATTGAATTCATGCGTTAGAATGAAACTAAAATTAGCCATATAATTTTTATTGTATGTATATAGTATTTTAAGTTCCTGAAAATATTCAAAATTTAATTTTTTTTACTTTTTTCATAATATTTTAGACTAGTACACTGAGAAAAATTAAATAATTCTTATAAATTATAAACAAATTTAATGAAAGATTTGAAATGTTAATTTAAATATAATTTTTGCTAAAATTACTTGAATGTTTTTTTTTTGTATTTGTATCGATATGTATTTGATAGAGATTTAGTTGTTTATATTTCGTTAATGCCTTAATAAGAGTTTTGATAGATAAGAAGAAGTATATTGTAGTTAGTTTAAGGTACATCAAAGTTACAAGTATGTTGTTTCGGTTTAATTTTTATATTCTTATTATTAGTATTATTATTATACTTTCCATTCGTTAAAATGTAAGATTAAGACATTTTTGATGAGATTTTACCGAAATTAATTTTCAAATTGTTTGTGGAAAAAAATGTTAGACATTTAGTTGAAATAAGTTGACTAGAAGAGTTGTTGCATTATTTTAAGGAATTTAAGATTTTAATTTATATTTATTATTATTTCTATTTGTATGTATGTATATATTATATTAATATTTTGCTTCTTTTTTAGCTTATTTGTTATTAAATATAAAAAAATAGCTTTTGGTATAAAATAATTTAAAGATTTAAAAATTATAAACAAATATATTTTCGTTGTTTTAAATAATTTTTTTGGTTGGGTTGTTTAACATTTTTAATCTTATGGTTTTTGTTTCTATTGATGTTCATTTTCGTTTTTTTCTTGGAGATTTTATAATGGATTATGATTTTTCTTTGTTACACAGAAAACAGAAAATGCTTCGCAGAATTATGAAAAGATTTGCCAAAACTAGGATATTGAGGAAAGAAGCTTTTTTTATAATGAGGGACGCAAGTGTGAATTAATTTTCACGCTGGCGAGTATAAAAAGTCACAAGCGAACTTATTTTTTATTGGCTCACGTGATCTCCATAACTCCATATATTCAGCCAGAGTATTTTTCCCTTTTGCCTAATTCAGAAATATTATTATACACTTTGCAGTTAAAAAAAATCAGCTGAACTTGAAAGGATGAAACTCTCTCTATTATATTATTTTCGAATAAGAGTTTTTTTCTAGGGGAAAATTAATACCTCTAAAATGATTTTCCGAGACTTTATTTACACTTGAACTGAATTTGTTTGAAAATAATTTTTTTTGGTATACCTATCACTCTAGTGGACTCGCAAATGTTTAACTTCTACAGTTAAAAAAAGCGAAAGCGTATTTGTCCTATATTTATTGCTTGCTTTAAAAGCGCAAATTAGTGAAAGTAGTGAACATTTAAATAATGGAAATCCAAAAATAGTTCCGAGGAGGACAAATGGGTGGTGGATAGGGATAGGGTGGCGGTGGAACTTGCTTAACCTTTAGAGAACCTTAAAATAAAAGATTGTGTTAGAAGCAATTAAAATCAGAATGCTGGGAAAATTCCTTTAATAGTTTTTTCCGTGCAAGAACATGCTTCTCATCCATATCTTTAGTTCCAATTCTGATCAGAAAACAGCAGGTGTGATCAGAATTGCTGTAAAAATTTGTAATTACCTACAGAATTATACAGTCAAAGATTTAAGTAAATTTAATCGGAACAAAAACAAGCCATCTTCCCATATATTCTACATACAAAAAATTTAATTTCACCTGTAGCTATGATCTCAATGCAGCGAAAATGAGTAAATGTATACAAAAATTATACTCTTAAGCCCTCTGACAAAATTTATTTCAATCGGTGTACAGATCGGCGTAGCTCTTATATGTCCTTAATTTTAAAGCTTATGTTTTAGCCACACTTTTGCTCAGAATGCATTGAAACTATGTAACTACTTGTAGAATCATACAGTCAAGACATCTGTTAATTTTTGTTTAAATCCGAGCAAAAATGTGCCTACCTCCCATATATCCTTTTTTTCCTGAAGTTTAAATTTCATATATCTTTAATTTCAAAGCTTGTATTTTTATGATCACAATGCATCAAAAATCTGTGACCATTCAAACAGTTGAGATTTCTACTATGTTCCACTGCAAGGACATTCCTAACTCTCATATACCCTATATTTCAAAAATATGATTTTGGACCCAATTGTGAACAAAATGCAGCCAAAAACTTTACCTACTTGTAGAATCATATTGTGAAGATTTCTAGTAAATTTCATAACAATGGGTGCAGGTATAGGCCTACCTCTCATATATCCTTAATATTAAAAATTGCCAACTATTTTTTTTCAATCGGTGCAAAGATATACTTGCTTCTCATATATCCTTGATTTTAAAACTTATGTTTTAGCCACAGTTTTAAACAGAATGCAATAAAACTATGTAACTATATGCAGTATTATACAACCAAGTTTTATAGTAAATTTCGTTTTAATCCGAGCAAAGATGTGCCTACCTCTAATATATCCTTTATTTTGAATCTTAAATTTTAACTGTAGTTATTGTTTGAACAACATAAAAACTATTAAGAACTTTTTCTAAAATCATATTATTAATCTTATTTCAATTGTTGCAAAACTGTAATTTTTATGATTACACGAATTAAATATTTGAGGTTTCAAGGACACCTTTGGCTTCCATGTGTTCTTAGTCTCACAAATGAAAATATGGCCAGAATGCATTAGAAGGCAGTTGCTACTATTGGAATAATACACTTAAGGTTTGTAGTTTAGGTACATATGTAGATACATATGTCCACCTCCCATACATCCTTAATTTAAAAAATTCGATTTCAGAGGCTGTATTTACAAATAATAATGTAAGAATTCTAACAAATTTTAATGGAATCGATGGAAAAATTTAGGCTGATTTTTAAAGAGCAAAAGTCCTTTTCATTTAAAGTGTTAGAAGCTCAACCGTGTCCCCTAAGCTTAAATAAAAACTAGTCACGTGTTAGGTTATGTATTGCAATTTGGCCAGTACTCTAGATTTTCGGAGGGTTTTCTCAAAATTAAACAAATTCAACTTGAAATAAAAAGCTTTCTAAATGACTTGTGAAGTGTTTGGGTTTTTTTGTTTTTGCTGTAGCACCGTGTGTAATTTATTTTATTATTTTTGAAAAGTCGTAATATTGTATTAATTGATTTTTAATTAAATATAATAATGATATGCTTATGATTTAACATGTTAATTTTTTTTTTGCTTTTATACAAATTTAACAATTCTCTTTCGTTTAAGATTTAAAATTTTTCTACATTCGTAAAAATACCAATTAATTTAAATTTGAGTGAAATTTTTTATACAAACTCATACAAAAAATGTGCAGTAACAATTTAGTTAGTTTTTTTTTAATTTAAGGCAGTGCTGTTTAAGGACTATGAAATAAAGTAAAAATATTTTCTTTTTTGCTACAGATTTTCTCAAAGGACTCACTTTGATTCTAATATAAAAAAAAAATTTCTTTTGCTAAAATTTTGTTTGTTTGTTTACAAAGCTTATTTTATTTATTTAAGGAAATGAAAAATATTTTGTAAAATATTTTCTAGTATTTGAGTGACAATAAAGTATTTTTCTCTTGCATATTTTCCGACCTTAAAGACTAGAATTTTTGCTGCTGGATAAACCCAACTGATATGTATCGATTTCTCTGGTTTCATTTTGTTTGCTTAATTATAATATTCACTGTTTTATATTGATATGTTTTAGTTGAATTGTTTTTTTAAAGTATTTTTCTCTACTATTTACTAAAATATTTTATAATTAATTTATTTAGTAACTTCTTTATTTTTAATATAATGTACATGTTTTTGTTTCATTTATTTTTAATGGTTTTCTGTATTTCTGGAATCCTTAATTGGATGCACAACTTAACTGGGCGAAATTTTATTTCCAAAGAAGCAGCTTTATTGCAGATATGATATGAAGGACTCACAGATTCGTAAACATTTTGTTTCTGTGTCCCATCGAATTTTTTTCTTTACGTCAAACTTAAGTTGATTTTTTAATCAAATTCACTGTAAGGAATAACTTTATCAATAACTTTGATATTAAATGACGGCTATTGATTTCTTTTCGAATTTCACATATGAAAATAACGAAGTCCGCTTAGTTGTGCATCCAATATTTATTTTATTACTTAAATATATATTTATTTTGTATAATTTGGTATTTTAAGATTTTTCTTTTCTTCAAATACTTTTTTTTTAGAAATTTTCTGCACTCGTTTATTCAGCCACTTAGAAATGAACAAATTTTTTTTTTACTATTTTAATTTACGTCTGTTGTTTTTTTCATTTTAGAAATATGTGTTTGTTTTCGCATCCTTTATCTAATCGGTTTGTCTGTTAAGGAATTTATTTTAATAAAATTTCTTAAATAATTTAAATTTAAGTACTAAATAAATCACATTGAGTTGCTTAAATTTTTTTTTTATAACTTTTCCTTCTTTTCACTTTAAACCTAAGCTAAAAAGTTAATTTTTTTCTTCTATATTTTGTATATAAATTTAATTTAATTAAATTCTATAATCATAGTTTTAGTTAGTCTAGAATAAAATTAAGTTTGTGTGTGTCTTTTAGCTGATATGTTTGGTTGTTTAATTTGTCAATTATTAGATTTTAATTTTCTTAACATGTAAAAAATTAATAAAATAAAATATATTGCTTTTTAATTTTCCGATTCGATTTTATGTAATAATTAATGAAAATTTAAATAAATTAGTTTAATAACAAAAATTATAAAAAATAATTTTTCTAAATCTCTGCTCACTGTGCAGTTAAGCTTAAGTTATTTGAAATTCTAAAGCTTTAACATTAAGCTTTAGTAACACTGCTTTCGTTCTCTCAACATAAAAGCTTTTATAAGAAAGCTTTTTAATATGTTATTACAATTAAATAAAATTTGTACAAGTTTCAGTTTTTAAATACAGAGGCCCTATGAATCACACAAGCACAGTGCTAAGCTTCTAGATTTTCATTTTATTATTATCTTACCAAATGTCTGCAATGTGTTTATTTGACCACCAGCGAAAACTTCTACTTTAAAAAAAACTTTCATGAAATAAATTTTACCGTAAAATAATTTTTCCAAATTTTGAAATTGATTCGTAAGAAGAGAGAATTTGTAGCCTAGTTCGCTATAAAGAAGTTTCACTGTAAAACTTGATGAGTGAACAGATTACAAAGTCTTCTTTCATCTATCTCCCTTTTGCAAATTTGAAGGTGCAAAAATTTTCATTTTAGGAATAGCACTTTTTTTAAATTTATTAAAAATCTTATCAGAAAACTTTGACTGGACATTTTAACTCTCTAAATATTTTTTAAACGGGGATGTTCGTCTTTCTCGAAAAGGGAACAGAAAGGTTCCTTTCAGCGGATATATTAAAATGTTATGCAAAAATATACATCTCTAATGCTGAGTACACATCTGGCATTTCTTCTGTTGTAATTTTGTGTTGTAATTTTCAAAATGTATGCAACGCCGTTCACATTACATTTTTTTATGTAGAAAAAGCAATGCCATTCAACGCAAAAGTTTGGGAAAAGATAAACGTTGCCACTAGTACACACTATTGCAATGTCACAAAAAAAGTTGTTAAAAACCGAAAAAATAATCGCCAAAACGAAAAAAGCGCCAAAATTAAAAACAAATCGCTAAAACTAAAATAAATCGCCCAAAACCAAAAAATCACCAAAAACGAAAAAACTCAAAAAACAGAAAAATCGCCAAAACAAAAAAAAAAAAAACGCCAAAATAGCTAAAAAAAACGCAAAACTACAAAAATCGCCAAAAACCGAAAAAAGTTTACAGAGATGAAAAAAATCGCTAAAACTAAAATAAATCGCCAAAAACGGCAAAAATCGTCAAAAACGCCAAAAACAGAAAAAAATCGCCAAAAACGAAAAAACGCAAGAAATAAAACTAAAAAGTGCCAAACTAAAAAAACCGCCAGAAACCTTAAATTAAAAAAAAAAACTCTACATCAGGTAAGACTTTCGATTATATATGCTAGAGTTCGTATAGTATTACATATGTAGTGTCCGTACGGAACTGTTCGTGTGCGAATCAAAATTGCACTTTACTGAATTTATATCATATAATTGACAGCCAGAAAGCCGAACTGCTCTTCATAGCTTTATGACATTTATTTATTTATTTTTCTGGTAAAATTAACAACCCCTTAAACCTTTACATCACTGCACAGTGTAGCGAACTCAATATAAAATGTAATTTAAAAAATAAAAAGTCAAATACATATATATAATAAAATAAAATTAAAAACACATAATTTAAATTCCTTTTAACCCTAGAAAAAAGCATAAAACAAAAATAAAAACTTGTGTACTTGTATCAATATTTGCATTTCAGTCCTTGTTTGCTTAATTGCTGCGCTTATTTTTTACTTTAATATTTTACTTGTTCTATATATGAGTTTTTCTATAGGTATGTATGTATGTATGTATAGGGGTTTGCAAAATTCGCACCAGTTTTGCATTCGATATTTTCGCTATAATAATTTTTTTTATGTAGATTTTTAAAAATTTAACTGCGTTAAGTTTCATTCGTATTCCATACCATTTTTCCATTATCATTTGTTGACAGATACCAATTGCTAACTACACTCTTAAATATTTCATATAATTTATATATACTTTACATATACGCCTCACGTCCAGACACCTTCTATGATGACTGCTGTTTGCCACATACATTTGAGCACCTGCGGTTTCATTCCTCTGGCCAACCCAAATCTTCCCCTACCAATTCGTAAAAGCGCTGATTGTGTTCAGCAAAAAATTTACGCAGCTTGGAGATGACAATCGGATCGACATGCGGATGTTTACGTCCTTTTGTTTCGCGCAAACAACGGTCACCGCTGTCGTAACGCAAACAGTAGAATCCTTTCGTTTCATTAAAATAAAAATGATTGCTGGTTATGCGATGTTCAATACCTGCAATTGCATTTAAATTAAAAAAATAATGCAATTAGTGTCATACGAAAGTAAAATACCATAAGAATATTAAATACAATGCACGAGTGAAACAAGGAATACAGTTTGTGATAGCGGCAGCTGTTGTGTGGCATTTGTCAGGTGGGAAAATTTTATATACGAGTAAGTATAACAACTTACCTAAAAAGCTTTCAATTTTCTTTAGCTGCGACACTGGATCATCGATTAAGCGATCACCGTTAACAATCAAAATCTGTTCGCGCGGGAAGACTTCCAACCAACGATGTAAATGCAAATGGTACATAGAGATGCTTAATGGGCGATAGGATTCATTGACAGTACCATTTGGAAATATGGCCAATTCCTCAAAGGATCTATTGCAAATACATGAATAAAAAAAATTAATGGCAATGACATTCTATTTTGCTTGAAAGAAAAAAAAAATAGAAAACATAAGCTGTACAAAAAAATTACTTGGACAAAATTTGTGCTGCCGCATTTGTTTGCGGACTAGCTGTTGTTGTCTGATGCTGGCGATGGCTGTTGTAGAGATTTTTAACATTTATTTTAAAGCCACCTGCACCAGAACCATAACCACTGCTGCCAGTAATAGGACCACCACCTCCTATTCCTACTCCTCCTCCTCCGCCACCTAATGAATTGTCATAAACTTGTGAAGAGGAGAAGCCAGCATTTAATTTGTTGTACAATATTGAATGTGAGGACATTTTAGCAACTGATGCTGCTGGTGGTGTTGTGGGTTGTTGCTGTTGTTGTTGTTCATTGGCCAAAGGTAGTGTGGCGGTTGCTGCATGACTTCGTAATTGAGTGTAATCAGAAATGGCTCTTGTCACCGGTTCCCTTACTATCAGCAATAATTTAATACTGGAATTCATGGCTCGTACTCGTTCTGGCACCTGCATAAAATAAAGAAATACAAATACAACATTTTGTGTATATTTGTAAATAGCGAGAGATAATAAAGAAGCTAATGAAAAGTTACATAGAGTTTTTGTTAACACGTTCAGTACTTATGCATATGCAGACACATGTGAATACGAATACGTGTGTGTGTATCTTTGTTGGAATTTGTATATTTTTGTGTTGTTTGCAATCAGCACTGCCAATGGCTATTTAGCTGTAGTCCAGTATTTAGCAATTTTCCGACAGACCTTTACAAAATTAATTAATTACCAAGCTTTTTGGGGAAATGTGCTTAAGCACCGCAAATGGGAAAAACACAAGAGTAATAATAATGATGATTTCGTTTATCTAGATTTGGGTATTTATGTGCAAAATAGAAGGAACCTATTGTGAAGTTTGCTGCCAATAATCATGGAGGAAAATAAAACCTTACTATTTACATATGTACTATGATGCAAGAATTCAAAGCATTTTTATATTATTTGCTTTATTTAAACACTGCCTGCACAGTGGCTTAGAAACGTTAAAATTTCAACTTCGAAGAAAAATTATGCGTTAATTTTTTTGAGAGTTTTTATGTACTATTCCATAAATAATATAACAATAAACTTGTACATCTATTCGAATAAATGTAAAATTTTATTAAAAAAAAAATTTAAAACTTAGCATTTATTCGAATAAAATTTAGAATTTATTCGAAACAAGTTTTACATTTATTCGAATAAGACTGTTCATTCATTCGAATGAAATTGCACATTTATTCGAATAAAATTTAGCATTTATTCGAAAAAAATTTTACATTTATTCGAATAAAATGATACATTTGTTGGAATGAAATTTTACATTTATTCTTGTAAAATAGTTAATTTATTCGAATAAAACTGTAAATTTTTTCGATTAATCGAAAATGTCACAATTGAATTAAAATTTAATTGTTTTGTATTTTTTTCATATCCGGTTACTCTGTTTTTGTAAAAAAGTTTCTGTTTTCTTATATTGATTAATGGAATAAAACTTAAATTTAACTATTAAAATTTATTCAAAAAAAAATTTTGTGGAATAAAATTTTAATTAATCGATTAAAACCTCGACTAAAGCTTGGAATTTATTTTACTATTTGAATAAAACGTAAAATTTATACGATTAATAAAAAAAAATTGATATACTTTTAAAATGATGTACGCTTAAAAATGTATCCAGTGTTATAGTTTTTTTTATCGCTGGAAAATCTTGTCAAAAAAATTTCATCTCTGTTAATTCGATTAATTGAATAAAACTGCATGTTATCTATTAAAATTTAGTGGAATAAACATTTTATAGCATAAAATTTCAATTAATCGATTAAAGGCCAATGATCGTATAATTCTATTATTTGAATAAAACATAAAATTTATTCGATTAATAAAACAAAAGTTTATATATTTTTTAAATGATATACGTTTAAAAATTTATCCGGCTTTTCTAGTTTTTTTCTGTATAAATTCCATTAATTTAATTAAACTATTAAAATTTATTCGAATAATAAATTTATTATGCAAAATTTCGATTAATCGATTAAATTATCGCTTTTTTAATCGCTGGAAAAAATTAATATTTGTTATTGATTCGATTAATTGGTCTAAGCTACCGTTTATCTATAAAAATTTATTCGAATAAATATTTAATCGTATATAATTTCGACTAATCGATTAAAAATTTATTCATCGGCGAAAGCTTGAAATTTTTTTTAATATATTTGAATAAGCCGTAAAATTTATTCGATTAAGCAAACAAAATTATAAAATGATTTTATTATTTATTTTAAATTTTGTCTAAACAATTATAATCTAACAATTGAAAATTTTACAAAGTAAGAAGATAGAAGTTCATCTTTTTTTTTGTATTTGTAAAAAATTTTCTCCTCTATTAATCTGATTAATCGAATAAAATTACAATAAAATACAAAATTTCTATTAATCAATTAAAAGCTTATTCGATCATAAGTGGAAGCGTGGACTTTGTTCTAATATAGTTAACCAAAACGTAAAAATAATGTGTTTATATTCGATTGGGCGATTAAAACTATATTCGGTTTCTCTATTATACTTTTCTATTGCTTATTCATTCGATTAATCGAGCAGAACTTAAAATAATTGAATGATTCAAGTGTTTTTTTACCCCTGTCTAAGGAAATTACAATCCACCAAATGCAAACCCTACAACTGTAATGACAAAAAATTTTATTGTTTGCAATTTGTATTCCAAATAAATCCATTTTTTCTATCAAAAATATATCAGGGGACAAATTACGGTAATCGTTATCGAAAGAAATTACGAAATATTTGAATAGAGTTTATTTGAAAATATTTTTAAATTTTGAATCGTATCGAATGCTATAATTTGCCCTTTGATTAGTGAACTGCGATAATTTCGAGAAAAGCTTTACTTCTTTTAATTTGCTCTTTCATTTCTTGAAAACGTTCTTAAGTGCAGCTTTCGAAATTATCCAAAAACTTTTTAGGAAAATTACTTTCTTTCCTTTCTTTTTTATTGTTTTCAATTACAAATTTCTTTAATTATACACTCCCATCTAAGGAACATTCTCCTATGCACTTGTCCTTATTTACTTTTCTTATGCTTTTATCTCATCTAAAAACTCTTTTTCTTTGTAATATAATTTGGCACTGATAACTTAATTTAATTCCTTAAATTTGAAAGACAATGCGAACGAATACTTTTTTTCTTAATGCATAAAAAAATATAATTAATTTTCATTAGATACATCACTTTATCCTAATTTGGTTACTACTCCTTTATATTTGAAACTAAATTACACCCAAGACCTTCAGGCAGCCAAATTCTATTACTATATTATCTACTTCGGAGTAAA
Source organism: Nowickia ferox (assembly GCA_936439885.1). Taxonomy (NCBI): domain Eukaryota; kingdom Metazoa; phylum Arthropoda; class Insecta; order Diptera; family Tachinidae; genus Nowickia; species Nowickia ferox. The sequence goes on from OW387027.1 coordinate 75,486,778, forward strand.
AGAAAGGAAACCTCTTTCCTACTTTTCTATTTGCTTAAGCTTGAAGAGAATGTAAAATGTTTTACAGATAGAAAAAAAATCAGCTTGTGCTGCTTGTGGTTTTAATAAAAATAAAAGCAAAAAAAGCAGCAAGTTAACATAATTGGGGGATTCAAACGGTAGTATTAAGTGTCATATAATGTTTCCAAATTTTTGTTTGAAAAAAAAAGAAACATGAGCAAAAAGAATTATATTAAAATATTTTAAAAACTTATGCCACTATGGGTTAACTTCACCAATTCTATTTAAATATCAATTCATATTAAAATGTAGATTTTCATTGAAAAAATACAATAGAATGTATGGATGAATTTTAAATATTGATATTTAAAAAGAATTAGTGAAATTGATCCTATGAAGGCAGTCTTAGTTTGAATCTCCTTAATGTATGTATACATAGTTTTAATATTATTTATTAGAAATGCTGTGCATAAGTAAATCCTAAAAGGCTTGAAATAAATCTGCATTTCACGATGTGAGCAGTAAACAAAATTTTTTGATTTTTGTCAACATTACTTTCTTTCATGACTTTCAAAATTATCTTCTATGAGACACTCTTTTAAGTACTGTACACTAATAAACTTTTTTATACTGTTTGTAGTGCATTATAATCTGCTCTACTCTACTCTACTCATGATGCTCATCAGAAAGTTTTTATCAAAATTATTGGGAAAGTTCATAGTAATTTTCTATGAGGCACTCATTAAACTACTGTACACTATTTTACTACACAATCTCTACTCTACCCTACACGCTATACTGTACTCTACTCTTCTCTAATGTTTTCTAAGACAATCATGGTGCTAATAAGAAAATTGCTTTCAAAATTGTGGGAAAAACTAAAAATAACCTTCTATGAGAAACTCATTAAACTACTGTACATTATTGTACATTGACTAGTTTACAATACTATACTTTTCTACAGCATCTGAACTCTACTATAAACTACTCTAATCAGCTCTACTCTACTTAAGTCATAGTGCTTGTGCTTATCAGAAATTTGTTATCTAAATTATGGGAAAAATTCAAAATAATTCTCTATGAGACAATTATTAAATTAATGTAGTTTACTTAACTCTACTTTACTCTTTCTTCTCTACTCTATTTGGCTATTCTCTAATATCTTTTACCCTACTCTAAATTAATCATAATGCTGATCAGAAAGTTTTAACCACAATTAAGGTGAAAATTAAGAATAATTTTCTATGAAATGCTCATGTAACCACTGTACTTTATTATACTAGCCTCTGCTCTCTATACTTCTGTTATACTCTAAAATGCTCTATTATACTCTACCCTTAGTGCTCATTTATTTTACATAATTTTTTATGAGACTCAAATTAAATTACTGTACACTACTATACTTTACTTAATCTACCCCACCCTACTCGCACTATTCTACTCCACTGTTATCTAATATATTCTAGTCTACTCTAAAATAAAATCTTGAAGGTATTCAGAAAATTTTTATTAAAATTATGGTGAAAACTCAAAATAACTTTCTCTGAGACACTCATTTAACTACTGTACATGAATAAAAGAAACAAGATTGCGCAATCAGCCGTTCAAAAAAATTTTCTATTGCGCATCTACGTCATCATAGAATATACATGTTTGTATGTGTTTGTTGTAAAAAGTGTGTGAGAGAGAACACATTCTACACGCAAATGTAAGTACTTTGTTTACAACAAAAAATTCTGTGTCTACGTCACATGCAGAAAACAAAATAACGCAATCTTGTGTTCTTGATTCATGACTACTGTATAGACTACTGTACCGTAATCCACATTTCTTTCTATTCACTCTTTTTCTATTTTGCTCTATTCATCTCTTAAATAAGCCAAACGCTTTGATTACTACCAAGGAATACGAAAATAACCGCGATATTAATAGAATGGGAATGAGGCCAGTGTATTTGTGTAAAAGCATAAAAGAGAAACAGTTAATAAATGTATCCCAGTGGTCTGGCTTTGCATAGTGTATTTTTTTTTTTAACAAAAAGTATAGTTTATTCAACTGCCAGTTACTATTCAGTAGGTCTTTTACTTGTGCTCTTCTTTTGACCCTTTGCATCCTTTTAATTTTATAAAAAAAAAAATTATATATATATGGCTGGTTTGCTGCCTTGTGTATTATTGCATTAGTTCACCCGTATCATTTTGCCTTAATGTACATCTCTGTTTGTTCGAGTGTAATTTACAAGTAATAAAGACCAATTCTTTTATTAAAAGTAATTTTAATGAGGGCTGATACAACAAATTCAAGCGAAAGTAATGCAATTAAGCAAGGGGTAATAAATGGCTTTGGAACAAAAATAAAACAAAAATAAAAAAATATTGAATAGAACCTTAATTAAATGTCGTAGTTTAAATAATAGATGACTTAAATATGTATGTTTGCCTGTGCCAGTATGCATTGAAATATAAAATTCTTGCAGGATAAGCAGCCATAAAAAGTTTGACATTTAAACATTAAGTGAATATGTATGTATATGAATGTTAGAAAAAGAGAATTTCTAGTAGAACTTTTAATCACAAGCACGTTAAAATAGAAAAGGGGAAGTATATAATATTTAGAAAATATCTATTTGTATAAATGAAGGCTTAAAAACATCTTGTGTCACAAGTAAATCTTCTACTTCTTAAAAATGCAATTAGACGTGCCATAACCATAACCATACGTAACAGCTGTTCGAACCAACCAAGACTGTATGATTATAATTATTGTTTCTTACTTATTTTAGTTACTTTTTTAATTAAAATTATTTATTTTAAAATTTTGTGCTTAATAAAATGGCTGAAAAAAAAGCTTGTGGAAGCCGGTCATTTTTGATACGAATAAGCAAATGAAATTGTAAACAGCTGTTTATGAATTTGGCAGCACTAATACGTGAAGCAAATATATTTATGGTTATGTCAATGATTTATGGCTATGACATTATGGTATGACATGTCTGATTGAATCTTTAATTTTGTGTCTGAAAAACTATTTAAAATTTCGGTTTTTGAAAAGAAGTTTTTCATACAGTAAATTTTTAAGAAAACAAAAAAAAATTTTCACTTGATAAGGGGAAAAATAAAAGCATTCGATACCGATCGAAATTGTAAAACATTCCATATTAACTCGAGTGCCGTAATTTGTACCACAGATCTATTATATGTTGTCGTTTACAGGAAAATAGTTATAATAATTAAATAAAAGAACAAAAACCAAACCCCACACTGAATAGTTTACTTTCCTTCTAGGAAACACTTGACCAAATTCAATGCTGCAATTTTTACTTTAGAAAAATTTTTCAGGTTTTGCAATACTACACTAATTTGCATATCGAATTTCAGTAAAAATAAATAAATTTTTATCTTTACTAAATTGAATTTTTGCTGTTATAAACTGCCCGATCATTATTGGCAGTATCAATTACATAAATATTGCTGTTCGAGCCAAAAGCAAATGTCATAAAAAACAATCAATTAAAATATTCATTTGGTGCCAAAAACTTTTAACATCTATACCAAATAAAATTGTTGTACTGAAACAAAAAACACAAACTTCATCGATTAGTTTTTAGTGAAAAACTTGGGCATCATTGGCAGTATAACATCAACGAAGATATTTAGCGGAAAATGTATATGGGTAATTCCATGCAAAATGACTTCAAACAGAAAAAGATAACTAACTTAATTTTAATACAAATCGTTCAACTGATGCCTCCAAGAGAATGACAATTATAGACAAATTAAAAAAAAAAATTTATTTATTCTTTTTCTCGAAATTTGGAAATGCTCTGCTCTCTCCTTAGATATTTGGTTTTTATATATCGTTTCTTTTCAATCCTTTTTTTATCTTAATAAAAATCAATTATCTCTGAAAAACAATAGGTACTCTTCGTTGCTTGCTGTTGAAGTTTCTTTTTCATATGCCTTATAATGAGTTGTGTGCTTTTTCGGCACACCAGTCACACAAAAAATTAAAAAAATTAATAATTTTATTACTGTGCAAAATAATTACGTGATTATTTAATAAAATAATACAATTTTGTGAACTTGCATTTATTATTAGAGTAATTAGTTATAGGAAATAGTCGGGGTCAAACCCGTCACACTAATGCTGTTGTGCTATTTCATTAAAGACAAAAATGAACAGCGATCATTAAGAAAGCTAATCACTAAAGTTAAACATAACTGTCCTTGTCGTCCTTCAAAAAAAAATAAAAAATTACTGTAGTTAAGCAACTCTTCCTTAATAATCTCTAAAGCCCCCAATAAGCACAATAATTGGAATTGGGGATAGTGATATTGAAAAAATTAATTTGGTTTTTATGATATCACACCCGTTACATTTTTGAAAAATGGATTTTTTAAGAAAAAATTATTTAATATAATCAAAATGGCTGGGGGACAGTTTACTACACCAAAATGATTGCATGCATTCTGCGGTAGATTTCAGCTTTATAATGTCACACCCGTCAATTCCATTTTGAACAGAGATCATATTCATTCAGAGTCTACAAACTATTAAATATTTTTAAAATTAGCTTTATCCTTTTAAACTCTAGCAAGTGAGTATCATGGTCACACCCGTCATAATGGAATAACCCATATTTTGTTCGAAATGAATATTTTTCAAACGTAAGCAATATGAAAAGTTTTTTTAAATAAATAAAAACATATGTATATTTGCTCAATAATTTATTTAAAAAAAAAATTGTCCGAATAAAATTTTATGAAGAAAAATGCATAAAAAGTCTCATTTCAATAAAACAGACAAAGAAGACATAAGCGTTTAAAACAATAGCTCTAACGACACAAAAAAAATAAACTAAAGTATTTAGGGGATTTAAACGGTAGTCTTAAGTGTTATAATTTAAAACAGTACACACATACGAGGTGTGTTCAAAATGGACAGCGAATTTTGAATTTTTGCGGGTTACATATATTCGAATTTTGTTTTTTTTGTGGCGTTATGTTGGTACTCATGTCTCTCGCTTATGCCGACAATTTCGGGCATTTTGAATGTTCAGTTAATTGTTGACAGCTGCTTTCCTTGCACGTGTTTTGGCTCGTCTTCGATTTTTACCTTAGTTCGCACGGCAGCTTCCATTGAGATGATTGAACTTTGGTTTCCGCGTCATAACCATAACCCCACGATTCGTCACCACTTATGACCCTCTGGAGCAAATTTGGGTCGTCGTGGACAGAGTTCAACAGCTCATTAGCAATATTTATGCGATGCTGTTTTTGGTCGAAATTTAGCAATTTTGGTACAAATTTTGCGGCGACCCGTCTCATGCCCACATCATTGATAAAAATCGAATGGCATGAGCCAATCGATATGTCTAGGTCCTCAGCAACTTCTCTAATGGTGATTCGACGATTGGCCAATTCCATTTTCTTCACTTCATAAATTTTTTCGTCTGTTGTTGAAGTGCTCGGACGTCCGGTAAGCTCTTCGTCATTCACGGCCTTCTGAGAACATTTTGTATCACCGATAAACGTTAATTCGGTCCAAAGTAGCTTCTCCGTATGCCACAGTCAATATTTGGAATGCATCCGCTCACTTAATTTCGTTTTTCACACAAAATTTGATACAGGTTCTTTGTTCCATTTTTTTTTTAATAGATAAAAATCGAAGACGAGCCACAACACGTGCAAGCAAAGCAGCTGTCAACAATTAACTGAACATTCAAAATGGCCGACATTTTTGGCATAAGTGAGTGGCATGAGTACCAACATGTTTATAGTTTTTTTCATGCCCTAAATTTTCTATTATGTCGGATTTCATTTCTATTTTTTATTATTATTTTTTTATTTATCACATATTGTTTTATTTTTTATGTTTATAAATAAAAATTTCATGTTAAATATTTTTTAATAATTTTCGCTCATGTCTATTAATATTATGACAAAAAAAAACTATTTATTTAAGCAAAACTAAAATAATAAAAAAATAAATCTATAAAAAATTAGGACTAACAAACATCAGTTGTTAGGAAAAAAAAATCACAAACTCAGCACATTTAAAGTCTAGTAAATTTGATAGGAGATATTTTTTATTTGCCTTTAATTTCACTATGCATGTGTACATAAACTTCGTATGTGGAAGTGCGAATCAAGGATATCCGTTACGCGTTGTTTTATTCTACGCGCTCACCAACTCCACCTATAATTTATTTCCTGGTATGAGTGCAATTTGTATAAATAATTAATAACTTAATTGAAACTTTAGCACGTTTCTTTTTTAATTAATTTAATTGTTATTAAATTTTCATTTATTGCTTTAACGAACTTCAGTTTGTTTTAATGAAGATATTAAAATTGTTTCAAGTCTCCCTTAATTATCAGGATATACATATGTGATATAAATTGTGGTTTAGTTTATATCTAACCACAATGCTTTAAATATAATAAATGGGAGTAAACTATTGTTCATAATGCACACATTCAAAAGTGTGTATATGCATAAATATGTGATTATTGTGCTCAACGAGGACCAATTTATTCAAACTCTATATAAAACCAATTAAACTGCATTTATAAATGAAAATCTACTGAATAGAAATAAAGCAAAAAGTATACAGAGCATTATATACACACAATTTTCTTATCACCCTCGTATTTGTATACAAAAACAATCTAAATTGCTAGAAGTCAAGTGTTATTTTAAATTAAGTTAATTATTTTCGAGATGTTTAAAAAAAAAGTAAAAAAAAAATTAAATAAAATATTAAAGATTAAATGATACATATGTATGAAATTTGTTATATATTTATAGAGCCAGAACACAATAAAGGAAGGGATGGTTTTTTTATTTCGAGTCTTAGACCTAAACCTAAAAACAATGAAAATAAATAGCATAGCTATAATAAATTAGAATTTGAAACTCTGATTAAGAAAATGATAAAAAGTTAAAAAAAAAGTTAAGTTCTGCATCGAATATATTTTTGAAAAAATCTTACAAAAAATACTCTTAGACAATTTATGTTGATTAAAAATATTCTTGAAAAAATTTTTGGAAAATGTTTTTAAATTTTTTATACTTTTTTTTTAATTTTATAAATTTAGTTTTTATGTATTTATTTCACAAAATACACAATATTTTTTTGAAAATTTTTAAATAAAAAAAATTTAAATTTTCAATAAAAATTTTTTTATAAAAAAAAAATTTTTTAAATTTTTTTATAAAAGCATTCCTTAAAAAATTGTTATAAAAATATTTGTTAATTTCTTTTTAAATATCAGTTAAAAAGTTTTTGATTAAACGTTTTCTATAAAATAAATATTTTCTCAAAAATCTCCATAAAAATAATTGTAAATAAGTTCTTATAAAAATATTTATTAAAAATACTTTTAAAAAAATTTATTTAAATGTTTGTTAAGAGTTTAAGAAAAATATTTTTTCAAAAATGTTAAAAAAATTTAAATTCAAAAATTTTTATAAAAATATTTTAATATTTCTGAAATTTATACACAAATATTTTAAGAGCTTAACAAAAATATTTGCTTAATATCTTTCTCAAAATATTTTTCGAAAACTTTTAGAGAAATATTATAAATTTTTTTTTGAAAATATTTATTTCTTAAAGATTTTTGTATAATATTTTTTTATAATCAGAATTTATTTTTCAAAAATCCTTAAAGAAATGTTTTTAGATTGTTAAAAAATATATTTAAAAAATTTAAAGAAAAATATTTGTTATGCAATTTAGGATTTTTTTTTAACAATCAGAAAAATATTTTTGAAGAATTCTCAAAGAAATATTTTGAATTCACCTCTTTTAATTTGGTGTTTGAAGTTTCCAAGGAAATAAATATGGCATATAAATTTCTTGCTCTTGAATTCCCTAAATCACTCGTTAACTGCATGCCAATAGCTTCGCTGGTTTAACAATAATTTTGTTTATTTCATTCTCCCAACTTTTTTTTCCAATTTACCAATTCTCCTTAATTTACAGCATATATCCCCAATTTCATTGAATTTGGTTTCTATGTGTTTTCTTTTTGAAAAATTGCATCTCATAATTTCATCGTTTCATATGGATTTTTCAATAAATTGCAAATTTTTCCATTATAATTTTAAATTGGTAGATGTGGCATTTTCAATATTTTTTTTTTACAACAGTTTAAATTACATACACGATATTGTTATTATATTATTATTTTTTTTTTTTTGCAAAATATATAAAAATATGTTTTTAGTTACACATCTCTCTAGTTTTGTGCTTCATACTTTTTTTATTTTTATTTTTTGAAAATAAAACTAAAAGCATGACCCCACACATATTCTCATGCATGTGTGAATGTTCTTTCACACGAATACAGACGCAGACACAGACACAGACACAGACACATTTAATATTAGAGTGCTGTTGGTGCAACATTTTGTTCCTAGATTGCAGACATACAGACACGTTCTGCCAGATTCCCTAAGGCAATTTAACTATTTGCAACGTTGTTGGTTTATTTTTTTTATATTATTTTTTTCTCCGTGTGCGTTGAAGTGCTGCTTGCAATAATAGTGAGAAAACATTGTGATGATAAAGGAATGGAAACACTAGCATAAATGTCTTATAAGTTTTTTTAATTCAGAAAGAAGGCAAGTTGTTTTTTTTTAATAATTTTGACTAACTGATTTTAACACAAACGTGGACATTTTCTTATTTTCTCAAATCACAGATGTGAATTTGTTTAAGTGGCATGTGGCATTAATTTGAGTGTTTGACAGCCGTGTAAATAGTTTGACAACACTATGGCCTTTGATTCCAGAGTATTGATAATGAACTTGCATTTTATCTCTCAACCTGCTTGAGCGATATAGTTACGTTTCGAATAAATCATTCTTTAGTTTTATTATAAACTCTAGACTGTGAACATTTTTAAACTATAATTTGATCGAATGCATTCTTTTAAACTCTCTTTGCCTGCATTCATTTGGTCTGAAAATTTTTGTGTGTCTCATTCATTCGATATCGGTATTACTGACACTCTTTGTGTTGATGCTTGATATGGATGTTTGCGTTTGTGCATTTGTATGCTGATATTTCGAAGTGTGTGTGTCTGTATGTGTGTGTGTTGTGCAAGTGCTTGTGGCCAAGTGTGGGTAAATGTTTGTCGGGGTGTGTGTATGTGTGCAAGTGTAACGTTATATACTAATAAATATTAATAATGTCAATAATGAAGATTTATGACTTAATTCAAGTTTCCATTTTTATACAGAATTTTTTTTATATTTTTAACAGAATTGTATTTTGTATTTCAACAATTTTCCTCTTTATGTGGCACACAAATGCGCAACAGTGCACTTTAATGCAACGCTGAAAGGAATTCTATTTTAATGCATGAAAATAGATGACAAGTATTATTTCTAAAATGTTATCAATTACGTGGAAATATGCTTTAAATAGAATTTGCTGAAAATGAAATTGAAATTAGAAAATGGAATAGCACAAAATATTGAAATAAATTTCTGTGAATTTATTTTATTATAAAAAGAAGAAAAAGACATGTTTTTATAGCCAGGACAAAGCAAGAAAAAATATCTACAATGATGCAGTAATAGAAATGATTGAAAATGGAGCAGAGAAATTAAATAAAAACAAAGCAAGCAAATCGAATAATTTTTAAAAGATTTTTTTTTACTTTGTCTCACATTGCAAGGATATATGGAAACATTTAACCTTAATACAGAAACAGGAAAATTACTTACCTCAGGCGATACAAAATAGCTGGGACTTTTCTCTATAGTTATTTGGCCGCGAAATGAATGTGGCATTTTCTTGCGATACCATTCCAAGCCTTTCATGTAGTTTTCATCGCGATCAAAAAAATGTACTTCACCGCCAGCCTTTTGTATGCGAGGATGCAGGTATAACATTTCCAAAAGGGCACGTGTACCACATTTTCGTATGCCAATAATAAGGGCCTGGTTGTTTATAGAAAGTGAGAGAGAAGAAAAAAAATATATTAAATAAAATCCAGCTGACCAAACAAATTATTCTTTATTGTGATACTTATTTTTGCTTTAAATTGTTCGAGAACATGAAATGGAAATATTTCTTTTTGCCATTTTATGATGTGGAAGTTATTATTCATATTTTAATGGTGATTGACCCTTGTGAGGGATTACTGTTTTCTTTGTTCTCTTTTTTAATAAGTTTCCTAATTGTTCGCTAAAGTTTTTTTTGCAAACGTTTTAAGGTAATAAATTAATTTAATGCAATTAGACAATTGCTTAAAATCCTTAAAGGCTGTTTGCTTTTCTCTTTTGGTATTTACACAGTTGCTTTATTACTTCTGAACATACAATTAACCATGCACAGTGGAGCAGTTTAAAAAATATGTGCATTTAAATATACATGTATGTACATATACGAGTATATTATTTTAATTTCAATTAAAAAATAAAATTATAGCTTTTTTAAGAGGATTTAAACAAATGTTCAAATGTTTAGAAATTTGGTTTTTGCATAAAAGTTTTACAAATGTTCATTCATATGCATTCATATGAAGCAAAAAGTTTTGAATTTTTTCAATAGATTTTAATTCGAAAAATGCCTCACATCACATCACAGTTGTTTACTTCCTGCCCCATTGTGCAGGATTAATTTTCCACCCCAATATTTATTAAGTTAGCCATAAACACTGAAAATAATTACTTTCAATTATTTCGTTTGTTAACATTACTTTACGCCAGCTCTTGTGCGTTTTGTGCAAACTTGAATTAGATTCGTTTTTGCAGCCATAAATTTAAGCAATGTTTTCTTGTTTTTTTCATTTGAAATTTCTGAAACAAAAGTAATGGTATAGAATGTTTATTTATTACGAAGCATTTAATACCATTTGGTATTCTTTAGAAATTTTATTGACCTTAAAGAAAACGTGGCATTGTGTTAGAAGAAATGTTTTTGCTATTAGGGGATTAATAAGCAAAGAGTTTTAAACTCTTTGTAATGCTAATTATCTAATATCACAGGGTAATATGTTTATTTCTTTTTAACGAATGTCAATTTTTAGATATTTGCCTACACTAATACGCATATATAAAATGATATTTCATTCATTCATGTTCATAATCGGTTTCACTTATACTTGTACAATATTTAGACATTCTAAAAGAATAAGTTCGCTTTAAAATTTATTTTAAAGTAAAAAAAAATCCTTATGTTTTTAATTTATAAATTACACTGTATAACAAATTTTAGTTTTTTCTTTTTGGCAAGTAGAATTTAGTGGTACAATTATTTTTTTTTCAAATTTGTACTAAAACGTACGCCTCTGCAATTAAAATGGTGTGTGGATTGGCTGCAGTTGTTTGGTTGTAATTCAGGAAAATATTAAGTAAATGGCTTTTGTTTTGACTTTTTGTAATGACTGCGAATACGACGATTATGTACTAGAGTAAATAACATTGCAACAGGGTTTCTTTAATCTAGTACCAAATCATCGTAGTCACAGTCGAAATACGACACTAGTAATTAGGCACAATAAATGTCGACGAAACTTGGTGTAAACTGTATAGATTTTCATAACGATATTAATTCAAATATGCTAGATTTCGTGCAGGTGTAAATGCTCTATAAAACTAAAAAAATGTTTAAACGTTATTCATTAAGCAGGATTCGTTTTTTAAAGTCACCTCTAAGGAGATTAAAAAAAGCTATTATTTACTTTTTACTTATAATTGTTATTTTTTTAATTTTTATGCAAATCTTTGTTTCTTCTATCAAAATCACAACGTAATTCTACTTTTTTCTTATCTTTTCAATTCAAAACTCACCTGAGGTAAACGACGACTGGTTTTAGGAAAATGTACACGATTCGATGGAAATACCATGGGATGACTGATCTGTTGATTGGTTGCTGAACTGTCAGCGATATGTTGATAGTTCGTACTAGCCTTACCCATGCCAAAAGCACCAACACCAACACCACCACCACCACCAGAAATATCATAATCCTCCAACAAATGATTGCCACGATTTGTTAAGAAATTTTTCTTACTGCCACTGACGCTGCCCGTGCTGCTGCTAATACCACCACCACCACCACCCTTGGCAATATTGTCGGAGTTCACTAAGGCCAAACGATGACGATGATGTTCATGCACCGCTTGCGCTGCTTGTATATTATAGACCGCACTGTCGTACAGCACATGAAATGTTAAAAATAATGAAATCAACATGACCGTGAGAAACACTACAGCTAATTTGGGACGGGAAACACCAACAACCAATATGCAGTCGGTATGCGAGGCGTCAGGGCCAACGGGCCTCATGGCGGATTTGGGCAACCATCTGCAAAAAAGAAAAGTGTAACAAAATTATTAGTTCGGTGTATAAAGAATGATATCGTAAGAACACGTTTGATAGATATGGCTGAACAGGCCATACAACATTATGACACTATGAACTTAAGACCAAAAGACTCAATACCCCAATTAAATTAATTTTTTTTTTATAAGTCCTTGATGAGCCAGTGTATATTCGCTGATTTTAAAGCTTTTGAGATGTGAAATCAATACGAAAGTAAACAATTTATTTGTTATTGGTTAAGCACGTTCGCCCATATACATTTTATTGCAGCTCAAGCAACACCTCAGTTAACTTGAACCAACATTCAAAAGATCCTACATAAACTTTAATTATTTGCAAATACAAATTTTTGCACTCTACTTCATTCTTGAGGACATGTGCTTTTTATATTTGCCCTCCATGCTGCCTCTAATATAGAACAAAATTTTGTTGTTAATTTATTCAAATTTTATTTAAATAAAAAAAAATTGTGTTAGTGTGCCGCCTGGCTGCATACATTCTTGCATGTTTCAGCTGCCGTAAAAAGAAACAATTATAATTTCCGACACAATAATAATATTATGTGCAGCTGATGTCGTCGGGCTAAGTGGTGTACTTTGTGCTTATGCTGCATTATGGTTTTCTTTTAACACATTTTTATGCGACTTTTATTTAAAAAGAGGACTGTCAGCGGTGCATTTAAAAGTAAAGTATAAATAACACGCTTGCATTCCATTGTGACTAAAAATTGCATGCAGACATTGTATTTGTATTTTTGAACGTGTTTGTTGCATTGTTCCGTTGGCCGACATGATGCACCTGGATCGTGCTGTTGTATGGCGAGACACAATTTTTATTTAGCAGTTTATTGCTGTCAACTTATTGTTTAATAGCTTCTCTTTTATATTCGCAAGATGTATTATTTTTATTGTATAGAAGTGGTGTCTTTAATTGCAAAAAAAAGAAATGAAATGGAAAAAAGGTTGTTACGTTGAATAGATATCTTATTTATCCACAACAATTTCTTATTTATCCACAGCAGAATTGTTGTTGGTAAAATAAAAGTCATCATTAGCAAATGAGTGGCTACAATAGCCTTAGTGTAAGTTCATTGATTAACTTGCCTAAATATTTGTAAAGTGGTGTGCAAGTGTGTAAAGTTGCTTTTATTTTCGACAAGAATAAATGTGGCATAATGTTAAAGAGTAAAATAAAACCTTATAAAATAAGTTCTGCTTCTTTTGAAAATTTATGTCGCTGCCCAACAAAAATATATTCCTTATAAGGGAATATTTACGGTCTTAAATTAAGAGAAATAGCTTCCGAAAACTTTAAACTGCCTTCTTTTGACAATTTGTTTTTAAGCTTCCGACCTTGAACCCAAACTGACTCAATATCGAGTGAATGAATCTCGATCGCTAAGATTTTCTGATAATAAAATTGTATGGTAAATATTTCTATTATATATTTATCTCATTATATATCCGTCAAAGGGCAATTTTCAGGCGAGTTTGTGGGAAAAGGGAAAAAATCCAAATGTCGAAGAGTTGAAGGTATAATAGCCCAGATAATTAACATTTATTATTGTGTTTCAGAATTGAAATTATTGGAGGATGTTGCATAAAGTAATTAATACTTTTTTCTATATAAAAAAATATTTCTGATAAGTCAGCAGGCAGCGTAGTCCGTTGGCCAGAATTGACTTTCACGCTCTTAAGATGACGTAGATAATTAGACTAACAAAAATCTCATATTTAATGACATATGTATGTGCCCTTAATTACGAAAGTGGCGTGAGTCATTTACATATTTTTTTGTGTCCACATATTTAGTAGATTACATCTGAACAAAATTACAAAAAGAAAAAAAATATTTTTATATAAAGCAAAATTGTGAACTCGATTAATATAAATATACATTTATCTAATGTTTATTAAATATTTACTGAAATTTTTTAAAGATTTATTTAATATTTCGAAGCCAAAATTACTTAGATCACTTTCGTAATTAAGGGCACATAAAGTTTTAGTTTTTGCTGAAAACCCAAATGCACAGAAAAAATTAAAATCTACTGTCAAGCATGAGGATCGATACATTTTTTTCAAATAAAATATTTTTCAGCATGAGTTTGTTTTACCTGGGAGTCTACTCTGCAATTCGATTCGAAAGAAAATGCTTTCGAATTTACATGTTATAAACATACAAATTCGGCAGCTTTATCTTTCGTTTCGAATTACACAGTAGAACCCCTGGGGAGTTATTACGAGTATGTAATCTGAATACAACGGAAATGTGTTCAAATTGTAATGTTAATAACATACATACATACGTATCGAATTACATAATAACCTTGATTAATATTAGACAAACGTATACTTGATGTGCAACAATATATTACGTATACGCAATTAAAAAGTAAAAAAGAGAAAAATTTCGTAGGTTAATTTAACCAACATTAATAGTTAAGCTTACAGTTTATGTAAATTGTTGCTAGAATTTCATTAAATGAACTAATGATGCGATATAATTACTGAGCTGATGGTATAAAGTTTTCTGGCAAAAAAGTAAATTTCCAATAAAAAAAAACCAGCAAGTGAAACTGTTATGGGTTATCATGTGCAATGGTGTAGCATTGAAACTGTATTTGTTTTTGTTAAAATACTAAAAAATATGTAATTGTAAAAATTATTATTTTTGGCGTATTAACTTATTTTTAAATTTTTTAATGCGATATTTCATAAAAGTTACTATTTGGCCGGTTAATTTCATAGACTAGTGATATTAAAGTAAATAATTAGTTGCAATATTTAATAGTTGTAGGGGAGGCAACAGCAAATCTTTTTGCATAGGCTGCACGTCCAGATTAATTGAGAAAACTCCACATCCAACACCGCAGATCATGCTGGATCTGTCAGTGTAGACTTTAAGGAAAAATCTAACTTGCATGTAAAACTTATTCTGAAGACCCGCCGGAGTCGCAACATTCTAAAAGAATTCTGTATGTATGTATAATTTACTTTTATGTAATAAAAAAAGCTTTGCACACATTCTAAGAAAACTGTCTTCAACCACAAATGATTTCTTTATAATAACCAACTTCAGCCTGTTGTAAACTCATTAAGTTGCTCTTAACTTTTACTACTACTGCTTACTTTCATAAATTGCACGATACAATTTGTCTATTCTTTATCCTGTGTATGACAAAGCCTGCATTTTAGGGGGCGACATACAAAATAAAATAAAATCATACTTCTTACAAAGTGGCGTGTGTTATTAACTTAAAAGTGTGAAGCATTTGGTAGGTACGAAGAAGTGATAAAAAAAGTGATAAAACAAGGGATGTCATTTAAACAAAACAGAAGAAAGGCACAAAATTATAAGAAGAAAAAAACCCACACACACTTAATGCAGTTTATTACAAGCGCTTGAACACTCATTCACTAAGTTGATTATGTGTGTTGTATACATATATTGTGGCTATAAGTGTGTATGTAAGTAAGAGTGTGTGTATTTATATGTATATTTTCTCATTTGGGCTCCTTTTAATAAACGTGAACGTGCAAAAGGACAGGAAGTTTTTAAGTTGACTTTATTTTTGTTTCGTTTAATAGTTGAGAGTGAAATGTCTGTCAGTCAGTCAAGTTGAAATGCTTGGTAATGGTAGTTTTTTTATATTTATTCTAAAAAAAATTGCAACTAAACTTATGACTACAGGATTAGTTTTTTGTTAAATTCAGTTTTTGGTAAAGTCTTGTTTGACATAAGTATTTTTAGTAATTACTGAGAAAGGATATATAAAGGATATTAAACGCTTTTTATCTATGCGCCGCACTATATTTTAATGCAGCAGAATGTTGAAAGAATTGCTGTATTCTAAAGCGGTCAACAAAACATGCTGAAATCCGAATGTAATAAACAGACAATTAAATGGTGCCATAGTCGCCAAAAAAGCTTAAGCGACATAATTTTCGAATTAAATTTTTTGACCAAAATCAATTATTTCCAATGGTAAATGATCCATTTTCAAAAAAAAAAAAAAAATATCGAGGTCCAGGAAATGTGCTCTTAAGCTTTTTCAGCGGTTATGGCTAGATATATAGACACTGGAAATGTTAATGTTAATTAACACTCAAATTAAAAACAAATCAAAATTAAAGGATATTCTTTCACTTAATGTAATTTTGACTATATAATTTTGACAACTTGCTGTATCTTGGCAACCGTAAAAGGCAAACTCTTGAAATTTTCTAAAACGCTAAAACTAAAAAATTCCAAAATCCAAAAAATAGCCAAATGAAAAAGTTGCCAAACTGAAAAAAAGCGCTTAAATGAAATATGTATATCACCAAAAATAAAATAAATCGCTCAAATAAAAGAAAATAAATAAATAATAAGTAAAACGGTCGCCAAAAAACTAAAAAAAAATTAAAAAAAACCGAAAAAATCGCCAAACCGAAAAAATCTCCAAAATGATAAAAAGAGCCAAAACTAAAAAAATCGCTAAAACTAAAAAAAATCGGCAAAACGAAAAAAAGCGCTGAATCAAAATCACAAAAAATTTCCAAATCAAAAAAAAATAAAAAACGCTTAAATGAAAAATATCACCAAAAATAAAAAAATCTCTCAATTGTAAGAAAATCAATCTAAGTAAAAAGGTCGCAAAAAAAACTAAAAAAGTTATCAAAAATCGAAAAAAAATCGCCGAAGCGAATGAAAGTCGTTAGAATGAAAATAAGCACCAAAACTAAAAAAATCGCTAAAAATTTAATAGAACTGAAAAACCCCATAAAAAAAACGTCAAAACGAAAAAATTTCAAAACTAAAAATATCGCTAAAATAGGAATAAATCGTCAAAAACAAACATACAATCGGCAAAACCAAAAAAAAAACCGCTAATATTTCAAAAACTGCAAACAATGTTTTTTTTTGGTGTTGAAAATCTGCGGGAACATTCCAGTCAAGAAATGCTGGTCGCCTCTGAAGCAAAACGTTTTTCTACTCTTCTTTAGAAACTCACATTAATTAATAAAAATATTTCATTCAACAAGAATTGAAATTACTGAACTGAAGCCTGACTAAGAAATTATTTCTGATTACAAAACGTTTTATTTATTCTTCCAATGATTTTGATGAAAATGTCTTGATCAAGTAATTTGATTATATATTTTTTTAAGAGAAGTATTACTCAGGCAATGAATGTGTATTACCGTTACTAGGTGTTACCTTCTTTAGGAAAGGGATAGTGATAGAGAAGACAGGCGGTTAAGGACGAGATAGAGGAAAGATACATTCTTTTAAAACTCTGTTTTTTTGCACTTGTTGCTCATTTACTCAAACATTGACATAACTGATAAATGAAATTTTCGAGTTAAAGATGCTGAATTAATCCTCTTATCGCTTTTCATATTGTGCAAAAATTTCATACAAATATCTTCTTTACTCAACTCTTGTAAGCAAAATAAGGAGTATTACACATGTAGTGTCCGCACGGAACCTTTCGTGTGCGACTCAAAGTCGCACTTTATTGAATTTATTTTAATTCGTATTCTGATTTTGACAAGCCTTAAATGAAAATAAAATATTAAAATAAAAAAAAATCCAACTTCTGTTTGTTCTCTAGCTTCTCAACCTAATAGACCAAAGATGGATGGTAAAGTTATTACATTAAGGGCATTCGGAAATCGATGCAAATGGTCTTTGGTCTACTTTGCATCAAAGGCCGAATAGCAAGAGCATCTCGCAGTGGGTGGTGCTATTGGTGGATCTCCGGGAGATTCCAATACTATTGAAATATGGTTATTGGTTATGCTTATTTTTACAAATATTTATTTGCCTAGTGTGACCATACCTTCAGAAACAAATGCCCTTATAATGTGTGTCTCTCTGTCTGTGATTTTAATTATTTAAAGTTATGCGCAACCATTATTTTATACTAAATATTTGGTTACACTATTCTCAAACTATATAAATTGTTGAAAAAAAAATACAAGGAAGCATTTTCACTTGGCAGCTCGTTTACGTCGTGTACTTCTTTGCCAAGCAACTCAGGTAGAGAATAATTTTATTGAAGTGTAAATTTATGTCAAATAATTGCACACTTGAAGTTTTTTTTTTAATGTGAATAATAAATTTAAATGCCTTCCCAAATGGGTGCGAATGGTTTTTTTTTTAATTTTGCCACTCGTTAGAATAATTCATTGAGGCATGAAATATTTAAATATGACAATGGAAAATCTTTGCAAAGGACTTTTGCTTACCTGGAGATGACCTTTGGGAAAATAACATTATTTACATAATTGAAGCAAAAAATAAATTTTTTTTTTTTTAAGTGTAACATTTGTTAACGCACTAATAATCCCAAATTTATATTTTACTTATTCAGCAAAATATTATTTTTTTTTTGAAATTTTAATATGTGAAAGCTTGTGCGAGTTTACTAAAGTTTGTGAAAAAAAACAAAATAAATATAACAAATTGTTACTATTCACAACGATTTTTTTCTAATTAACTGCAGATTTGGTAACTGGTAAAAATTTTAATGATTTTTCTTAATAAATAACATCGAATATATTTTTTCCCTTACCTAATATCTCGTAAGTTTATTGAAATATAAAGAAAGTCTTAGTCTTACAAAAAGATCAAAGTTAACTAAAAATGTTTGTATACAAATTTTGAATATATTCGTAAATGTGTGTGCTTGTGTGTTAAGTGAAAATAAATAAGTAAATAAAAATATGTGAGTTTGCATTTTTGTATGTATTTGTAACCGCAGCTGTAAATTTATCCTTTATCTCTGAATATGATTGTATTTTTGCTTCAAAGATTTTGATATTTTTGTAAAAATAAATATAAGAATATTTATGTATGCACGTGTAGCAGAAACTTCCATATATTGCAGCTTTTCTGCTTTCCATTAATATTAATGAAATTTCATGCAGTAATATTTCCAAGAAATAACAGACTTATCGTAACGAGTCATGAGGTTTTTAAATAATTTCTTAGTACTGAGCAAACAAAGTTGGTCTTAGAGTTGGCAATTTTATAAAAGCTTTTTGCAGTTAATCATTATAAATTTTAAAGCCAAGTGTAAAATATATACTCGTATAATTGTATAATTTTAAAAACTTTCCTAGAAACACGATTTCCAGAGCATAAATAAATAAAATTTTCGTGCTTTTAAGAGGTCATATTAAAAGCTTCTTTATACATATGTAAATATATAAATAAAGAAGCTTTTACTCTATACACTGTATGCATATAATAACGTGTAACATAATTCTCATTTGGTTTAAAATTGAGTTTTGTATTAGTATTTCAAATTAATAGAAATTCTGTTGTCGATTACTGGCAGAATAAACCTCGTGCCATGTTTTATTATAAAAAATTAACAATTACCTGTCTACATAATTTTCTTTAATGGAAAATTGTCACGCATGACAGAGCGGGAGTGTGGGTGATGAAAATTTTTGAGGAACTTTCGCAAAGTTCGTATCCCAAAAATCATTCAAATCAAATCGTCCGACTGTAATTGATTTTTGTCTAGTGCAGTAAACAAAACAAAATATGGCTGATAATGAAGGTGTGGCGGCCTTCGGAAACACCATGTTGTTCCGTTCTGCTAATGTTTATCATAATAATTTGCAACTCTCTGTAGGACAATTTGTACCTTAAAAATTATAACATGAAATTTAGCTTACGAAGCAATACGAACTTAAGCCTACTCGAATCATAAAACAAGGCAAATTTAAATTTCTTTATTCGATTATTCCCACAAGTAATGAATGAAATATTTTACTCGAATAGAAATATAAGCCCGTATTGCTTTTATTTGAATTATGGAATACATTTTAAAACTACTTCAATTTTTTGAAAAATTAAATAAATTTTATTCGAATAAAATATAAATTAAAATTCATTCGGCTGGAATTTTAATTAATTAATTTATTTTTTTCTAATGAATATAGATATTAAATGCAAGCAAAAACTAGAAAATTGATCATTTAAAAATTTTATGTAATTTAAAAGTTATGCAAGGATTTTATTTGATTAGTCAAATAAATTTTAGATTTTGTTCGATTATTCGATAGAATAAAAAAAAAATATTTTATTCGAATAAGCAAATAAAAAACAAACAAGAAAATTAACTAAATGTATTAAAAATCATTCGGCTAGTCATAATAGATTTATTCGAAGGAAAAATTTGCTTGAATATTTTTTTTTAATTTTTTTCGAATAAATTTTTTTTTTCGAATAAATTTTATTGGACTAGCCGAATGAATTTAATTTTTTTTTATATAGTTTTTGGTAAATAAATAAAGATATAAGAAACTCAAGCAAAATCTATATTTGTTATCTTTATTCGCAAAAAGTAAAAGGCTCATTCGATTATTTTTGGGAATAACGTATAAAATATAATATTCGAATAAGTCGCAAATTTTTCCTAATAACGTATCACCACTTCAATATAAAATTATGGGTTTTCTGTAACATTTTAAAGCGATAATCAAACGAGAATAGGCCAGAATAAAAAATAATTTGGTTTTATAAAAGTCTTGTTAATTAAATATCCAAGGAAACATTATTTTTGTTATAAACTCTTTATAAAACAAAAATATTTTTTATGAACAAAGCAGATGTTGTTTATTCGACCCTTAAGATGTTTGACTAAACTAAGGCTGAAAGTATAATTATTTGTGTTTCTTTACAATTCTCAATCCTTCGACTCAGTTTGAAGGATTATCCCACAAAAAAACTTACAAAATTAGGGTTGAATCAAGAGTTCAAGACGTGACAAAGTGATTCGATTAAGGGGACATATAAATGATTTTAACATTAGCCTGTCATGATCTCTAACATGTGTTTGTGCGGAAAGTTAAATAAATGTCTCTTAAATTCTTTTATCTAATTTTTCGACCTTTTTTGTATTTTAATTAAACTATTTTTTTGAGCTTTAGGTCTGTTTTATATTTGTATATTTCATAACGACCAAACAAAAATATCCTGAAGAAGTTAACCGAAGGTTAACGAAATATTGATATAATAAAATACAAATATAAAACAGACCTAAAGCTCAAAAAAATATTTTAATTAAATGTCTCTTAATTAAAATGAATGACTCGAATCAATGAATGTTTTTTGCTTCCAACACGCTTTTGATAAGTTGAAAAAAATATTTTTTTATAAGTCGGTGCTGAAACCGTGCATGTTCTCTGAATTTTAAGCTTTTTGGATACTAGTTTTCATCACTTCCATAATGACGAATATATGCAGATTTAGAAAAGCGTTAAGCCTGAATTCACTTCTTGAAATGATTAAGAGGGCGTGAAAATGATAAATTTTTTGAACTACTTAATTTTTTTTTCCTGAGACACTTTTGGAATAAAAAAAAAAAATAGAAAAAAAGATAGAAATCTTTGATGAAACCAATAAGTTTTTTTTTAGAAATTACACATACAAATGTATGAATATTGAATAATTTTAAGCTACACAAGTCGAAAGGAGAAGAAAATAATAAGACATGTGGTTTCGAAGAAGAGTATAAAGTAGAAGAAAAACCACATCATGTTGTGTGGCAATTAAATTTACTGCTTGTGAATGTATTAATTTTCTTTTTTCTTCATAGAAAATTACAATTCACCTAAATTCTCGTATAAGTAATTCCATGTATTTAAATATGAATTACGTTTCTGTTTATATTAAATAAGGTGCTTGAATAAATTTCCTTCTTGTTGGCAAGGAAAGGAATTCACATGGTAAACAAACAAAGAAGAACAATTCAAAAAAAAAAAAAAAAAAAAAATAAACATAAACAGTTAAACTTGCAATAATAATACTTGTGATGTAGATGGCGGAATATTTTATTAAAGTCGTATACGAATAAATGACAGTTAGCTCTAGTTAAGCCTTTTTAATAGAGCGTTTCTTTTTCTGAGGCCACCTTCCCCTGCTGGCTTCATAATCCACAAATCGTATTAACAATTGTTAAATGGTGTAATTTACTGCTGCATTTTATTTACACACATCATAGAAACTTGAGAGGGGTTTAACTCTTGTTGCAACTTAACACGCAAATATTAATAATTCTTTTTTTAAATTATTTTTAGTAAATATATAGAAATATTATTTTTATGCTCAAAGTCGCACAGTGGGGCTGATGCAAAAAAAATAAACAGGTTTATCATAAATAAAATTCAACATGGAAATGTTTACACTTTTAAACTCCGAATAAAATTACTTGTGGGAATTTGTTTGCTTTCAAAAAACTTCATACAATTGCGAATCTTTTGACAATTTATGAAGAAAATTATTCACAAGGCTGTGTCTGTCGGAAAAAATTGAAACATGTGACCTGCTCCACGAAAACGGACCTCTGCGCCGAAAAATTTTTTTTTACTTTTTGAGTTATTCTTATAGGAAAAAAACGCTCTTTCAAATGCCGCAAACCGCAAGTTTCTATGTCTTTTAGTTTTTTTACAAATCACCTGTAAAGATGAACATAATTAATGAAAAAATTTTAAAATGTGATATAAACAAATAATATATATAATATTATTAATAATTAATGTTAGAAATAATTTTCATAGAGGCAACAGTGCATAGTGAATATCGTACAAAGTACCAGAGAGTCGAAATACATCGCCAGATGATCAGGTTGAAGGAAGAGTTGCATAACCATGCGCAAAACACGGAAAAACGAAGCGCTTTTTTTAAACGCGTTTTTCTCAATAACTTCTTTTCGGAGCAGAGGTGCCTTTTCGTGGAGCAGGTCACATATGTTGTTTTTCAATTTCAATGGAATTGCTGATATGAAATTCGGTAGTAAATTGATGTGTTTGTATGATGCATAGAACAAGTTTAGTTTTTCAGCTAATAAAATATTTTATCAGTACTTTGGAATACATTTCGAGCTAAAAATGTGTTAAACTCCAACACCCATACTTATAAAAAAATAAAATGTATTTGAAATCAATTTTAAGAAAATTTTATATGAAAAATTTTACATAAAATACATTTCAAATTTATTTTAAATTTTATGAATATGGAGCAATGCTTTAATATCATAATAAGACTGGCTGCTCATACAGCAATTTCTATTTAATTATTTAATTTTTTTGTATTAAAAAAAAACTGGCGAGAAGTTTCACTTATTATTTTTTTTTATTTAACACAGATTTTTCTTAAAATAAATTTTCCATGTACTTACAAAATATCCAGCGGCAATTTCACCGAACAGTCGCCACGCATAAAGGAGGCTGAATGTGTTGTTGTTGTTGTTGTCGTTGTCGCTGTAGTCGTCGCTGCTGTGGCCGTTGCGTTGCTGCAAGCTGTTGCGCTATAGTTGGGATATGTGTGCTGATGACGTTGCAGTATGGCTGTGTTTGCGTTGCATGAAGATGAGGTTGGCTCCTGTTGCAGGAGACGTTGATTTTCATGATTATTTTGCTGGTGATTGTAAAAGTTTGGACTGAAATAGGATTCACGTGATACTTGTAGTAATTGTTGCTGCTGCTGTTGTTGCTGTTGAAGCTGCTGCTGCTGCTGTTGTTGTTGCTGTTGATTCAGTGATGTATAATGATGATTGTTGCTGTCGGCAACGTAAGTCGCGCTATTGCCAGTACGTCTTTTGGCAGTAGTCATCAGGTTTCATTTGCGGGGACAGAATTGGAAAATCGTTAACTCTTCTCTCTATCTGTAAATATTTTCCAATTCCTTTTGCTGGTTTTCTTGTTGTTTGTCTTTTATTTTGGAAAAAAGGGGATAAAACTTAACAAGCTCTTGTTAAAAATAAAACGGAAATAAAAATTGAGTTAGAACAAAAGATTATAAAAATTTAAACTATACGCTGCAAGTGTTGAGTAGATAAAATGCTTTTTGTTGGTTTCCCAAGTTATTGGCAAGTATGTTCTTGTTCTTGTTTTTGTTAAGCTTTTGCTTTCGTTTAAATTAAACAATTTGAGCATTTGTTAAATTTAATATCCGCTTGTTAGCTAAATTGTGTTTGTAACTTGATCTTCAAAACTTGCATTTCCGTTACAAATCATCATCGTCATCATCATTATCGTCAGCATGATACATATGCATGTGTGTAACCTTGAAAGGAATTAAATTGTTTTGCTGCGCTTACACACTCATATATGCCGGACCCGGGTATGTAAAAACGGGCGAAGCATAAGTGTTTTATTTTTCAGCCGGTTGAGCGTTGCAACAGGGGTGGTGTAGTGATGGTGCTGGTATTGGTGCAGGTGGTGTTGGTAATGGTGTTTTGTTGTTTGTTGTTGTTCACAGCAACGTAAAACGAGAGCCACAATATTGTTATGGCTTGTCAATGGCCGTTATAGACTTCCGTCAACTATTTCCGGTTGCAAGAAAATTGCATTATCGAATGTCCGGCATGTACAAATTCACAACACAAAAAAAAACTATTGGCAAAAACGAACGAACGAACAATGGTGATTGTTTTAAATTAAAAAAAAAAACAAAATATACAATTTATAAAAGGATTGTTATTTTTTCACTTGCAGCCAGTTGCTATTTTTTTTTATTATTATTATTATTCCTTTTTCCACATGCTGCTCTACAATAATACGACTACTACTGGCCTGGCTCCGGTCGCCTTTAAAGCATGAAATGTTTTCAAAATTAAGCTCATAATCATCATCATGTGATGATCATAATGCTGTTCATTGCAGTTGCTTGTTAAACATTTTGTCCCTGTTTTTAGAGTCGCAGCAGTGCGTCGCTTTTGCTTGCTGTTTTGTTAAATTTTAAGAAAATATTAAATTTTTTTTTAAATGTAAATTATTTCCAACGTTAGTTTGTTTGTTGCTGTTAATTTTATGTAGTCGCTAATTTTGTGTTATTTTTATTTTAATCCTTTCCTGCTGTTGCCTTTTTCTCTAATTATTTTCTCTTCTCTTGACATTAAAAAGAATGTTTGTGTTTGCAATTTGTTGCAATAGTTTTGTTAACAAGTTTTTTTTTTTTTGCTTCACATTAAATTAATGTTTTTTCTTTTTAGTTTTGAGTTAAAAATAGTTATTCTTTTGCTTTCGTTACTTAATTTTCTAAATATGGCACATTATTTTGATATGTTTTATGTTGTTGTTTTAAATTAGCTTTTTTTCTTTTGTTTTGTTTGTTAATTTTTCATTTCTTTAGTTGGAGTTACAAATGTTTTTTTTTATTTAAGGAAATTTTCGAAAAACTTAAAATTTAGTAAATAAATATTGAATTTTTTCTTGTAAATTAATTCTTTTCATTGTGGGTTAGATTTATGCTCTTGTATACTTTGCTGACCGCAGTTGAAATGTCTGGAAAGATAAAAAAAACATAAGAAAGTTATTAAGTGAAACAAAAAAATATTTTTTTATGTAAAAACATTTTTTGATATTATATGAATTAGTTTAACTCTTTTATGGAAAAGATTGACAGAGAAAGCTCTATCGACAGCTTGTATTGAAAAAAAGAAAAACTTGTTTTTTATTTTATTTTATAAACAAACACAACCCGCGAAGCGATTAGCATGACTGCGGAAAACACTCAGGGTATATGGTGGGAATCGAACTCACTAACTCTGGACTGAGAAGGTAGCATTGCTACAACTCAGACATATACAATGTTTTCTATCGTCTGCGTGGGGGCCAGGCTGTAAAAGTTCATTGTATGCCACGATACATGGATAAGCAGGTAAAGCTAAATACCTGTTCAAACTGTAACCAATTTAATTAATATTTATTGAGACAGCAATAATTTTCTCTTAGAAAATTTATATATCGCTCATTTACTACAAAAAGCTCATAACTAAAATAACACTCACATTGCTATTTAGAGACAAAACTTGTTTTCGCTCAAAACCAATGTTTTACTACATGTTTCTCCATACATTTTTTATATCAACAAAACACCTCAACTAAGTTGTTTTCCTCCAAAATATGACACGATTTGTCAGTGCAATACTGCATATTCAAATATTAAATTTTTTAAGCAATTTCCCAAACCACATCAGTGTATTTATGTGTTGTTCGTATACATATAAATGAGTGAAAAATTTACTAGTCTAAATAATAAAATCAAATTGATTTCGAAAATTCGTATCACTAAAACACAAAAAAACATAATGAAAACACTTCGAAGTGTTCTGAGAAAAACAAACTTGCTTTGCTCATAGTGGAAACGTACTATTAAACTCATTTTCTATTCAGCAATTTCAATTGGTACTGTACTCCATAAAATGCCCGCATAACAGTATATTGAACGCACCTTCAAGGGCGGGCAGGGCTCAGAAGATTATCTCACATAAACTTCAACAAATTGCGAATGAACGACGGCAAAGAGTACATCAGATTTTAGACTAGAAAAATTTCGTCCAAAGAGAACGCAATTTGGGATTTCAACTACGAAACCTTATCGCAATAACTACCGGCTGCTGAGCATTTGAGGCATGCGCCCATGCGCCCAAAGCCTTCGACTACTTTATAACGTCTTTTGCAGAAGTTGAAAAGATAAAGAAGAGGCATATCTTTTCTATCACTGCCCCAGATTGGGAGGCTTAAGCAATAAAATGTTTGGTCCAGGAATACTTAGAGATAAAATCATTCTCTGTCATATTGATTTAGACATGATTCATAATTTTGTTAAACAAACTGAGCGGCTGAAGAAAAAAGACAGACCAGATATTTAAGACAAATTGGTAATTTATATAGCTGGTATCCCAATGGGATCTATTTATGCACCTTAGTGAGCTGCACTTAAAGCGCCTGAAAATTCAGCTTAACACAAACTAAATCGATTTGCGTAGTTTCGGCCTCCATAGTATTCATTCTCTGACTATGTTATGCTAATCCGGGCTTTAGTGTAGTTGATACAAATATTTCCAAAACTTGGCTTACTAGAATGCTAAAAGTTGTATGTGCTCTCCAGTCGTGAGTAACTACACTTTGACTAAATAACCCATTAGTTTTATCGGAAAAGTTAAATCTACCTTTATAGTTTAAGAAGAATCTTTTATATTTTGCCAACAAATTTGCGAAAAAAATCTGCTTACAAACCCTTCACTTTTTTAACAAATATTTTAGTAAGTTGAACGTAAAATCAAACTAAAATTATTAAAAATTAAAGTGCGAATTTTCCTTTTTTTTTTCAAAGCTCATCTTCACGTTCAAACGATTTTTGTCCAAACATATTTCATTAATAACTGGAAAATATTAAAACAATTACTTTCACTTAATAATACAAATAAGTGATTCTTTTATACATTACAAGGAATTCGGGATTAAACACATAAAATAATAAGAATATAAGTACCACTCATTACTTTGTAGTATGTATATAAAATCTCGAAAAATGTTTGCTGGGTTATTTCTGATTTTCGCTATTTTGTCTTGTTTCATCAACACATCTACTGCTGCTTGCTCTTAAAGGAGAATTGTTTTACCAAACCAAATTTCAAACTATTCTTTCTATATGTGACGAAACTATTTTCGTTTAAGAACAACTTCCTATTTCTGTGGTTTCTTGAAAAAAATTATTTTTTTTTTCTTGGCACACAATTATGTTGCCAGTGTGAATAATAAATAAAAGTTTATATTTGAGACCATAATTTACTTAAGAACAAGTATTTTTTAATTAAAAATAAATATTATATTTTAATTTTGCAATTTTTTCATTTTCTTTCTCTCTTTCAATTGTTTTATTTTCGTAAACGAAAACGTCAAGCTGTCTGCTAACATGTTCTTTGCAGCCTTAAAAACAATTTTTTTTGGCATCAAGTCGTTTTAAGTTTTCAGAAGTCACATACCAAACGGCCTGTTTCTTCTATGGGAAA
The DNA here is from genome assembly GCA_936439885.1 of Nowickia ferox. Classification (NCBI taxonomy): domain Eukaryota; kingdom Metazoa; phylum Arthropoda; class Insecta; order Diptera; family Tachinidae; genus Nowickia; species Nowickia ferox. Next base: position 75,514,926 of record OW387027.1, read on the forward strand.
ACAAGCACACAAATAGATATACACACACACGTACATACCCAGCGGTAAAACTCAGAAGGTTTTCTTGGTGCAGGCCTTATTAAAGGCCTGCTTAGGTATTTTTTTGATTCACTCATGCCACACATGCTTCTATGAGAAGGGAAAAGAGAAGGAGTAACATATTTTATTTTGTTTTTTACCAAAGCAAAAGCGAAGTCCCTTAATTTGAAAGCCTTCCAGAATCTCTTGCGAAAGAAGCAAGAACAGAAGACCTACTCCGCAATGACAACGCGTGTAATAAAGATATGAGTATGGAATGGAGCGAGCAGGCCTTTTACATCCAAACGAAGTAGAAGGCATTCTTACTCCTTCTTGTTCCCGCTGGGTATATATAAGTAGAGGTATGTGTGCAAGTGCGTGGTTGAAAATATGTGTGCACGAGTATGTATTTGTAGACATTTGGTTTTTTATTTTATTTTGGCGAAAGCCAAAAAAAAGTGTCAATCTGTTGCAGTAAATGCCGATTGAGTGAATCAGAACGTGTAAAAGACTGATGAGAATACAAAATTGGCCGTGTCGAATAATTGATGAGCTTTTGAGGGTTTTTTTTCGAAATTATTTTCTTAAGTTAGTTTTGTGATATGAAAGAGATATACAAGCAAAAATGTAAAATATGGAATATTTCAAATGCAAGAAGTTTGCCTACCAAACAGAGAATCTGCTCTTTAATTCGAAGCGAAAGAAAATACTTTCGAATTTGTATCTTTATAACAAGTAAATGCCAAATCTCTTTCCGAATTTTGTATAGCAATACCGGTGAAGATTGCTTTAATTTTAACAATCATTTATGAATACCGGTGTAAGTCTTTAATCTACGAGTTTTCAAGAAAACCTTTATAACAGCGAAAACTTTTGGTTTTTTTAGGTTCAGCACAAAAAAAAACGGAAATGAACCATATTGTTTTCGCTCAAGTGCCCGCCTGCCCGTCACAGGCTGTTTCTCTAAGAGCTGTTTCTCTAAGAGCTACAGACCTGAAATTTTCACAGAATAACTTTGGCCGCTACAAAAAAAATATATGACAGTTAAAAATTGAAGGGTGTGCTCGCTTTAGAGCACCTTTGAAATCCTAATGTATTATACAGAAAATTATACATAGACACTTGAAATTTTCAAAGTTAGTGTATTTTTATGCAGACTACAACAATAAACACTGAAGTTTAAAACACCAAAATTGAAGGGTATTCTATCAGTTAATGTAATTTTAACATTTTGCTGTATCTTGGACACCGCAAGAGGCAAACTCTTTAAATTTTCAAAAACGCTTAAACAAAAAAACCCCCAAATTTAAAAAAATACCGAAACTAAATTAAAAAAACCGCCCAAGTGAAAAAAGCGCTTAAAAGAAAAATATCACTAAAAATAAAATAAATTGCTAAAATGAAAAAAATCACCAAAAGTAAAAAAAAACAGAAAAAATCGCCAAAATTAAAAAACACCTCAATTAAGAAAATCTAACTAAAAAAAAATCGCCCAAACGAAAAAGCGCCAAGACTAGAAAGATTTATAAGACTAAAATAAATCGCAAAAACCCGAAAAGAATCGCCAAAACGAAAAAAACGCCACGACTAAAAAACGCCAAAAAAACCGAAAAAATAAAAACAAACAAAAAAACCAAAACTAAAAAAAAAGCTAAAAATAAAAAAAACAATTCCAAAAATGAAAAAAAGCTCCATAACTCAAAAAATTGCCACAAGCCAAAATAAAAAGCCAACATTAAAAAATTTTCAAAAACTGAAAAAAAAACTCCAAAAAACGACAAAAGTACAAAAACCAAGAAAAAATACTTTACCGAATACTTAGAGTTTTTAAAACAAATATCTACATCAGGTAAGATATTCGATTATATAGGCTTAAGTTCGTATAGTAGATATTCCGTACGGAACGTTTTGTGTGTGAGTCAAAGTCGCGCTTTAATGAATTTATTGTCAGATAACTACATCCACATGCATTTCGTTTCGCTTAAAAAACTAATCAGTAGAAAAGAAAAAAACTTTGTACCTTTAAAGAAAAACTCTCAAAATGCTATCGAGAATTCCGTACATTTATGTTGATGATTGTGTAAAAACAAAATCTGGATTTAATTTTTTATTTCCTCAAGTAAGGCTGGTACTCTGTTCAAAGTTTTGAAAAATTTTCAGCACCATTGATTATTTCGCGTGAAAAATTTGGCATGTACTAAATGTAGCCCAACTCGCGGTTTTTTTTATAAATTTCTTGCTTTTATTGCTTGAAAGTATGCAACATTGTTAAAATTCCGTGCGAAAAAAGCTTTGCTCATGTTGTTTCGCAGCTAAACTAAAATGATGCCAGACTAATTTTGCATGGAAAGACATGATTTTATGTGTTTTTCACAACAAGAACAGAGTACTACTTTTGCGAATTTATTTCGCAAATATTTCACACAAAATATTTTTATATGTAGTTTGACAGCATTTCGCACGAAATTGTGAACAGAGTACCAGGCTGTAGGGTATTAAATTGAAATGTAATTTATACATGCACACATATTTTTTTTAACGCATAATACTTGCACTCATACATTGTAATATGTAGCAAATGATTATGTTAAATGTAATAAATGCCAAATGGCAAAATGCCAACAAATTTGCTTCATTTCTTCTTCATACACAATTTAATTTTGCTTGGGACAGACACACAGTGGAGCAGATTAAACGCAGAAAACATATGTAAAAGATATTTAGAAATTTTAATAAATCTATCGTCTATCTATCGGACCAGTTTCGGAATAATGTCGCTCAAGTTACATAAAGAGAAATAACTGGGATATAAATTTTGTCTCATGCGAGACGTGAAACTTTTTATGCCACATAAAATTCAGTAAAATTAAAATAGCCAAAATGAACGCAAAAACTGTCAGTGACATTGAAAACCGAACTCTGATTATATTTAATCGAAGCATTTAATTCTAAAAATTAAGGATATATTTACCAAAGCCTGTGGTCATTCCAACTGAAAAGAGATTTATACGAAGGCATAATTATATAATTTTATATAAATTAATTTGTATTTTATAATTAGTATTTTAAAAACAAAAGAGAAGTCAATAAAAACCATCTACAATCGATAAAACTATGTATATTATTACTCCGAACATACCGAAATCAAAAATAAGATACATGTCTTTGATGTAGAAAAAAAGACGTTGCCATTGTTGAAGTGCAACGTATTAGTTAGTATGTAGCTTTAAATTGAGCTCTAGGTGGTTCGATGGTAGGGACTCTCCGTGGTAACACAATGGACCAAAACGGTCCGGGTTTCTAACTGCCACCCTTAGCTAACCTAACCTAAAAAAAAAATTAATATAATAAAACTCTGCCTGACAAAAACCAAAGGAAATTTTGTTTTTGGTAAACAAATATTCAAATATTGCAATTTTTTTTGTCTCGTTAAAAACCCATATATATAAAATTCTAGTAATTACTCCGAAATTGGCAAACGTTCATACAATTTCACCAACCCTTAAGATACCGTTTAAAATTTCAAGAATTACATAATTAAAGCAAAATAAATTAGATAACACAAAGAAATGAGATGTCTGACTGATATTGGACTGAAAACTCCGAAATATTTGTGGTTTCGAAAATTCTAGTAACTAAACCGAAATTGTCAATAAAAATTCGTAAATTTAAAGCATAAGATTCCCTTTGAAATTCAAAGAATTAAGGAAAGCTAAAGGAGCTCGTGTAGAAAAACAAGTTGTTGGACATCGAAATAAATACTCCGAAAATTTTGAAATATCTATAAAAAAAGCTAAAAGAACTCTTTAAAATTTTAATATTAAAAAAAGGAATCATTAAAATTTTCCAAAAAAAAAAATCTTGTCAAGAACCACATTAAATTAAATCCGAATAAATACTCCGAAAATTGTAGAAAAATGGGAAGATATAGAAAAAGTCTATTTAATTTCAAACTTTCTTTGATATCGTATGAAATGTAAGCAAAATTAGTAATTTTTTTAAAATTTTTATAAATATCGAAATTGGTATGAATACTCCGAAACAGAAAAATGTGTAAAAAAATCGATGTCACATAAAAATTCTTTTAACATTTTAACAACGCAAGCTAAGCCAGCTTAGTTATATAAAAATTTTGCTAATAAAAATAATAAGCTGAATTCGGAGTAAAAATTCCAAAATAGATTAAATACTCGTATATGTAAAGAAACCTGTTTCTTAGCATTTAAGATTTTTTTGATTATTTTGTCTTTAAAAGAAATCAATATTATATTTTTAAGGCAATTTCTACTCACGAAAGCGAATATATGTAGATATATTTATGCATATCAAAATTTTTTTAGTCACTGCACCACTGTGAGTCATAAAAGTTAAATATTTATAAGAAATAAGAACAAGCTTAAATCAAATATTATTGATATTAAAATACAAAATAAATTTGTATAAGGTGGCAAAATTAATGCTTGAGAATATTAAAAAAGAGAAAATATTCCAAAAGCATTCTTATGGCTACACTTGTGCCTCGACTTGCAGGCGGTTCGGTTTTGCTCAGAATTTTCCCGTTTCCATGAGAATTTTGCATCCGAAATTTGAATCAGCCATTTAAGAAGAACTTAGATAAATTCTTAAACTTGCTTTCATTGTAATTTATTTGCTGGTGGTTAAGCATTGTCATTATATTGCATTTGTGCTTAGCCAAATCATCAGTAGACGACTTCAACCGCATTTTGAACAGTCACAATAAATGTCGAATAATAAATTTCTTAAATCTTAAACTTGCTGTTACATAAAACGAGGGGTAAGTGTGTAATCGTTCCTTAAGAATTATAAATTTCAATCAATATGTATTTACGAAAATATAAAGAGGAGGAAAGAAGCTTAATATTGAATTTGTTAGACAAACAATTAATAAAGCTTAAATGTAAAATATGTATTTCCAGAAAATTATTTCGTAATTAAATTTTCTTTTAAAATTGTTTGTTAATCATTTTAATTTTCATTAAAAAGTATATAGCACCAACTCATAGACACGTGTATCAATGGCGAGAAAATGCTTATAATGATTAAATTTAAGAAGCCCAGGTTTCCTTAATTAAGTCTTTCACAATTTTCTTTTATTTTAAGATTAAAACTTTTTCGTTTTGGCATTATGGCAAGAAAAGAAATAAACTGCTGTTTTCCTGTTTTAATTCTATTGTTGGCAATTATTTCAAGTAGAAGAAAATAAATTGTGACAGAAAAGAAAAGTAAAGAAGCAAAAAAAAAAAAGAAATAAGGAATATTGAGTTCAATTAGAGCTAAAAGTAAAAATGTATGAAATAGATATTCTAACAAGTAATTTTTTTTATAAGATAAATTAAAAATAAATTAAGAGAGTAATAAAAAAGGAATGCAATTAAGCAAACAACATTCAAGTGCTTTTGATGTCACAAAATCAACGCAAGAATTGTTTGCAATTAAAGAAATAGTCATACTGATTCAAAGCACACAAGACTTGAGTGCATTGCTGCCAATTATGGGATATACTTTAGCTAAATTATGCTTAAAGATTTATAAAAAATCCTTTACAGAGGTGAAAATATTTGCTTCATGCTTTGAATATTACTCTTGTTGGATGCTAATGGATTTATCGCTGTTTCTTATTTTTTCTAGCAAATCCATTATCTTTCCATAACAGAATGGTTAAATAGATTTAGATTTTAGCCATAATAAATATTTTTTAAAATAGGGATGCCTGAAAGGACAGCAGTTCCTTGCACCACATAAAATTAGACTTACTAGATTTTTTGACCATAAAATTTTAAAAATAACCGCTGCAGTCTGGTTGTAATTATAGCTAAAAATAAATATGTGAAATAAGGAATATGCACCAGCAAAGCCTCTCGTAATTCTAATTGAACTAATGTTACAGTTTAATTATATAATACTACAAATATTTTCAATGCAATCTGATTAAAATTATCACCAAAATTTAGTTTTCAAAATAAAGGACATGCGGGAGTTGAGCATGTCCTTGTCTCAATTGCAATGAAATTTGCTAGAGAGTTTAACTGTTCAATTCTGCAAATAGTTATTGGATATTAAGCCATTAAAATGCTTATTGTAGGCGAAAATTAATTTTTGATCAAAAGCATATGTAAAAGCTAAGCAAATTCATTTAACATAAAGTTCTGAGTTAAGATATAGATTATTGATGTAATATGATCATAATTTTAGCTGAAATTAAATTTACAAAATAAAGGATATGTGGGAGTTGGGCATGTCCTTGCTCTAATAGCAATAAAATTAAAAAGAGAGCTTGCTTTTATTATTCTACAAATAGTAATAGGCTGCAAATAAATTTTTGAAAGTAAGGATATCTGGGAGTTGATCATGTCCTTGAACAGGTTGAAATAAAATTCATTTAACAGCTTTACTTTATAATTATGCTAGCATTAACAGATTTTTATTGCGATCTACTTGCAATTATTGTCAAAAATGTGATTTTCAAAATAAAGGATACATGGGGGATGATTATGTCCTTGGCTCAATTGCAATAAAATTTTCTAGAGAGTTTAACTGTTCAGTTCTACAAATAGTTACGGGATATAAATCCATTCCAATATTTATTGTAGGCGAAATTAAAATTTTGATATAAGTGACATGTGGCAGTTGAGCATATTTTTCAAAACATTCCAATTAAATTTTCAAGTGATTTTTAATATTCAATTCTGAACTAAGACACAGATTATTGATATAATTTGATCATTATTTTAGCTGAAATTCAATTTCAATAATAAAGGACATATGGTAGTTGGGCTTGTCCTTGCTGCTATAGAAATAAAATTAAGAAGATAAGTTGGCTGTATGATTCTACAAATAGTAATAGGCTGGGACTCAATTTCTTGAAGCAAGGATATTTGGTAGTCCTTGCACCGATTGAAATAAAATTCCTTAGACAAAGTAAATACATAATTTAATAAAAAGTAACAGATTTGCACTGTGCTCTACTTGCAATTATTGCTTAAAATTTTATTTTCCAAATAAAGGATATGTGGGAGTTGACCATGTCCTTGGTCCAATTAAAGCCAAACTTGTAGGAAAGCTTAATTATACAGCTATCGATTCATTCTGATCCTTACTTTACCTTATATTAATTTTTTAATATAAAGCATATGTAGGACTAGAGCGTATATTTATCACAAACGAAATGAAACTTACGGTAAAGCTTGAACATGCAATTCTAGTAGTTATACACTATTGTTTTGATCTGATCATTATTACAGATAACTATTAGTACATTTTTCAATTAAAGGATGTATGGCAAACAGTAAGATACTCGCTGTAATAAAAATGAAATGTCGCAAGGAGCTTAAACTTGTATTTGCACAAATAGTTGTAAATTTTCTTTGATCATTGATTACAATTATAGCATAATTTCATCTCTAAGGATTAAGGATTAATATTAAAGAGACCTTATGTATTTAATGATATAAAAAATGCTAATTTAGTTGATGTCCTTATTTTCTTGATTAAGTGATGTTTTCTTCAAATGAATTAAAATGATTTTATTTTCCCTTAAATAAATTCACCTTAATAAACAAAAAGGTCTTAATTTCATAATAAATCATTATTTCTCATGGATAAACCAATTTGCTTTCTCTCACCTGAAAAAAAAAATCATTTAGAAATACATGACTGGTTTCATTATAATATTCTAATTTTACGCGCTTTTATTTTTAAGGAACAATGACGTGTTGCTCAGTGTAGCTGTTTGGAATTGAAGAAAATCCAAATCAAACAGTGGAGAAGGCTGGTCTGGTGAGGCGGGTAGCGAACTGGAAACTGATTATTCCATTCAGCTGGAGTCTAATTATGATCCTTTTTTTGTTACTGCTAATACATTTTTAATTTAGCGCTCAAGTTCATTGACATTTAGATTGGTTTCGAAACCTTTTCTTTTGCCGGCGAAGTACTATCTGATATTTAAGCACACTGAAATGCTTATGAAATGTTCAAAGAGAAACGAAGTTAATTCAAACAAGTAAAATGGCAAAATTATTTTTTCCGCGTTTTATATTTTATAATTTAACAAATGCTAAAGAAAAAAAGTGGAAAAAAGCATTGAGGTTGGTTAGTAAGGAATACATGAAAGCAAACAAAAATTTGTATGCTTGAATTAAGTTTGTGTTTTATACAAAAAAAAAACAGGAATAACAATATTAAAAATCCAGCAACACAAAAAATTTAACAAATTGTTGAAGTGTTTGAGTATGTGTTGGTTTTAACAAGACAAGTGAATGAACTTTTGTTTCCGTTTTAAATCCAGCAATCAGGTTTTAAAAGAAAAAACAAATAAATAAAGAGAGTAAAAAAGCAGCCATAATAAACAACTCAGGACCATTGAAGTTCTTCTTTTTTTTTAGCTATTAAAGGTAATAAACTCCTATGAGGTGTAGTAAACTGCCGATAATTTGAAACTTAGGAAACCGAAAAGAAACTAGAAAAATAACATAAACAATTTAGAAAATCAAATACAATTTTTGAAGAATTTACACAAAGAATTAGCGAAATATTTTTGTTAATTAATTGTTATAATAAAACATTAGATTGGTAATTTCTTAAATAATTGAAATATAATTTTTGATTTATGAAAGGCTTTTAAAATAAATTTAGCATTGAAATCTTCTTTATAAATATTTTTTTATAAGTAAAAAATATTTTGTATAAATAAGGCATCCAAATCATCAACGTATGGCAAGTATGTATTTAAAAAAAAGTAGCAATATGCATAAATATGTAGTTTTGATTGAACAAATTTCAATTGCAAGACTTTTAGTAAAATATATTGGAAACTTTTGCTTTTAGAAAAGTACCTTTTTAATTTTTTTTTTTTTAATAAGGTACTTTTTATAAAAGGTATTTTTTTTCAAAATGGTCTATTTTAAAAAAGGTACTTTTTATAAAAGGTACTTTTTATAAAAGGTACTTTTTATAAAAAGTACTTATTACAAAAGGTACTTTTTATAACAGGTACTTTTTATAAAAGGAACTTTTTTGGAAGGTAATTTTTTAAATGGTGGTTTTTAAAAAGTACTTTTTTAAAAGGTAAATGTTTTAAAGGTACTTTTTTTAAAAGATACTTTTTTTAAAAGAACTTTTTATTAAATCTTAATTTCTAATTTTTTGATCTCATCAGCTAGAATCAGTCAGTAGATCCTTGTTATTTTTTTGATATTAAACAGTGTTATCGAAAAATTTTAATTTATGTTTTCTTAATTATCGAGAGTGGACTGTATGCAAATACACACTCATATATGTGCATACATGTATATAGTATATTTACTCGTATATATCATTACACGTAAGAAAAGAAAATAAGTACTTCACTTTCAAAAGTGTATAGTTTTCTCTTGTTAATGTTAAATTTCTTTTTAACCTCTTCTTAGTAAAACAAAAATAGCGTGTATATACATAAACGTTAGTTTATTGTTGCTTTATGTCTGTCTAACTGAATTTGGTTGTATGAGTGTGCATGTAATTTCCTTTTTATATCCTCTGGTCTATTTTTATAAAAATTTTCTGCTCTTTCACACAAAACTACTAGACATGCCATTAGTTTTACTTTGCTACGTGCTTAAGGACATTTTTATATTTGCAACGATAACTCTGTGACCCGAAAAACTAACAAATGTCTGTGGAGAAGAGGACGATAAATGGGCGAAATATAAATATATAGTTGTGTATGTATTTAGTATATGCGAAATAGAAAAGAAAGAAAATGCACAAATTAAAAACGTTTTTTAAAGGTGTATCATTTTTTCTATGCCTGTCTTAGCACACTATTTGCGGTTAAAAAAAATTTACTTTGTGGGTAACGAATTTCAGATGTAATAACTTTATAAATCAGACTCATTTTGGTTTTATAGTTATGAACTTCATAGGGATTAATTCTATTAGGTTTAAAAATCGTTCTAACCGACATAATTAAAAAAAATTTGCAGTTGAAAATTATCCTTACTTTCTCAAGCAGTTATTGTTAGTTAACTTAGTTATAAAAGACATATTGTGGTTACACCAAAATTATATATTCTATTCTGAAGTTGTGTACTTTGTTGTTCTTTCTAAAATATTGTTTTCAATTTCTGTTGTAATCTTTTATTCGAAAAGGGGTTCAAAAACGATTTAACCTTTTAAGGCTTGCAATGTCTGCAATAAAATTTCCCAGCCAGTCTTGAAGAAAATGCTCTCTTTTTTCTTTAAAAATATGTAGACTTTGTTGTAAAGCTCATGAATAAAAAACCCAAATGTCTGAATAGTGAATTCGTATCACTGACTTTGCATGTCTAAATAATTGTTATCTGTTTTAAAAAGTATGTTTTGTATGTGTAAAACAACATTTTAATAATACAAACAAGAGTGGTATTAAAAAAAAGAAGAAATAATTACAAATTAGTTGGTTTTCTATTAATGTTTGTATGCAGGTGTGTCCATGAAGATAAGTGTGTGTGTGTGTGTGTGTGTGTGTTAATGCAAATTCTGGCATATGTAAAAACACATGAACTATTTTTCGTTTAATTATGCTTTTTCTATCTCTATCCTCTCTTATTGCCCTTTTGTGCTAATTAACACTTTTATTTAAAATGGCTTTCCTTCTTTTACCAAATACTGTGTTTCGTAATTTGAAACATTCTTTTTTTCTGGTTGCTGCATTCGTAGAATTTGCATTCTAAACTCTGCACACTGGGTCCTTCAACAAAATAAATGGTCATATTTATAGAGTTTAGAAAGTATAAAGTTATTTTTTGTGAAATTTGTAGCTGAATTTGTACCATGAAATTATACATGAAAATTTGGTTTTTAAGTTTTTTTTACCAAACATATTTGAACAAATAATAATTTAAAGTCTGTTTAAAAAAATTTCATTTTCACCATTTTTAATAAGGAAATTCAAGAAAGTTACTCATGCAAGCTTACGTTAGTTCAAAACTAATAATATACTTATTTGTCTTTTGAATTTGCGTTTGTATTACGGAATTTTCAAATGTTTTTCAAGAAATTACTAATTAAATTTTTTCATATTTTAAACACGAAATGCTGAATAGGGTTGTAATGATATTTGTGCAGGTAAAAAAGCAACTCATGGTTGAAATACCAAGTCAAGGGAAGAAATAATATTACTTAAAATGTTTGAAGGCTGAAAGATATCCTTCAATTTAGCAAGTTTCCAATCAACGACTCAGAGTTTGCAAATTTACTGACACTCATCATTTAGAGCGGCTGCCCACGGTGCCCACTTATATTTTGAATGGTTAAATGCTTGCACGTATGTATGTAAGTGCATACATGTATGCATATCAATTAAGGTTTTTCTTTCGAAAACATTTTCCAATAATGTTAATTGGCTTGCAGTTGAAATGTTGTTGGAAAATATTTACTATGCATTGGCAGTAGTGTACATACGAGTAATAAAAATTTTATATGAATAAAATAAAAATTGTTTAGAAAGTTAAAAGGAATATGCAAAATGAATCCAAATTTTAATTTCGGTTAATGGATAAAGTGTGATTTCAATATTGCAGAACAATAAAGCTTTGAAATTCTGTATAAAATATAGAATTGGAAGAATGCAAAAGATAATCATGAGAGAATTTCATTATAGAAATGAAAAGGATTAGAAAAACAGATTTTTTATAAAAAGATTTCCTCTGGGGAATTTTAATAAAATCTTAGCTTCATCACTCAAAAATTTCTGATATTTCCGGGTCTTTCAATTAAATTTTTTTAAAGATATGCTGGGATATTAATTCATATTTCCAAATGAACTAGAGATAGCGTGAGTGAGAGAGAGACAGAGAGAAATAGAGAAAATATAGCACGAACGATAGAGGACGCGGGAAGCTGGTAATTGAAGGACTTATTTAGGAATGTATGCATGTATTTATGTTTGTATGTATGTATAAATTGTACAAGCGTATGATTGATATTTAATTATCACATACATTCTACATTAATCATACGTCGTATCGCACTATAAATAAGAAAAATCTTATCGTGCACGTGTTAAAAATCCTCATAAAACTCACGAAACTTTTAAAGACTAATAAACGTTTTACGATTATTTGCTTTTATTTCCACTTATCAGCTTTTCGCAAGACCATTAAATTTTGTTTGTTTCAGCACATTTTCCGAACGATTAAGACATGACCAACAATTAATGTTTACATAGAATGTTTAGAAATTATATCAAAGTCAATGTTGTGTTATTAAGAATTTCTATATTTAATCAAAATGCTAACATACATATATTTATAGGCCTGTGTATGTGTGTTATAATATGTATTTAAGAGCCAAAGGAGACACATAAAACAACAATACCAATATACACACACTTTTTGATAGCTTTGCCATCAAAGTCGAAGTACTTTTTTTTATTTACCCACATTTAACAAACAAACAAAAATTTTGTACATTAAGATTTGTATGTATTTGCCGCCAGACAGCTAGACTGACACTAACGATTATATATTTCACATGTTGGCATTAATGTCAGTGACTTTTAATGTGTGTTAACTGAATGGCAAATGTAGCAGAAAAGCTACTATAGGATTGGATATTTAAATTCTAAGTTAAAAAGAGCCACAAGCTATTTGTTACACAATTGTAATTGAATGTAGAGTAACAATGTATAGATATAATACAGTTTTTTAAAAAAGATTTCTTTGAAGAGGCACTTTTTGAAAAGGTACTTTTTTAAAAGGTATTTTCATATCAAAGAATTTATAGTAAAGGGAACTTTTGATGACAAGTACTTTCTACCAAATGCGGATTTTATGAAAAATACTTTTTGTAGAAGCTACTCTTAAGAATAAGGTATTACAATAAAAATAAGATTTTATCAAGCGCACTTTTAAAAGGGCACTTTTTATTAAAAGAGATTTTTAAAAAAATTCTTTTTATAAAATGAACTTTTTATTAAAGGTACTTTTTGCCAAAGGTACTTTTCTCTAAACGTATTTTACATAAAAAGTACTTTTTATAAAAGGTATTTTTTATAAAGGGGACTTTTTGTTAAAGGTACTTTTTATCAAAGGTACTTTTTATTAAAGGTACTTTTTATAAAACGTACTTCTTATTAATGGTACTTTTTTTATTAAAGGTACTTTTTTCAAAAGTATTTTTTATAAAAGGGACTTTTTGATAAAGGTACTTTATATAAAAAGTACTTTAAGAAAAGGTACTTTTTATAAAAGGAACTTTTTATAAAAGGTACTTTTTATAAAAGGAACTTTTTATAAAAGGTACTTTATATTAAAGGTACTTTTTATTAAAGGTACTTTTTATAAAAGGTACTTTTTATAAAAGGTACTTTTTATAAAAGGTACTTTTTATTAAAGGTACTTTTTATAAAAGGTACTTTTTATTAAAAGTACTTTATATTAAAGGAACTTTTTGTAAAAGGTACTTTTTGTAAAAGGTACTTTTTATAAAACATGTACTTTTTTAAAAATTCGTTTTTTTTACCCATAACATGTTCAAAAATAAAATAGTGCTTAACGAAATGTTAAGGTTTATTAATAATTTCCACTTGAATGTCCTTTAGGATTGCTCGTACTATTAAAAATATATTATAACCTCCGGCTATCGTTTTAGGTTTAAGTAGATATTATTTGCATTTTAGAATATAATTTTATTTTTCTTTTGAAGCACTCCTGACACACACTCCCTCCCATACTTGTAGATATAAAACTTTGAGTAATTTTACAAGATTTTCTTATTTGTGCAAAAGTTTTTCATGTTAACAATTTAATAGGGAATTTATTAAAGCAGGTTTTTCTTTTATCTGGCTTGTGTATTTAATCTGAAAAATATTTCCTTTAGAGCTTGGGGATGTATTTGTTCCACACACATTCATACTAAAAGTATAATGTTTTTATGTAAGGCAACAAATAAACGAAGAAGAAAACAAGCAAAGAATATCGAAAACGAAAGAAAAAAATAAATGAAAAGTTGTGCTAAATTTATGTTGTCACTGCACGTACAACATGCGTTTTGTTTATCAAAATCCTTTAGGGAAACAGACAAAAAAGTCCAAAAAAAAGGGAAAACTAAACTGCAAAAGCGACAAGGCAAGTAATAAATAAAAAAGTAAAAGGTAAAATGTTGTTGTGGTTGTGGAATTTATGTGTATCTTGTTACTTTTCAAACGTTTTACATAAATATCTTGGCATGACAATAAATACAAGATGTAGACTTTTTTTTTGATATTTTCCATTTCAAGCTTTGCAACATTTTGATTGTAAAATTATGAGTCCATAAGATAAGAAACTGTAACAGGTACTCATGCTGTGTTTTGAAGAAACAAATTAAAAATAATTTTGTAGTTTTAGGAAAATGTATGTTAAGCTAAAGAGACATAAGTAATAGATAATCTAATAGAATTCAACATGATTAGAGACTATTTAAATCAATAAATACATGTCTGAATCAAACAGGATTTCATTAGTAATTAGTGGTTACGCTTTTTTGGGGCATTATAATTAATATAAATGCACTTTTACTTAAACAAATCTAAGAATAACTTTTAATTTGTTTATATCAAAAATAATAAAACTCAATTTTTATTTCAACCATAAAAAACTTAATACTTTTTTTTTATATTTCATACTTGAGCCCATATGCTGTAAAAAACTTTAACTCTAGGGAAATTAACATTTAGCACAACCAAAGATTTTATTTAAATGTAACCATAAACATAGAAATATCGATCAAATGACAAATATAAATAAGAAAACCAAAATAAATCCCTTTACAGAAAAAAACAGAACTATAAATATGAACAGAATATGTAACATTTATTTATATAATTTATGTATAAGAGCAAACATGAGATTTATTTTAGCATTTGTCTTATATGGTTTATTGTTATTGGGTTTGCAATCACGAAATTACTTTGCATGTTTAACAAGAATTTGTCAAATATTTTTCATATTTGTAAGCATATTTAAATGTATATATCGCTTACGCAATCATAAAAAGTTACAACTTAAACTACTTCAGTTCTCTTTTGTTATATCATTCGTGGCAGTAAAACAATACGAAGGTCTGTCTGACAAACAAACTGTTTATTGAAGAGACTTGCTACAAGAAAGTTGTTTGTGTCTAAAACATAACTTTGAAATAACATTTGAAAAGTTTTTTAGAAACAGTGTATGTACTCGTAAATGGATTTTTGATTTATAAACAAAGTTTCTTTTCTGTCAGACTGCAATATTTTTGAAATGACATCATTATTTTTAATAAACCTTTAAAATTTGATTTTGTTCTATACACAATTTGAGATAAATGCTTATGTTTGCTGGGAATGTCCGCTTTCGTCACTGTTTAAATTACAAATATGAATAAATGCTTGTGAGTTATTCTTAAGAAAGTGTTCGATACTTAAACAAAACTTTGTCAAACCAAACAGATACGAGTAGGTAGATAAATAAATAAATAAAAAGATATTAAATGACAAATATCAAATGTCTGCCAAGACAGTTGAAAATGCCTTAAGAGAACTTTTAACATGAAAAATCAATTAATTTATTATTGTTTATAAATAATGTTGAGAGGTTTTTTAAAAGTCTATTAAATAAATTTTCTTATTTTTATGATTAATCTTCTTAATAACTTTTTTGATGGAATAAGTTTTGTCCAAGCAGACAAACAACTTAGTGGAATGAGAGAGACAGAGAGAGAGAGAGAGAGAGAGAGAGAAATCTCTATAAAGTAGATTTACCGATTTTCGGCTACGATTACAATTTCCAGAAAAAAGAAAAGAAAAACTTACCCCTTGTTTCCACAAGCCAGACAGTCGTCAACTCGTCCAGAAAATAAGTGCTTTTTATATAAATTTTCTACTCAAGGTGACCGTCTGGGTTGTGTTAAGGTGCAGTTTCTACGTTCTAATTACGAACAGTTAACTTGTCTAGAAAATTTAAATAGAAATGAAAATTTAAAAATTTAATAAATTTGAGAAATTTATTATTCGACATTTATTTGCTGATGATTAAGCATTGTCTGTATTTTTCATCGGTGGTTAGTCAAATCATCAATAGACTTCAACTTCTTATCTTATGCACAAACTTTCAAAAACTATTTGAGAATTCACAAATAATGATATTTTTGAAAATCACAAAGAATAATAAATTTAATTTATTTAAAAACACATTTTCTTATTTTATTACTGTGTTCAATACAAGTTGTCGATGGAATGTATGCTGTGACATTGTGAGCCAGGCCGTCAATTTAAGTTTTTTTTTAAGGATTTTTAATTTTATTTTAAGCGAATTGACTGTTTGCAATATAGAAACTACACCCCAAACGTACAAGAAGAAAATGTGCAAAATGTTAAGCGGTTACTTGTAATATTTTTTTTCCAATGAGTTTTTGTCACGAAATCAATGTGAAAGAATGCAGGCAGGTCTGATTTTATTCTTAATTGAATTTCAACACTTGAATTTAGTGTTCATTTATGAAATGACTTCGAATAGTATTATAACTAACAAATATTTATAAAAATGTTTTAGTTAACTAAATTTTAAGTAAATTTAACTTTTTAAGCCTTTAATCAGAAAAAATAGTTTAGGTTTACAAAACCTTTTACAAACAAATTTCTAGACAAAAGTTTGTTTGGTAAACCTTTTGCAAACCAAGTTCTTCCAAGTCCTTTTTAAATTTTATTTTATCATCCTCCTAATAATTTAGCAGCCTTTAAATTTAATACGTGTTCTTAAATTTGCTAAATATCTTCATGGATCAGCACTTAAAATAGACTTTAGATAAAATATTATTTTTTCCATTAAGTAAAGGCAAACAAATTTTTATTAAAAGCACATCCCAGTAAAAAATTTTCAAGTTTTTTGAAGCAATAAGGCGTTAAAATATGAGCTGTTTAAAAGCAGTGAAGATATATGAAGCAAACTATAGAAAAAAAAGGTGATTTAACAGCGCCACAATAATGCAGGTTTTAAAGCCAGAAATTTTGCTAATGTAATCTTGAGAAGAGCTTTTTACATAAGTAAATACGTTTATGTTATTAATACTTTAAAGAGCGCTTGAGAGAACTGCTAAACCGGGAACTCGCCATACAAAAATCAGCAGCGATATCAGCAGGTTTGTCAGCTCTACTTTTGCTCTCTCATAGTAGAAACCTGCTTTATTTGAAGCAATTTTTTTTGCTGGGATCAAACTTAAACTGAAAATATTTCTGGGAATTGAATTCATAAAAATAACATAAACATAAAAGAAATGCTAACTTGTTTTACTCTTTTCATTTGAAAAAACTAAGCAACCATTAAATTGAATAAATTCCAGCATTCAGAGAGTTTTTGCTTGCAAACACGTGGGCCCACGTGTATAATACATTTTTTGTTTGTTGGTTTTTTATTTGCAGCATATTTAAGTTAAACATGGCTCTCGGTGGTATTCTGGTACATAAAGTTTTAACATCAAATCAATAAAATGGTTTAGAGAAAACAAAAAAGAAGTTGTAAAAAATAAGGAAAATAAAGAGTTTTACTTGTTTTTGAAAATTCAATAAAACGTTGCACTAGATTGGCCGTTAGTTTTTATTTATTTCTTATATTCTCTCCCCCCAAATCGGTTCAGTTTTATGTAAGAAAATTTAAAAAAATTTCATGGCGATAAGTTGTGTTTTGGGGGGTGCGTCCGCACTCAAAGTTGGCCTTCAAGCCCATTTATTTGCTATGAAATTTTTTTCAATTAATTTTTACATAAAACTGAACTGATTTGGGGGAGGGTGGGAAGAGAATATAAGAAAAAAAAATAAACTTCTCCATACAATTAACGGCCACTGTAATGTGCACATTTAAAAATTTTTGATGAGCAAATAACCACATCAATGTTGTACATTAATTTTGCTCAAGCCTTAAGAAAGAACTCTTAGGTTTTTTTTCATCTTAATTAGAGCAATAAAGCGACGACTAAAAAAACTGCTAAGTTCTGTCTGAATTTCACCGTAAAAGTGTGACTGCATCGCTATATAAAGGATTGTTGAGAGCTGCCACGCCTCTTTGCTCACTTTTTCATTATATTTCTTTCAAAGTATTATTAAAAGCGTTACTCGCACAAACTTTCAAGTCTTTAGCTGCATTAGTTCCATAAATATCCTAAAAGAAATATTTCCTCTTTATGCGAAGTGCTACTCCTTCTTGAAAACAATAAAGACTATTTTTACTTCCTGACCATTAGTAATAAAGTGTGACAATTACAGCATGATTGGGTCTCTGGCCTACGAGTTCATCGCTTTTCTATTGCAACAATCTCATATCTCCTAAAATATGTTTTTGGAGTTAAAAATGCAGTAAAAGTCTTCATATCATATTTACCAGCGGTTTCTACAAGCCAGATGGTCGTTTTAACTGCAAAATTTTTATGAAAAATCATTAAAAAATTAGTGGCTTTTTATATAAACTTTCTACTCAAGTCGCCCGTGGGGGTTGTGGAAACGGGAGATAAGTCTTTAGTAAAAAATTTCATACAAAAGGCTTTAACATTTAGCTCTTGAGAAAAGAAAATATTTTTATATATTCATTGAGTTAAATGTAAATTGAAGATTTTAAACTTATTTTATGAGCAACGCTCGGCTGTGTCTTCGATTCAAATGAATTTAAAATGATTTGGTATCGGACTAAAAAAATACTTCTGGCGAACGCTATTGTTAAGGCGTTAGTTTGATAGATTCCTAATGCTGATGGCATGAGTTTTTTTTTTCTTTCTTAAATCCATTATTATTTCGTTCGCAATTGTTGTTATCGTTGTTGGGATTTCACAAACCAAACTGACAAATGTATGCTATTTATTGTATTTTTTTATTTTGCATTTTGGGGTGTTTATTTTGAATTCATTTTTAACCACACTTGGAGCTATTTGGTAAACGCCTACACATACACTTACTTAAACATGCCACCGTTTACACTCGAAAGTGGTGAGCAAAAGCAAAAAAAACATACAGGCGGGTAGTTTTGTTTAAGTCGCATAGTGGGATCGATCGTGTAAAAAACTTAATTAAAAATGAATTCAAAACAAACCCCCCAAAATGCAAAATAAAAAACAACATTTTGTATTTTTGCTTTTGTTTTTCCTATAACTTCTAGAAATTATGAATTACCAAGCGTAGCCTGAATTTGTTTGCTCTGCTTCTATTTACATCGAAATTAATAATTTGCGAAATTTATTCTCGAAATAAATTTTATTAATTTGAGAGAATATTCGTATTAAATTATTGTGTAAATAAGTTTCGGTCCAGACTTGCAATTTTTGTTGTATCAATTCTTGAATAAGTGTGAGAGTGTTGAAATAGAAATGTATACTTTTTGTATTCCTTTCTCGCTTTTTTGCACTAAAAAATTAAAAGTTGGACCGCTACTAATTTTATATTTTACTGCATAATTCGCTGCGTATACGTTATGTAAACTAATTTATAATTGAATATTAAGTATACGCATACAATTGCATTCCTTTATTGCATCAAAAAAATTCAATAATTTTGGTAATGAGTTCAACAGCTCTTTGCGGTCTTCTTTTATTCACTGCAATATATTTCTTTAATTATCATATGAGGCCCATGCTTGGTACCCTTCTTAAGTGGTAAAAAGAGCAAGTGTTATAAAATCTCCTGCGTGAAACTATGTAACGACTGGGTTTCTAAAAGCACTTCTAAGGACTAAAATTCTTCTGTATGCGTCTTTCGGTTGTAGTATATTCACAGAAGAAAGATGGAACCATGATACTCATATATTTTGTTATGATTCGAAAATACAAAGTATATAATTCAAAAAGGGTGCGATTTCCAAGAGTGCTAATCTTAAAAGAGAACATGATTTCTGCCCAGAATGGCCATCAGAAGGCTGTGACGGGTGTGACTTTAAAAATCAGTTTTTACTTTTATTAACAGTTCTGTAAAATCTTTCGTAGATATAATAATTCTCGCAAAGTAAATTGTTCAAAGCTTATTTTTTGTATTAAATATCATGCACAAAATTTGATGACAACTGATCCAAACGTACTCGTCCTATGACTTGAGAAAATGGGAGTGTTATCAAAAGTAGAGAGTAGTGTATGGTGTCGTAATGTATCGTCTTGATCTTTTGTAAATTTAATTACGACTTGGTCGGCACTGAACGATAGTTCGATGTGATTGGATGCAGGAACTATCAAAAAGTATAAATATATTGTTAATTGTTTTCTGCAATGATACCGCCAAACCACTCTGGCACCAGTCCGGTAACTACATTTAGATATTAATCAAAGCTTAACTCGTGATTATATATTTTGAAATATGAGAGGCCCTGTGGTCGAATGGGTATTGTGCAAATCTATCATGCCGGAGGTTGTCAGTTCGAATCTCAAAAAATATCTGCTTAAAAATAAAAAATAAATTATAATTGCACTTGTAACCGTAAAAAAAATTATAAGTTTTCATTGTTAGAGTTAAGTGTCGGGATGACATTTTTAAATAATTTACATTATTCTACACAGATTAGGTGAGATAGTTCAGTGACAAGTCACAAGGTGCATACAAAGTATCAATTAACCCCATCCTAGGCCATCCCCATGTAAAAGTGACTGGTCTGCTTCACTTAGGGACCGATCACTTGAATAGTTTTGTGACTGTTCCCTTTCCTGCATTTTCAAAGAATGTTGTTTTTCAAAAGTAAGACAGGCATGACTTCCGCCGTCAAACACTCAATGCATTTGTGTCTGCTTTTTATATTTTTAAAGGTAAAATTATGCCTCCTGCTGTGTGCAATTTTCAATGTTTATTATAGTGCTTAACATTATAATGACCACAGTGTCAGTCGCAAGTAGAGACAAACCTTATGCTGCTGCAAGTACGAGCATGTATTGCAATACATACATGAGTATTTTTTGTTCTCCCAAAAGTTTTCATCTACACTTAAATCTACAAAATATGGCAGATGAATTCAATGAAACCCGTAAATACTCGTACACGTGAATAAGTGAATCCTTTCAAACAATTTTTTCAACCTGAGTACCTTGTCCGGCCAACAGCATTCATAACAACAATACATATTCCTGCAGCAGCAGCAACATTTGTTGAAGACAACAAATAAGAGGCAAAATGAATAAAAAAAAACAAGAAGAATCAATGAGAACAAAACAAAAAGCGAGGAAAAAATTTTAATTTTGTTGTGGTAGAAAACCATGGCTCAAGTGTTTGCCTTGAGATAAGGACATCAATATTGATAAATCAGTCCTTGGTTTGTTAAAAACAACAACAACAGCTATAATACACGAGTAACAATGCAAATAATAATAAAAACTAATAACAGAGCAGCAAACAAAAACAAAAATAAATATGTAGAATAATGGCGGTCTGTCTGTCTGCTGCTTATGGTTAATAGACATTATGGAAATTACCAATCATAAAAACAACAACAACAGCAGCAACGAACAATAAAAAAAGCCATGTTAAACAAAGGGCTGAAAAAAATTTGAATTACAGTTCAGTTTAAATGAATCGAAAGAGAGAGAGAGAGAGAGAGTAAGAGCGAGAGCAAATGCTCTCGTGATAAGGATCTATGAAAATGAGTTTAAGTAGAAAAAAAAAACAATAAAAATTAATTATACGTGAAATAATATTCAGGGTTGGGCATTGTTGTTTTTATTTTTTGATTCCTTTTTGTAGCAAATTAAAGGCTGTTTTTTATTAAAGATATCACTGTTCAAAGTAAAATTTAAAGGGCATTACAAATTATGTACAAAATCAAAAACTGGGTCCAAATTACGACACTCAATATACAACGAAATTTCAAAATATTCTATTGGAAATTATGTGTAAATATTTTAAGGATTCGATGAAAATCGAATGCCGTAGTTTTCCTTTGCTCATGGCTTCCTTTTTGAGGCGACTATAGATGCATATTAGACGTTTCTGCATAAAAAATTTTATCCGATAAAGACCTTCTTTATTTCTATATAAATTATGCTTTAAGCATTACATCTTCTTATTTAATTGCTGGTCACTACATTTACCGAAATTTCATTTCCTTATCAGTTCGGTAATAAGTTTATTTATTTGGATCTGCATATTTTTAAAATTGCATTATAAAACTCACTCAAAAGCACTTTTTAATAAATAAATTTAATTTAATTTATTTGTCATTTCCCTTTCTCTATTCTCCTTTAATCTTTTATACAAAGTCATCTTTTGCCATCATAAATAAATCTTAACATATTTCCATCACAGTTTAATTAAAATTTTATCCAATTAACGATGTCATAAACCATAAACTTTGTTTTATGCTTTCAAATGTTGTCACAAAAATGCGATTACCGAGAGCAACAACAACAAAAAACAGGAAGCATCCGCAGCAGCAATGAATGCAATATTGCAACTAAAACGTAGTCACGACAAATTCTCATAGACAATAATTACACTGCAGCATCACAACATTGATGCTGACGTTCAGGCTAAAGAGAATAATTAATGAATAACACACACACACACACACACGTGTACTCGCACATACACTGAAACATGATTTCTATGCTTTTTAATTTTATTAATTAGTTTTAGCAACAAAAAAAAAGGAAAAATTGCTTAGAACAAATACAGCTGAGTAAGTTTGAACAGTTAGCTGTGGATAAATAATTTCAAAACTGATGAAAATATAAAACACAAATTATAATTTAATAAAAAGTTTTTACTGCCGAATGACACCCACGAGCAACAAAGTAAATAGCACTAACCGAAATATAAAAATATATTTAAGCAGCAGCTTAATTGAATTATTTTTAAAAGGCACAAAGGGAAAAGGCATGATTTTAGTAAGATTTTGGTTGAACACAGTAGAGCTGAAGCATTAATACGAAATATTTATAAGAAAATGAAAATTTTAAAAACTATTAGCTTAAGTGAAAATGAATGAATTTTAAAATAACAATTCATCTACACACAGAAACATTTCATATTAAAAACTACGAAAACAAAGTTATTTTAACATTTTTCGTTAGTAATTTTCAACATGATTTGGAACTAACATGCAAAGTAAATTTTTCCTGTTGCAATAACTTTACTAGATGTTGATTAAATATTCCAGTACTGTTAAATAAAACTGAAGAATCATGTTGAATCAAAGTTATTTCAAGTTAAACTAACGTGAATTTTATACTGAAAAAATACGGAGAACCATGTTGAATCAAAGTCGTTTCAAGTTGAAACAACATGAATTCATCTTAATGTAGTTATTGTAGTTTATTCATTTATTTACGTATTGGGCACCGGCATCAGAAAAATATGTTTGTGCAGCTACAACAACCTTAAATATTCCTTACCTACACACTTAATAAATATTATCATGAATTATATATTAAATTAACACGATTCAATTGATGATTTTTCATACAATTTATTTGAAATTAAAGTTATATTTTATTAACAAACTTAAAGTGCAAAGCAATTTTGGCTTGGCTAGAGTTTCCAGCAAGCATCGAACCTGTGACCCTCGTATTACGAGACTAATACACTTCTTACCAGCTATCAGCTATTTTAATTAAATATTATTTTCAAACTTTTGCATGTTGACTTTACATTGATATTTTTTCTGTATGTAGAGTTTGACAATTTATAGCGGCCATATTGTTGAAGACATACTCGTACATATGTGTGAAATTGGCCGTCACTTATTTAGTTTGTCTTTTAGAATCTCTTTTAAAAAATATACCATTTATATTTTCTCATATTATCACATTTTTCCCTTTTATATTTAATTCAAAATATTTATTTGCTTTTGCACTTAAAAATTTTCATAAAGCCACTGTGCGGAGAATAATGCGTCTTAGCAAACGTGTGCCGAAGTTTAGAACTTATAATTAATGCACTAATTTATCTTAAGATATTTTCAACATTTTATGCTAAGCCCTTGTAAGAAAAATTGTTAAACTCCTGTAAGAAATAAGTATATAAAGCAGAGCAAAACAATGACAGCAAATCAAGTGCTGAAATTCAAAATAAATACAAATGATATTGTCAAAGTTTCTATAACTTTTTTTTAACTCATATTAATTAACTTAAAAGATTTAATTAATTTGCAGAAACATTTCAAAGCAAAGTTACTTTTAAAATTCTGAAAGAAATATTAAAAGAATAACTTTAGTTTAGATGCACAGTAGAGAGTAGCTAAAATGTTTGAATTTTTTTTATAGTTTCCTAGTTTCTAATTGAACCGAAAATAAGTTCTATAAAATGTACTACTTACATACATTTATTATGAAATATATTAATAACTAAATAAACAGAGGAAGCAGCATTAATTCAACAAATTACACACAACAAGCATAAACAGCAACAACAACAACAACAACAACATACATTAAGAATTCAAAGTACCAATACTTAAAAAAGACACTCAACAACGTCATAAAGACACATGACATACTGAAGACAGCTAAATAGTAACGAACAAACCACACAAACACTTGTACCACAAGCATAGAATTCTCATTTAGTATGAAACATTATTTCCATATTTGGCCCGCACACTTTTCTCAATTCAACATCGCGTCACCTTCAGAGCTCAAGGTGTGTGCCAACTTTGGTAAAAATGCATGCAAAGAAAACATATGGTTGTAGCATGGTTGAGAAAACAATATTATGTTCTCCGAAACAAATGTGTGGTCATTGCAAACAAGTTATTGTTATTTTAAACAAAGTAATGTTTGAATTTAATAATTACATTTTTATATTCATAAAAAGTGTGATATGGTTAGAATTTAACAATATAGTTTTGTTAAAAATTTATGACTACAACATAATTTGTATTATTATGTCAAAATAATATGATGTTATCCAAAACCATACTATATTTAAACAAATCTTTGTCAGAAATATCTTCTGTCGGTTCAGTGTTTCGTTTGTAAGCTATCGGTATTGCACGCGTAGTGTTAAATAAATTAATAAATAAATGAAGCATAAACAAGAGGATATATGAATAAAAATATATGTATATATATATATTTCTTTATACATGCGTGTCTGCATTTCGCGTATACGCACATATTTGTGTAAGTACACGTGCACTTATATACATTTTATTTCAACAATATTATTTTATATTTATTTCGGTTTTGACGCACAGCTGTTTTAAACAAAAGATCTACCAATATATGCTACAAAAAAAATATTATTATTATACAGAATTATTCTCTGGTCGGATTTAACAATATTATTATAATATTAGAATATGGTATGGTTATTCTTAATTATATTTTAGTCACATCTAATAATATTATTGTCATATTTAACCAAAATGTGATAACTTAGAAACAATACTAAGATTAGGTTTAACGAAGTTAATTGTTATTGTAGATAATATTATTATTAACTCGCATAATAATATTACTAAGACTTTGCTTTTTTATTGACAATAATATGATTTGACTGCAACAATATAATTCAATCATAGTATGTTGCTGTCTGATTATGGTTACCTCAACCATATTTTTTCTTTGCGTGTGGGTCAGGTGGAAAGAAGCACGTGAAATATAATTTTAATATGTAATGGACATGACCCCGCCCACTTCTTTAAACACAAAATTATGCCATTCCAAGAGCCTAAACTCCTTGATAAGTTTCATGGGAAGCAGATAAGTAGAAGTACACATAATTTAATATTAAACTTTCACGGGCGTATCCCCTCCCAATTTTTTTAACATAATATTAAGTATTTTTCAGACCTCAAGGAGTGTGACAAGTTTCGTAAAAATCGATAAAATAGAAGTAAGTGAAATACTATATTAAATTTTAATGGGCGTGTACCCACCCACTTTTTTGAACGCAGGATTATGCCTTTTCTAAGTTCAGGGTGTGTGCCAAGTTTCGTAAAAATAAGTCAAATAGAATTATGTGAAACATAATATTAAATTTTATTGGGCGTGGCTCCGCCGAATTTTTAAACTTCAGGATTGTGTCGTTACGAGATTCCAATGTCTTGGGTACGAATAAGTAGAATATCATGATCTTGTCCCCACCCATTATTTTTTACAATGAAACCAAATGGAAGCTATACCTTCTCGGACAAAAAAATAATTTTAACAATCGGTCTAAAATTTACGGATCTAAGAAGCAACAGAGCAAAAAAAAAAAAAAAAAGAAAATACAGACGATTTGATAAACTGCTCGTTTTTTTTAAATTCTCAATGGGAATCTCTTATAGCAGAGCTTTATTTCATCACGTATTGAAGCGTTTAATGCAATTGTAATTTTTACTTGACTTGCAAACGTTTTCTACTACTAAAAAAAAATTATTTAAAGGTCAGAGAAAATATTTTTTTAAAATACTTTAAAAAATCTTTTCATTATTATATTAAGTTTAATACCACAATAGTTTTCCTTGTAAGCCAAAATACGAATTTAATAACAAAAAAAAAAGGAATAAACGTTTTTTTTTCAGAAAAATTTTATTTCTTATTAAAAATACAAACATAGAAAATAAATTGTGATGTCCTTTTTGCATACAAAAGAGAGAAATACGCAATCAAACTTTAAAGTAAATATAAAAAAATTTAATAAAAGGGTGAGTTTTTGTTCTAACCCAAACAATCGAAAATACAAAAGGGTAGTAAGCTAAATTTTATAATAATAGTTGTTTACTTAAAGGACTTCCTTTTTTGGTATTAAAGAATTCAACAAGACAACATTCACTTTAATTTTATTGCAAAAAAGACTAATAAAAAAGTAAAGAAAAGAACACGCACTTGAAAGAAATGTAAATGGTTCAATATGGTCTTGGCCATGTAAAAAGAACATTTATACGGGCATTATTGTTGCAAATATTTTGATTTTTAATTCTTGCCTGGCAACAGGTTGATTTCCCAAAATCTTATAAAACATTCGAGCAGAAAACTTTTGCATTTTTTAAACAGCTTTATTGAAATTGATAACAAAGCAGTGGACTAATTTCTATGCTTATTTCACTGGTGCTCATGTTCTTTTTTAAACAAGATATCTATTCCAAAAAATCCGAAGTTAATGACAAGACCTAAGACAGAATATTATTACATAGTTGAAAAACTTTAAATTGTCACCCTGTATAAAGCAGCTTTAGGGTCTATCCCACGATGTCACCAACGTTCGACTCGTCGCACACTTACATTTTAAAATTTTGTTGTTGTTTGCAATATAACTGTGCGATGAGTCGAACGTTGGTGACATCGTGGGACTGGCCCTTAGTTTTGTATTTTTCTTTCGAAGGGAAAGTCCAGTAGCGTGTGTTTACCCTCAACAACTTTTAAGTTTATGAGAAGATAATGAAAATGACTCCCCCCCCCCCCCCCTTATTTTTACCTCATTCATCAATGAAATCAAAATTTGCTTAACTCCATAAGCTTATCCATACCATACTCTGTTAGGATTTGTTAAAAATAATTAAATTTTTTATATTTATTATTTGATCAGGCTAAAGTTCTTATCGCTCTGTAAGCCAAATTCACTACTGCGAGTAATTTTCCCTAAATTTTTTTGCTACCTTAGTTTTGCTATGTTTCCTTTTTGATGGTGTACACATTTTAACAAAATATTTTAAGAAAATATATGGCTTTTCGCCTAAGAAAATTGGTTCTGAACCACCGTGCGCCGGGTGTGTCATGAAAATCTATCAAGCTTTTCTGGAAATATACACACAAAAAAGTAATATGAATGAGTTTGTAATATTAAATTTTCACCTATAAACAATTTGATAATATCAATTAAGTTTTTCCACTCAAATTAATTAATACAATTAAAACTTTAATTGAATCAATTAAATTATTAATTGAAAACATTAATTGGCAAATACTTTTTTCTGTGTATGTAGTAGACGAAACCTTTTCAAGGAATGGATTTAATCAAATAACCTAAAAACTCGCTTTTGAATTGATTTCTAGGACATCTTTACTTCCGGTGAACTACAAAAACTTAAACGAATGACGAATGCAAAATCGATTTATAATGGCTAAAATTTTTTTATATTAGTCCAAATTTTTTTGTCAAATTCATTTCTGGTGATACCCAAACCGATAATCACAGATCGTTTTGGAGATGAGTTTTAGTGGACCATGAAACGTTTTCCATATCTTGTGCATGACACTCGACAGAGCCTAGTGTTGCATCTGTTAAAATATTGTAGGCAGTAGAAACGACAATTTAACCTTAAGGACTTATATTATTGTTAATATATCGAAAGTTCTCGTTTATTGAGTCCATACGAGTATTATAAAACTACAATCAGTGGCAACAGCAAATATTTATTTATATAGCAAAAGGTTTCCCTCCTGTCGTGCATGTAAGAAAGAAAAAGGTCACACACATAATTTCCCTTATAGACTGCGATTGTAAGTTTAAGTTGGCAAAAAAAAAGAATGTCGTGACTACATACAGTGTACATGTTGCGGGTGGTTGGTTGCTTTTCTAAGCATACGCTTTACTACACAAGTGGGTGTAAGTGTGTGTGTGTGTATGTGGGTGTGTGTGTGTGTGGGTTACATTATGAAATACCAGTTTTCGAAATTGTGAAGGATAACGAAGTAAACAAAAACCTAAACTTTAAATGCATGAAGGTCACAAACAAATAAACACGAACGACTTTACGCTTGGAATTGTTGTGTTGGTTGTTCTTTGTTGGCTGCATATAATTTGGTAATTTTATTATTTGTTGTTGTTCTAAATTTTTGTTTGCCTGGCAAAGCACCACCCGCCACCAGAGTGAGTGGTGTATGATTTCTATATTCTAGAGTTGTAGAGATAAAAATGAATTTTTTTGCGTATTTTTTTTTTTCATTGAATTTTTTTTCCTATTTGAAAGTATCCAAGGTTTTTTCTATCTTGCAGAGAGAGAAAGAGTGCAAACTAGCAAAGTGTGTAAATATTTGTGCCTGTTTTAAAGCATTTTTTAGTATAAAAACATATATTTTTTTTCTTAATATCTATTTGCAGAGTTTTGATCTTTTTTTATACTTTTTCTATGACTGTTAACAGTTTGGCTCTTGTGTTCATGTATGTGTTTCACTCTTTGAGTTTCCGTTTCCTTTTTCATGCACTTACACATATATTTCTACATAAAGTTGCAGGGTTTTTTAGCACAAAAAGTCTCTCTTATAAACGCTTTGGTTCGTTGTGTGGCAAGACAAATATTTATTTTTTATTATAATGTTTTTTATAAGTATAAATTTTTGATTTGTAGCATTTTAAGCTAATTGAAGTTTTTATTGAAAAATTAATTATTAATTAATTTAAAATATGAAAGATTGCATTTAAACTTACCAGCAGTAGAGAAATCCAAAATTCCTGCAAATAAATCAGACAAGAGAAAATTATTTTAGCAAAATGAATTTTTAAAAAAGAATGTTAAAGATAAACCAGAATTTAGATATTAAATCCGTTTTTGATTTAATGCATATTTTTATTGAAATTTCATGAATTTTTTTGCAAGAAACTTTTTCTATTTGCAAATAATAGCAGGGTTATAGAACTGAGTGATATATAAAATAATCTCAGAAGCATTTTTGGTAACTTTTTAGGGTTCTGTACACCAAAGGTGAAAAGGAGCCCTATTGTTTTCGCTACGATGTCCGTTTGTCCGTCTGTTGTCTGTCCTTCACAGGCTGTTTTCTTAAGAACCGTAAGAGCTATGGATCTGAAATTTTCACAGAATATATAAAGCTTTAGCCGCTACAGCAACAAATAGATTACAGTTAAAAACTAAAGCGTGTTCTAAATATGTGTCGCAAAAAGGAAAAAGTGCTTAAGTCGAGATAAGCTGATTTTGAGTTAATGGTACCTCCGGAATCTGCATATTCTCGAAGGTATCGCTGCTCAAAATCTTAACTATTTTATGTAGTTTTTTAGGAAGTTCTAGCACTATGACTTTTATGACTTTTTTTAGACTTCTAATCTCATTTGGAATAAAAGCTTAATTTAGGTTATACTTTGGTATATTTCCACTTAAATATATTACTTATAGTGTGTAGAACAACGTTTGCCAAAAAAAAATATTAACAGAGAAATTTCCAATTTAACTGTTAAAGAAAGAAATTTCTGAAAATCGACTTGAACGCTTAAAAGTGACCGCCTGCAAAACAGCAAAATATGACTTAATCACTCTTTCGTTATTGTCACAGATATATAGACAATTATATATAAGTTAGTGTATTTTTATGCAGACTACACCAATTAAAACTCAAATGTAAGCAATCGAAATGAAAGGGTAATGTAATTTTGACAACCTGCTGCATCTTGGAAAACGCAGCAGGCAAACTCTTGAAATTTTCAAAAAGAAAATCGCAAACTTAAAAAAATGCCGAAACGAAAAATTGTCAAAATGAAAAGAAGCGCTTAAGTTAAAAATATCACCGAAAATAAAATAAGTCGCTCAAATTTAAAAAAATCGCTAAAACTAAAAGCCAACAAAATTAATTAAATTAAAATTAAAAACCGAAAAAAAAAATCACGAAAGCAAAAAAGCACCAGAACAAAAAAGCGCTAAAATTAAAAAACAACAGAAATAAGTAGTCAAAAACCGAAAAATATCGCAAAACAAAGACGAAGTGCCAAAATAAATAAATAAAAAATCGCTTCAGCTAACAAATTGCCAAAAACCGAAAAAAATCGCCTAAACTAAAAAACGACAGAAAAATAGTTTAAAACATTAAAAAGTCGCCAAAACGAAAAAAAAGCGCCAAAAACAAAAAAAATCGTCAAACCGAAAAAATCGCCAAACCGAAAAAAATCGCCAAACCGAAAAAAATCGCCGAAACGAAAAAATTTCAAAACTAAAACAATGACCAAAACCAAAAAAATTGCTTAAACTAAAAAAATCGTTAAACCAAAATTAAAAAAATTTCTACATCAGTTAAGATATTCAATTATACGAGTATAGGCTAAAGTTCGTATAGTATGACATATAAAGTGTCCGTACAGAACCCTTCATGTGAATTTACTGAATTTATTTTTCTTTAATGCGATTTCGATGAAATTTAAATTGTCACTTTTAGTTTTTAAAAGAAATCAACATCGAAATATTAAGTGAAGACACTACCATTCATCAATGTTGCACGACTTTTAATAGTTTTATTTCCGTATTAAATACACAATACAATAAAACTTCTTAAAGAAAAGAAAAGCAACAAACACTCCCACCAGTAGCACACGTGTGCCCCTATTTGTTAATACTTCAGCCAAAAAAAAAAATCATATAGTTTCCTTGACCCTCTTGAATAAACATATGAGACAGTCAATTGCTTAAGCAAATCAATCAAAAACATTAATAAAAGTAACACCAACCATATCCATTAAAAAAATGTGCATTTATTTGTTTGTCATTAAAGTGCCCAAATAATAATCAATACAATACGTTGTATAATTATTAGACAATTACACTGTATCATTCATCAATTCAACTGAATGCATGAAAAGTCCTTAATGAAGTTGGCTGCCATATAAAACAGTTCGATTAGCAATCAGTTAAATCAATTATTTATATTGTATGATAAATAAACACTTTATCAAACGTTCCTGAGCAAACTACCATTTTGATTTAATTTTTTTAAACACCACTCTTTTTTTGCCACCATACAACTCCCACTGTAATGTATAAAGCACGCAAGCAAGTTTTCTTTTTTTTTCTTACCAAAAAGACAAAAAGAAAAAAAAATACACAACATTGAAAACTATTTAAGGTCATTCATTACATTTGCCATTTACGTTCTTTCTTAGACATTCATAATTATCAGCGATACCATTATCACCATCACGGTTGTAGTCGTTGTTAATACCATTGTATTTTTATAAACCAGTCGTACTCTGCAACTTAAAATGGTCTATGACTAATGGCTATGACTAATGGTCTTAACAGGAATTTTCAAAAGAAGAAATTCAAGTTATTTTACATAAGTCGCTTCCAAATGTTTGCATACTTTAATAAATGCAAAGAAATGTTCTAAAAATTTTATGTTTCTTTTTCAAGCAAATTCCACCAAAATCTTTTTTGGACAATTTTTATGTTTTTAAAACTATAATCGAAAATGATTTTTTTTCCAATATAAATTTTTAAAGTTACACTGTCTTCCAAGATCATGTAGCAGGCTGCTAATTTATTAAATAAAAATTTTCTTCTGCCCTAAAAAAATTAATTGTAAAAAGCCCTGGAGACGATCAAGTAAACCCGCCAATCAGTGCATGTGTGTAAGTGTAGCCGTCAGGTTAATCACCATTTGTTTTTTGGATTCCTTTTATTCGTATCAAAGTAAAAACGTTAGACAAACTTTTGTTCATTCACGCACATCTCCATTATCACTAGAAAAAAAATGTATTTTTTGTTTGCCAATCGGAGTCCGAGATGATCAAATTATAAGCCGTCAAAAAAAAAATATCAATATTTTCCGAAAAATTACAACTGCATGCACATAACTAGATGGTTGATAAGTTGATTTGATCGTCCCCAGGTTACTTAAGGCAATAGCTACAAACAAAAAAAAATACATAAATAAAAAAAATTTAAAATCACCATGCAAAAGTTTTGATTGCAAATTATATTAAATTTATTAGATATAATGTGTTTTTTTAAGTGTGTTGGTGTTTATTTGCTTTTTTCAAGGATACAATGCACTGTTGTGCTTAGTGACGTGACGTGACTTGTTCTTGTCTTGTTTTTGTTCATTTTGATAATCGTAAAAAGCCGACCAACTTTGCACTGTCAGTGAAAACTTCTTGCTAATGGCTAGTAGGCAGTGCACTAGTCTTGTAGTCAGAGGATTGCTGTGCTAATCTTGCTGACAAGTTCAAAAATCTTTGCAGTTTATATTTTGTTTTAACTATAACTTTAATTCCAAATAAATTTGATGGTAAATGATTCATTAAATTATGGTGTGTATTAAGTGTGTATCTACAGAATGTTTAAGGCTGTGGTGGCCGGGAAGCCAGCCAAGATTGTATTCAACAAAATTCTGTTGTAATAATAATTTAACAAAATTAAATTCATGTTGTTTCAACTTGAAAGAACTTTGATTCAACATGGTTCTTTGCGTTATATCATTACCAACTTCACGTTGTTTCAACTTAAAATAGTTTTTCATTTTAATTTAACAGTACTAGAATGTTAAGTCAACATGAAATAAAGTTATTTAAAAAAAGAAAAAAATTCTTTGGAGATCACTGTAGATCACATTGAATTAGCATGTGTGCTTATTCTTCAAATTCGTATAGATTTGGTAATAAAAATTGGTTGGTAATATGACCTATACTTAAGCTTAAACCTTAATGCGTTTGGTTTTCCTTTTTATTTATAGTTTTCTTTTTACGAGTATTTCAAGTCAAGTGTCATCATTTATTTTATTTTTTATATAAAAAAAAACTATTTTTCCTGATTTTAGATTTTTAGTTTTTACGAGTGAATGGAAATTTTTATTTTATTTTATTACTGTAGTTTTATTTTGTAGTGGACACACTAAGAATAAATAAGAAACAAGCAAATTGGCAAACTTAATTATAAGAAATAATATACTAGTGTTCTTCTAAATAAATAAAAAAGAGTAAAATAAAACTAATTTTTCTTTATACAATTGCAAAGCGAAGGAATAGTTACAAAGACGAATATTGAAGCAAACACGTGTTTACCCAGCGAGCATTGTTTTTTGAATAAAATGTCCCAGTAAAAAAAAATTGAAGTCATTTGTAATTTTTATTGCTTCCAAAGAATTTGTTAATACAAACATGCAGGCAATTAGTAGAAAAGCGAGTAAAATTCTGTTTTGTCAGAAAAAAAATTATAAAATCTTGATATTTTTACTGCCTTATTCATAAAAAATATTTCTGTTAATAAAGCAATTTTTCTATGGAAATTGAATTAATAAAGTTTTTATAAAACCAAAATATTTTTTACGAATAAGGCCCTCTGAAAATAGTAACTTAAAAAATGATTTTTTTTTTTAAATAAATTTATTAACTAAATTTCATCTACATTTTCATGTCTTTTTGGATGTTTTTTATTATTGAACCAACAGTCACAGTTTTTGTACAAATTCAAAAAAATTGTTTGCTGGGTAATACATATGAATAGAAGGACCTCACATGAGTGTGTTTGTGGTTTTATAATTTAAAGTTTTGTATGTTTGTGCTTTGCAAAGTATTTTAGTTAATGTTAAAATAAATTGTTGGCTATTATTTTTAATTAAAAAAATTTGGTCTCACCACAATGATGAGGACGATAATGATGTTATAACGATCATTATGGATAAAAGGTATTTTGTTATAGTTTCCTTTAATGTTTTTGATTTTTTCTAATACCACAAAATATTTATAAGGTGTCTTGTTACTAACACTATGTCAGGGACAGAAACTGCTGGAGGTCTTCTGAAAAGCGAATCTTCCACATTTGCCTTTCCTCGCATTGTAACTCGTAAATTTCAAAGGATTTCTAGCTGGGAAATCTAAAAAATTTTCATACCGACTTTACTTTAAAACTAGACTTAATTTTTAGTCACCTTGTGCTTGCAAATGTTTTGCTGCTGGCTCTTTTGTTAAATTATTGAAAAATGCATACATTTGTTATTCATTAAATGAAATTTATAATGTTCAAATTTAGCAAATATTTATTTATTGTGAAGTCAGAAAGAAGTCTGCCTTTAATTTGCGAGCAATTAAAATTGCTTTAATACTCTTAAGATGTTAAATTTGGGTGGTGGGTTTAACAAAGTTTTGTTTTCGTAATTATTAATGTCACACAAGAGCAAAAGTTTTATGAATATTTGTGGTTGCTGTGCATGTGTTTAGTTATCCTTGAAGTTTTTCTATTTTAATGCAACTAATTCTGCAAGTTTATGTGTATATTTTTTTATTTATTGTTAAAATATTTGTTTGTTTGCTTTTGTGCGTGTGTAATATTCTGATTCAGTTTTAATTAAAATTATTTTAGTAATTTGGTAGAAGTTTAAATGAGTTTGTATAAACGAATATGTATGTGGTATAATTATTTTAATATTAATATTTATACGTAAAGTATTTGCGACATAAACTTTTGACAATGAAAACTTAATGGAGCTTTTAGGCAGAAGTTGATCAGTTCAATGTTTTAATTATACAATTTATTTGGAAAATAATGATCAAACAAACAAATTGACGGAAAAAACCAGACCCAGAAAGCAGTCGAGAGATAGAATCTATTTTATTTTGACAGCGTTTTTTCTTATGCTCTCACATATAAATAAATATTCTCTCAACACTTTCAATAAATTACATACATTTTGTAAACAAAACTACAAATAAAATTCAGCACAAAAGAAAATAAAGCAAAAATTAGAGAGCATTTGGAGATACTGCCGTAGATTTTATTATGGGCTTAGTTAATTTCATTAACGATTTTTCCTGAAGTTGCGTTCTTTAGAGACGGGTCAAAAATGGGGGAAGGCACAGGTCCTGGTGGCTATATCGTGGGAACGAACATTCGTAGTTTTTTCAGACTGTCGAATGAGTGGCCACGAATGTAGCTGAAGGTGAAAAGGTAACCTTCTATGTCGACAGGCAGGCAGCAGGACACAATGTCAAATCAATGTCAAATCGAAACTTGTTAGTGACTGTAGGAGAGCCCTCATCTTGCTTATGGACAAATAAAGTGTTGTAGGAAATGAAATTGCCGATGAGTTGGCAAGAATAGGGTTGGTGTTAGATGAGGGAATGTGTGAAAGATCAGTGAAATTACCGATAAGTCATTACTATAGGAAACTCAGTAATTGTGTTAAGAGCAGGACCAATAGTTCACTGGTCACTGCTCGGTCAGAGCAAGAACCAGCATTTCGAAAACTGGCACTCCAGATTTCTGTAGGATGCGCGGTGATGAAGAGAAACCAGAAACCATTGAACATATTATCTGTCACTGTCCAAATCTGCAACTTCATAGGCTTAAATGACTGAGCAGATGCCGTTTGGCATCAAAATTTTTAATTAAATGACATGGCGGTAAATAAATTTTCGGCGATTTTTTTTTTTTGCAATTTTTGTTTAACCAAATTTAATTTAAAAATTTTTGTAATTCAGCAAAATTTGTTTGTTGAAGGAATATTTTGGAAAATAAAATCTACCAAAACTCGTCTGCAAGAAATTAAACAACAATTTCATTATAACGATATTTCTTATA
The DNA here is from genome assembly GCA_936439885.1 of Nowickia ferox. Taxonomy (NCBI): domain Eukaryota; kingdom Metazoa; phylum Arthropoda; class Insecta; order Diptera; family Tachinidae; genus Nowickia; species Nowickia ferox. Next base: position 75,551,111 of record OW387027.1, read on the forward strand.
TTAATTTTTCAGTTTGGATGCGAAAAATTTACAAGAAATAAGTTTTGGCGATTTAAAAGTAATAATGGTCATGCAGATATTTTTTTTAAGTTTTTTTAAATTTTTCTATTGTATAGAGCATGAAATGCCATTTCTGAAAGAAATTTATCTTAAGTAGTTTTAAAATTTAAAAGCGATTTTGGCCATTTTCTGCTAAATTTTTAAACAATTATTTTTTAAAGACTTATATTAAAAAAATCTTATATTATCATAAAAAATTTATTTTCAAATATATATTAAGAAAAAACGATATAAAATTGAGTTTGGCAATTTTTGGAGATTTTTAAACACAACTTGACCAAGTAGGTCGGACAAAATCTGGTAACCCTGGCCAGCAAGCACTGCTCTACCCTCACAATCGGTACGAAGATCTAATTGAACTTATAAGTACATTTTGTCTGTTCCGTGGAACTATAATCTTAGGAAATTTAAATGCTCAACATATTTATAAATATTTCAATTCTCATGTCATGATTTCACATCTTTCTTTCTCTCTATCTCTCTCTCACACACTTTCTTTCAGTATCTCTATGCATGCAATTAATTAATTTAATTTCTATGAAATCGTTTGTAGAAAATATGTATGTGCAATGTTTGTATTCCTCAACAGACAACTAGAGAGATGTCTGGCTGGCTGCTGCTTCACTTCCAATTTTGTGTTTGTGTAATAAAAAAAATATGTGTTTTTATCAATAGATTTCATATTCGTTTTGCTTTTTTCCATTTCCATTCGTGGCAGGTGGTGTATTAATATTTCAATAACGTTTGAATGATGTAATTTAAGTTTATTTTGTTTGATGGATTTTCTTTTATTTGCAATAAAATTCTTTATATGAATAAAAATAGAAACAGGCAGATAAATATCGAACCATATGTTTGATTTAGTGGCAAGATTTTTTAAAATATTCAAGAAACCACAAATAATTTCTTAGTCGGGCTTAAGTACAGTAATTTCAAATCTTGTTGAATGAAATATTTTTATTAATTAATGTGAGTTTCTAAAGAAGAGAAGAAAAATTAGCTGGGGGAAATACCGATATTTTTCTGTGCAGCCACACACTTCATCAGCACCCATGTCTACCTATTGGGGTAGAGATTGTTATTAACATCAGCTATTTAACGCAAAATTTCAATGAAATGGAATATATTGCTGATTTAAATTCACTAAAAATTTAAAATTGCCTCATATTCAAAAAATCTTAAAAGTTATCAACAGTTTTGGCATTTTGATAATTCAGAATAAAATGTGGAAATTTCGTACTATACAGATCAGTTATTTGATTAATATGTTGTTTAATTTCAGTAAATTATTAACAGGACAAATCTAGTAGATTTCAATTAAATTTTTTTTTATTAAAATCTACAACATTTAGCAAATTTTCATACCCAAAACAAAAACCAAAAACTTAAATGTTTCCTAAACAACCACCAAACAGTTGCAATTTATCCAATTCATACACCTTTTTAGGTACAGCGGTTTATTTATTTTATTTTCGAAATTTTTTAGAAAACCCGTAGTTGCAATGCTAATAAGTACAATCAGATTCTAAGTAGATTTCGACAAAATCTAGTGTACAAATAGATTTTGTTTGTATGAGAAATCTTTTCTATATCTGCTAGATTTTGATTGAAATCTCGTAAGTATTAGATTTTGCTCAGATGTAAACGCAACTACAAGTGAAAGAATGAGAATTTTTTTTAAAGAAATTATTAAAAATTTTTGCATTTGAATTTTGAAATGTATTTGTAGGGCACAATTTGAAAAAAATGGCATTTGATTCAGATAATTTTTTGAACTGGAAATTAGTTTTTTCTGTCAGTAGAGGTAAAAAAATTGTTTGTGCTGTTATGACACTAAGAGAAGTACAACTGTGCATTCTTTTTTTTTAAGTAGAACAAAAAAATTGTTCGGTGCGTAGATATCACCACTAACTGTTGTGTCGTATAACATTTTCTTGCAAAAAGTGAAAATTGCCAAATTTTGCATCGACTCCCTTTAAGGAAACAAGTGCGATATGTATAAAAACAAATCGCAAACATAGAAATTTAATGTTCAATATATTTTTGTTTTGTTTGTATGTATGTCGTGTTTTTAATGCATTTAAAAATTTCATCTCAATTTATTGCCTTTTATAATAAACTGAAGCAAATATAAATTAAAAGTCTCAATTGGATAAAATTTCCATTGGTCATGTTTATCATGGCTGTTATTTATCTCTCTATCTTCCTTATGAATGTAATTTGCTTTTAATCCTCCTGAAACAAGGATTTATTTTTATATTTTATGTTGACAATTTCATAATTGAGTTATACAATTTGAGTCAATAATAAATTCATGATTAAAAGAAAACAACTACAACATAATGCCATAATGGATTTCAGATGAAGTGCAGTATTTTTTATTTTTTATTTATGCAATAATAATTTTTCAGTCAATGTTTTTTTAATTTAAAAAAAAAAATATTATTTTAAAATGGAATTCAATAAAAGTTTGTTTGCACCTTCATCAAGACAAACAAAAAATTAATATTTTTTTTGCATCACTTTCTCACCGATTGGCTTATTATACTGGTTTTAAATCAATTACTTTGCATTGATTTTTCACCCATACAAATACAACGAACATATAGGCTCAAAAAACTATAACTTTGTATAGCGCGCTAGGACATCTAATATAATTAGCAAATAAATTCACGACGCGTGAATTGCGTTCTTTTAAAATAGAAAAGAATTCCTGCTTATTCTCAAAAAAAAAATACATTATAATATTAGTTATGCAGTCATTACTAATTATTTTGTTTTCTACTACAAGCCATAAAGCAAAACGAAAGCAAACGTTTCTATCTATTCACATTCATACTCTGCATGCCTTCGATTTCATTGCACAGGCCATTAATTACTTAAACGGCTTTTAGTTAATTTTGTATGGCCTTGCTTACAGAAATATTTGCTGGCTGAGGATGCCTTAAAATAGAAAATGTTTTATTTTTGGTATTGTGTAATTGCGTTTTACTTTTTGTTCCGCTAATTTTTTCACATTAACATTCGTTTCGTACGTATGATTATTGCACGTATTTACTCGTATTTAAGTATACGCTCATGAGTAATTTCAAAATAAATAGCATACTTTTAGGCGCTCACTGCATAATACGAGATACTTTTATGTTTGAATGAAATTGTAATTTTTTCTTCTATGTGACATTGGAATTTTGCTAAAGGGTGCCCTAGAGAAGAGTGTTTAAGAGTTGAAATTGGATTTATATCAAGATCTACGATCACGATCTACGACCAGAGAGAATTTACCGTCCACCAAAGGTGAAAAGGAACCCTATTTTTGCTAAGATGTAAGTCTGTCTGCCTGTCACTGATTTCACAAGAGCCGTAAGAGCTACCGACTGAAAATTTTCACAGAATATTTAAAACTTTGGCCGTTACAGTAAGAAATATATGGCAGCTAAAAATTAAAGCGTGTTCTAAAGCGAGTACACAGAAAAAAATAGACAAGAATTATGTTCAACAAAACCATGTTATTGAAAAAAAATTTTAATTTCAACAATATTTGTCAGTAATTTAATACAATATTTAACAATACCGCGCATTTTAAAATATCATTTAATTTAATTTCTTTGTGTTGGTGTTTATCTTGCTTGTTGATTGACCCAACGCGGTCATATGCTATTGTTGTTGTATTTTTTGATTGCTCGTGTTGTATACGTGTGAATTCCGACAAGAAGCCGGAAAACGTCGTGGATTGTTTTTTTTTCACTCAACAAAGTTATTTTTAAATTATATTTACGCAAAGCGCACATGTAGAAGAAACATAGAAATCATGTTTGCGTGTATTCATTATTTGCATGATCAAAGCGATTTGTTCTTTAGCTGAGTGGTAATCACGTTAGTATATTAGTCAAGAGATCGCCGGTTCGGCTCATCCCAAACACATTTAGTTTCGAAGGTTGTGTGGAAAAATAAATAACTTTAAAATTTAACAAGAAACCAAATTCTAAATAAAAATTAAAAAAAAGCTAACAAAAAACACACATTAGAATTTGAAAAACAAATTCATTAAAAATTTTTGTTTTTCGTTAACAACTCAATTGTCAATAACACAATCATTTTAATTGGAAATAATTAAGTTGATTTTGTTTTCTGATGTTACAAATGTGTGTTTGTATTTACAAAAATCGTTGTAGGTGCCTTTTTAAATAATATTTTAATTGTATTCACAAATAAATTAATTGTATTTACAAATCTTTTTTTTCTGTGTAACGAAAAATTTTGAAATCCTAATGTAATACCAAATACCAAAAATTATTTATTAGCACTTGAGATTTTCAAAGTTTGTGTATTTTTATGCACACTACATTAATTATTATTATGAAATGTAAAAAATCAAAATTAAGGGGTGTTCTATCATTTTATGTTTTTGAAATTCTCAAAAATCCTAAAACTAAAAAATTCCAAAATTAAAAAAATCGCCAAAATAAAAAAAAACACTTAAATGAAAAATATCACCAAAACCAAAATATATCGCTAAAATGCAAAATAATCACTATGAGTAAAAAAATCGCCAAAAAACAAAAAATCGCCAAAACGAAAAAAGCCCCAATCCTTAAAAAATCGCTTAAACTAAATAAACATATATGCATAAGTATTCTAAAAAACAAGGAAAAAATCGTCAAAAACTGAAAAAAAAATCGCCAAGACAAAATAATCTCCAAAACCTGATAAAAATCGCCAAAACGAAAAAAAAACGTTTAAACTAAAAATAGCGCTTAAGCTAAAATAAATCACCGAAAAACGAAAAAATTGCCAAAAACGAAATAAGACAGCAATACCAAGAAACACCGAAAAACCCCACAAACGGAAAAACGCCGAAACTAAAAAAACGGAAAATTTACTGGGCATTTAAAGTTTTTTTTTTAATTTCTACATCAAGAAAGGTATTCGATTATATAGGCTAAGGTTCGTGTAATATTAAATATTGTTACCTTAATATAGAAAGGCCTTAACTTATTATTTTTTTGAAATCGAGTTTTTTTTTGTATATTTCGATAGAAGAACATTTAATGCATCGTAAAAAGCAAAAACCTCGATTACACAAAAAAAATGATGACGGGCCTCTCTGTTTTAAGGTAAAGATATGTAGTATCCGTACGAAAGCCTTTGTGTGCGAGTCAAACTCCTACTTTACTAAATTAATTTTTTTTTTTTAATATTTATATGTTTATTTAGAAAATTTGAGCTTGACCACTTAAACAAAATATTTATTTTTGTTTTTTAAATATTTCGCCATTCCGTTGTGTGGCTTCTTCAGAGGATGGTTTCCTTTTATTAGAAAACGTTGTAAAATTAAAAATTTTTACAGTTACAAATTCTTTGATAAAAATTGCCGTGTTCAGCTGCAAATAATTATTTCCACAAAAATGCTAGAAACTTCCTATAGAGCAAAGTTTTTGTTTTTAATTTTGTTTTATTATCTAAAGTCTTCATTTGAATCTCGCGCATCGCAATCACACTACAAAATAAATTAACTGACTTTTCAAAAATTAAGTCCTTGAAATTATAACGCCACTGAATCGATAGAAATTCCCACAAACATTTTAAAACTATTTACTTTCAATAATACATAAGCAAAAAATTGCTTGCCGAATGCATTTATACTAGATAAAAGTAAATATAAAAGAAACAAAATTTTTTGTTTATAAAAATTCACAACTCTTTAATTTTTGCTCGTGCTTCCTAAATCTCAAGGACATGTTTAACCCCACAGCTACATTCAACTATACGACTACATGTTATTACACTAAAACGACACACAAATATAGATAAAATACACTGTATATTTTACACAGTTTCTTTTTATGGAAATGTGAATATGACTGACTAGATTGAATTGGCTTTATTGCTTTCTTTTCCTAATGTATGCAAGCGTATAAAAGTGTGTGTGTGTGTGTGTGTGTGTGCGTACGTGCGTGTGCAGTTAAGTGTGTGTATCATATGAATGGTTGTTATTTTATTATCGGTTTGCATTTCTGTTGTTGTTGTTGTTGTTGTTGTTGTTGTTGTCATTGTTATTGTATTAAGCCATTATAATACAAAACGAGAGCGAGAGATAAATGGCATGAGAAATACCAAAGCAAGCAAGCAAGAGCAAATTATGTGTAGAGTTTTAATGGAAGTGTGCAAGTGTGTGTATTTGTATATTCTTTGCGTAACGTAAAAGTATCCTTGAACTCTTGCATATAAAATAATAAAATGGCAAAAGCTGAAACAGTAGTAGCAAAAATAAAAGCAAGAACAACGTATGCATGCATGTATAGTATTTATTTTTTTAAGCAAACTGTGACGTTTGAGATAAAAACTAAAACTACAGGAACAAAAAGTGGCAAAAACAGCAATAACAATTCCAGCAGTATGGCACTGAAAATATATCTATAATATGTGTGTATATGTTTATCCATTTTATTTTTTTTTTTTTTGCAAGAGAAAAACAGTAGTCTGAAAGCTTACGTCAAAAATTTGCGTAGAAGGCTTATGCAACCAGGACGTATGATTAATAAAGAATTTTTCTTTTTTAGATAACAATCATACGTCCTGGTGAGTTTATATAATTTTTTCTTGCTGCGTAGGAACGAAGGGCATAATAACTTGCATAATTTTGATTGCAGTGTAATTATTCTGAATGGATTATTCTAAAACAGTATAACAGCTGATTGGCATGTCCGTTGTTAAGGATTGTGGTTGGCTTGCAAGGCCATTTGCTGTGTGCCGAGACACAAATTGTTTATTTAAATGCATACTAAAGCAACAATGTAATGCGGGGAGTGATCAACTAATATTTGAACGAAGCATATAAAATTTGATTCACTATTTATGCAGATTGCCACTAAAGACAAAAATTTAAAATAAAAATTTTAAGTGCTACATATTAAATTTAATTGAACTAGAATGGATTTTAATCAGGATTTAATTTCTTAATCGGGCTGAAGTTCAGTACTTTCAACTCTTATTAAATGCAATCTTTTTACTAATTAATGTGATTTTTTCTAGAGGATAGAGAGATAGACAGGGTTGCTAACGAAGTGCGTGGCTGCACAGAAAAATGCGGCATTTCACTTCAGCTAAAAGTCTAGTTTAATTATTTTCTTCTCTTCTTTAGAAAATAACATTAATTAATAAAAATATTTTATGCAGTAATTTGCCAAAAATAAATATATCACTAAAACTTGAATTTAGATGATATAAAAAATAATGCTGACAAAATAGCATTTGCCATATTTAAAAAATTTACCCAGGTATTTTTTTCACACTTTTTTCACACAATAACCTTTTTAATTTTTTTTATTGACATAAAAATGTTTCTTTCTTTTTCTTCTAGTGTTGATATAAAGTTTGCAAATTTTTTTAATTGGCATTTCTGTTTGATCGCAAAGAAAAACAAATAGAAATGAGTCAAATGGCAAAGTTGATGAAGTATTTGTTTTTTATTTTTGTTTTTATTAAAAGCACTAAAGAAATAAAATTAAAATGAAACTCATTTCAAAACATATAAAAAATAGCGGAGGCAAATTAATAAGAAAATTTTTCTCAAAATTAAAATTAAAGTTAAGGTTGTTTCTGTTTCTTAATATTTCTTAAATTTTCGATAACGTGTTGCTTACGATAAAATCGAAAATAAGGCTCGATATATCGTTACCTTAATATAGAAAGGCCTTAACTCATTATTTTCCGATACATTAGATGTTCTTCCATTGAAATATACAGAAGACTCGATATCAAGAAAATAATGAGCTACAGCGTTTCTATATATAAACACACACATGTCCTTAACAGTGCATTCACATTTTAACCTGCTTAACGACAGACAAAAGCAAAAGAGATAAAAATTTAAGAAAAAATAACAAACATGAAAATAATAATACGAGAACATAAACTAACTGAAATGGCTTTCAAATTTATAAAACCTGTCAGAAGTGTCTGGGAGTAAAAAGGAAAAAAAAAGAAACATAAAACATTAAGAACACAAATATCCATGACGACTTTTAGCAAAATAACGTTTAAAGGATACAAAGTAGAGAGCAACCAAATAAACATTAAAACAGAAAAAAATAAAGAAATTTTACGAATTAACAAATAATGCCCTAAAAGCAAACGGATGGTAAAGCAAAAATGAATAGAAAGAAAAAATAAACTGCAAATCAGTTTAGAAAAAAAAAATTTAACACATTTTCAATTCATTTTTCCATTTTTGATGACTAACAATCCGATATGTTGTAAATGGAAACCGTGGGTGCAGTATGTGCATAAGAATTGCTGGTAAATTTTTAAAGCAAATTAAGAAAAAATATTCACATTGCAATTTTCCGTGCGAAAAGCTCAAGTGAGAGACGAAAACTTAAAATCGAAATTTAAAGAAAACTTGAGCTTAAGGTAGACTTGTCTCAATTCGCTTTGAATAATTTATTGTTGGGATGTCAACAAATTTTACTGAAAAATGTGTGTTGACATCTGAGCGATATTTAAATTACTACCAGCAATATGCCGAATTTGCTTAACCATAACAGACTGCTGTCACTAATTTGCTGAGGATAACTATACCGAAAGGCTGGAACAATCACGACTGCCAGCGAATCTCATTTTCATCGTAGCAAAAGCTAAAAATAAAAGCTAAAATTAAAAAAATCGCCAAAAACAGAAATAATCGGCAAAACCAAAAAAAAGAGCTAAAACTAAAAATCGCCAAAAACCCAGACAAAATTGTAAAAACGAAAAAAAGCACCGAAACTAAAAAATTCGCCGAAAATCAAAAAATCGCCAAAAACGAAAAAAGCGCCAGACTGGAAATCGAAAAAACCTGGACAAAATTAAAAAAAAAACGAAAAAAGCACCTAAACTAAAAAAATCGCTTAAACTAAAAAACTCGCCAAAAGTCAAAAATAAAATGCCAAAACTAAAGAACGAGCCAATACTAAAAAATCACAAAAAAACTAAAATATCGCCAAAGAGAAACAATCGTCGAAACTTAGAGGTTCGTATAGTATTAGTATTAGTAGTATCCTTCGTGTGCGATTAAAACTCACACTTTATTTACTTTATTTGTTATTAATATGAGGTCAAGTTTTGCAATATGTATGTACATGCTCGTATATACCAATGGATTTGCCTTTGAAATTAAATTTTTATAATAACTTAAAACTTTAAGAAGGTAAAGTGAATTCTCGAAATCCCCAACTATAGTAAATATTTATATTTATAAATCATAATCCCTTATGTAAAGCCTTTTATATATTGAGACTGTTAACCAATCGATGACCTAAAAACATTTTTTTTTTCTTTATCACTTTCTGCTGCCACCGATAGATTTATATTTATAAATTTATGTTAATTTTCTAATGTCTACCATTATTTCTAGTCACACGAAAGAAAGATTTAAGCGCCACAAGATGTAGAGTAACACGTCTTATCGTAATAAAAGTAATAAAGCAAAAAACTGTCAAAAGTTAAAATAACAATGTCAAAATAAAACCAGAAAAGAGGAGACACATACAAATGAAGAAAATAAAAACACAACTTTTTTGCTTTAAGGGTAACTTTTTCGTTTTTTTTTCGCGTATTTTTTTTAGCTTTGCTGTCATAAAATGTTTTGAAGTATATTTTTTGGCGCCCTAACAAACACAATGACAAAAACTTTTTACAGCAAAAAGAAAAAAATAGCTGAAGGTAAAAAAAGACAAACTGAAGGTTTTGAATGTGGGTACACACATGTGCGTGCGTGTGAGGTTAAGAGTTTTGCTTTTAATTTGATTTGATTCGCTTAAGAGTTCTTTGTTACTGTTTTTATTTAAATACATCCTTGTAAGTTTATTATACGATTTATTATCTATATGCAGTAATCATATGAGAAGGGTCGGCTTACCAACATTGTCGGCTTTGAGTGTAAACCTGCTAACTCACTTCTACTAAATTTTGTAGACGAGCCAAAAAACTAAAAAAAAAAAACAAACTACATTAAAATAAGGGAATCGGTTAATCTTGCGGGCCATCCCTGAAATTGCAGATTGCAAAACATGAAAAAAAAATTCGAATATATTTTTTTTTCGAAATTTTACTTTCAACGATATCTTTCGAACGAGCTACCCGGTTTCTGTCCAATTAGCAGCAGTCGAGGCACATCAAGACAGTCATTTCACGGCTTAATTAGAAAAAGTTCAAGTACCATGAAAACTGAAAGTTCTCGCTTAAAGTGCATAAAATTCTACATCACTAAGCAAATAATAAATAACAAATAAGTTAAGGCGTTTATGTGATGACGCGTTAAAATTTAATACTGTGAGATAAAACTGAAAAAAATAAGCAGAAACAAATAGTAATTAAAAAAAAAAATAAAAAAACCCGACTGTGACCAACTTTGAACCGTTCAATATCCTAAACGGTCAGTTGAAATGAAAAATCATATGAGAAACCTAAAGATGATTTTAAAATACCTGTCGAATGATACCCATTTTTATATAAATCGCCGAATTTTTATTTTGTTGGTATTTACAAAATGACGGCTGTTGGCCGCCATGTTGAATTTTTACTACTGTCATATCTTTAGTGACACTCCCGGGATTAAGGCAGAAGAATCATTAAAATCCGTCCACGCGTTCGGTTTATATAAGGCCACAAAGTAACTGATAAACACAATACCCTTCTTTGCGTTGCGCAGTCGGGTAAAAAGCTAAAAACTTTTGCGTAATCAAATCGTATTTATCTTGAGTAATTTAAAAAAATTATAAATCTAACCACGAAACCATCAACTTTAGGTATTTATTCAAATGTTTTGCTTACAATTAATACTAAAACTATTGGGGAAAATGCTTTGGTTTTTAATGTTTTTACTGGAAGTGCAAAAAAAATTGGATTTTCTCAGTTTAAGTGGACAGACATAAAGATATTACTTGGGCTCAATTAAGCAGAGATTTTAATTTTATTTTAAATTTTGAATAAATTAGCGCCATTTTAGAAAATTTTATGGTGCGCATTGTTGCGCCTAAGAAGTTATGTACGAATTAGTAACACCCTCACGCGTTTTACTTACCAATAAAAAGCACTTGACGACTTTCGCTAAACGCTTTTATTAGAAATTTACAAAATGTCATGATTTGTTAAGAGTGAGTCACGCACTAGTCACGCATAATCGTGGTTGTATTTATATATAGTAATAATTTTAGAAAATAACGTGTGTGATTTTACCTAACTGTGATTCACGCATTAGTCACGCATGTGTCATGCCTGATGATGGTTGTATTTTTATGTTATAATGATTAAGCAAAATAAATTGAGTGCTTTTTGCTAACTGTGAGTCACGCATTAGTCACGTGTGAGTCACGAGTGATCGTGGTTGTAGTTATTTGTAATAATGATTTAAGAAAAATGCGTGAGTGCTTTTAGCTAACTGTTAGTCACGCCTGATCGTGGTTGTATTTGTATACATACATATCATCACCTTAAATGCGAACGGACGTAACTAGACTTTTATAATTTTTACAGGAGAAACAAAAAACGTTTCAAAATCAATAATAATAAAGTGTTCTTGAAAATTTTCTTCGAAATTTACTTGTAGTATGGATGCTTATATATGTTTTTAACCATTTATTTCCTTTTTTTAAATAAATATAATTTAAGCTTCTATGTTAGTTACGTTCTTTGCAATAAACAATAGATGCATTCATAATTACGTCCGTTTAAATTTCTTTAATAAAGTCGTTATTTTTGATTCCGGAGGTATAAATATTTGCGTGAACATGAAGCTGGATAAAATGAGCCATAATCAATCAAAAACTCGATTTCGAATAATAGTTTAAAAAATAACGTTTGTGATTTTAGCTAACTGTAAGTCACCTGTGAGTCACGCGTGGTCGTAGTTGTATTTATATATAATTATGCTTTAAAAAATAACGTGAGTGATTTTAGCTAACTGTGATTCACGCATGATTGTGGTTGTACTTATATATAATAATGTTTCAAGAAAATAACGTGAGTGATTTTAGCTAACTGTGACTCACGATTTAGTCACGTATGAGTCACGCGTGAATGTGGTTGTATTTATGCATAAGAATGTTTGAAAAAAAATCGTGCGTGATTGTAGGCAACTGTGAGTCACGGATGAGTCACACGTGATCGTGGTTGTATTTATATACAATAATGATTAAAGAAAATAATGTGGTTGTTAAAAAATCTATTTTTGTTTCTGCTTCCGTGTTTCTTATATCAAAAAAAAAAAAAAAAAATGCACATAAAATTTAGTGTGTCTCACTTTTGTAGTTCTGAAGAAATAGGAGAAATAATATTTACTTTGTATGGGTAGTACCCCTCTCCCCCTCCCATACCGACAGGATTTTGTTGGAATCTGCAAATCACTATATAAGCTACCCGCACAAAATTTAAGTAACCCTCACTATTGTAGTTGTGGAAATATGATTTGATCCGCGAAAAAAACAGCCTTTGGCCCCACTGTGTGACGTGTTTCTTGCGATTAAGAGCTGATTATTCCTGCTTATTCTAATACATAAATTTGAGGCTTGTCTACTTGCTCTCGAGAAAAATTTTATGCTATTGCCTGTCTATTCCTATTCTCTTACGTCTAGCTTAATATCAATAAAAGCAGTCAGTCGCTTTTGAAAGCGAGTAGACAAGCGCCAAAATTTTGTTATTGTTTTGTAAATATAAGAAATATTTTGTTGGATTTCTTACACTGTTTTATTTATAAGTACACTCGTCTGACACGTAAAAGGACACTCTAGTGCTATAAATTAATCGGCAAATACGCACGCAGTTGTTTATAGATATGAAACTTTTTTAAGAATTATTCTCATTTCTGCAGTTGCCAGCAATAATTTTCAAGCGACTTCTTTGTAAAAGCATTTAAGCAAAAAAGAAAAAAAAACAAGTGCTATAACTTTCGCTGTATAGTTTAACATTTGACCAAACATAAACCCACACACACAGATACAGACACAGTTAAGCTTACAGCCTCTCTTTCACACAGACAAACAGTTTTGTCCCGTTTCTTATTTACGAGTATTGTTTTTTTCTTTTGTTCTTGTCTATTATTTTAGGCCTACAAAAATATTGTGGTTTACCCAGCATGTTTAGTATTCAAAGAAACGTGCACATTTTTTATATTTCGCCACACATTCTCATCATTCACACAGCCATAAAGGAAAACCTTAAATAGACAAAAGAAGTCAACAGCAACAACAACAACAACAACAAAAACTGTACTGTAACAAAAAACTTTTGATTTTTTGGGATTATGGCTAAAATGCGGCAACGACTCTTTTTGTATAATTGTACACTTGTACTCGTATGTCCTGCCATTGTTGCCTTTTTAACATTTCACTTTCATCGCATTGTTAGAGATTTAGTAAAGTTTACTTCCTCTTCTTTTTTTTACTTGCTGTCTATGTGGTTTGAGTTTAAGTGCGTATGCTGCTGTGTTTTTATTTTTAAATGCATACATATGTATCCTGTTTCCTTTTCAATTGTTTTCCTTTTTTCTTTCTTTTCTGCTTCTTGTATTACACTCTTGTGTTAATAACTAAGCTTTTACAGTTTTCTTACTTTTTCATTTGATTTTAACATTTCTTATGTCAACTTACAACATACTCGTACAAATTGTCTTTATCCGCAAGTTGCACAAAGAGTTTTATTTCTTTTTAATTCTTGCTGTAAACCACAATAAGAAACAAAAAATTTCTGGCACAGTTTGTTTTACGGTTATTGACCAAGTTATGTGATTGTTAAAGACACTTGATGTTAAATGTGTTTACTATATCAGTGATGGTATGAGAAAGTGTGAGTGTGTGCATGCATATGTATACAAATGGACAAGGACTTGTTTATTATTAATTTCATATATTTTCCTGTTTATAAAGCGAGTAAAATAGTTGGATGCTTATCAAAGATTCATAAGCAATTAGATTAATGAAATAAGTTTTTTTTTCTGAAGCAGACTTCCTTTCGTTGCCTATTCTACGGTCATTGGCGTAGCTAAAATGTTTGGCCAATATTTCTTTTGGGGGAGGGGCAGCCATTACGACTGTTCATTTTCCTGAGTTATATTAAAATAGATAAATATAGCTAATTTTCTCTCGTTTTTGCATGAATTTTGAAAACCCCGATCTAGCTTTTTTTTTACTAGTCGCTTTTTACACTTCGATATGTTTTGTCACTAAATATAGAAACGAAAAAAAGTTCGAGCAAAAATTGTTAAAACAACTTTTATCCGATTTATATTTTCAAACTGCCCAAGCACAGTTTCCATTCCATTTCATAAGCACAAACGCATACATTCATCCACCTTCTTATATATTCAATTACTATCAAAATAGAATACGTTTCTTATACACAAATGTGGTAAATTTATTTTTTACAAGCGAATACTAACTTTAACTAACCGGCTGCGGTGGCGTATAATGAATAAAAACTCTGAGTATCATGCGTATATTTACTTTGTCCAAATAATGTAACAATACGCATTTGCCCTTCTATTTACAGTTGTAGAGTATTTTAGTTTATAGCAAAAATGAAGTAGAGATACTCTGGTGTGTTGGCATCGACTGTAGCAATTCATGTGAGTGAACGAATTGTTGGTGCTACAATTATAATTATACACAGTTACTTAAAGTAAGAGTAAGTAAGAGTATTTGCGTAATTTTTTTTTTTTTATTAACAAACACATTTTACTTTACTTCACATGTCAAACTTTTCATGCTTAAAAATAGTTCATGCTTAAAAATCGAAATTTTTTTTGTGAAATAAACTAAAATTTTGTACATTCTACGAAAATATTTGTAGCTTTTGCAGGAAAACAGATTTCGTAATTTTACGAATTTCGTTAAGTTACAATAGTTATTGCGTAGAATTATTTTTAAATATTTTTGTTTATTTCATTGAATTTAGAAGAAATTTAAACACTTAAATAGAATTGGAAATTTCGTAAAAAAATTTTTCTTAAATCTACCAAACTTTTCTTAAACACAAGAATATGCAGTTTTCTGTTACAAAAGTATCCTGAATTAAATGTAAGAATAAAAACTGTTGTTCTGTTTTATATTTTATCTGTTTTTTTATATTTTTTGTTAAGTACATTTTACTAAAAATTATTGTTATAAAAAATAAAAAAAAAATATAATTTTATTTTAATCGCCAGTTTGATTCTTAAGTCCCAGTGCAAAATTTTGTTTACTATAATACAGAGGCTGCAACAATTTCCTTAAAAGAAACTAACTGCCGTATGGTACACTCAAAATATTTCATAGGTAAAATAAACGAAAAATGTGGGTTATTTTACGAAAATATTCGCTGTTTTTACGGTACAAAATACTTCGTAAATAGTAGAAATAGTATTTGTTTATTTTACAAAAAATATTTTTTTGTCTGCAAATAACAAAATTTTGTATTTTTACAATTTTTTTCGTAAATTTACGAAAAACAATTTTTATATTACGAAATAAATTCGTGAATCATGAAAAGTAATTTTGTGTTATATACGAAATTTAGTGTAAATTAAAATCTTTAATATATAAAAATCTGAAAAAAAATATATTTTCGTACATTTGAAAAATAATTTTGTTGAACAATCTGTAATTCTTGAAATTAAAGGTCGTAATAGTTATGAAAATAAAAAGATAATTTAAGGGGAACTGTTACAGCCTCAGACATCAAATACATATTTTGCACTGAAACTCACGAATCAAACTGGGAATGCTTGGAACACAACTGGTACGAACAATGAATTTTTCTTTGTCATATAAAATAAAACACATTTTTTCATATGAAAATTAACACAACACCGCCGTCGAACGAAATTCGTCGTGCATGACGAACTCTGCGATAGGTTTATTTCTATTTCTTACTTTGATGAATTATCCAATTACAAGATCTGTTACTTTTTAGTCGTTGGTGTGCCGTGGACCACATTTTGTCGATCGTGCGAGTTGTATTCAAAGTATAAGCCAAAACCTAATTTTTTATCAATAATTTTTTATACAATATACATATACAGTGACATGAAAATAAATGGAGAAAATATTAAAAAATAAAACAAAACAAAATAAAAATGTTTTATTTTTCCTAAATTCAATAAAATAAATGAAAAACATGGTACTATATACGAAAATAATTGTACGAAATAATTTTTGTAACTTAACGAAATTCGTAAAATTATGAAATCAGTTTTCCTGCACAAGCTACAAATATTTCGTAAAATGTACAACATATTTCGTTTACTGCACAAAAATCAAATTACGAAAATGTTTTTCGTATTTTTAAGCATGAAATATTTTGAGTGTACCTCACATACATACGTGAGGTAGAACATATTAAATAAACAGCAACATATTTTATTTATGTTACAGATTTCATCAGCTGATCCGTCAACTCACGATACGAATCTACTTATTTCATCATAAAAAAAAAATGTTTTGGTTTAGAAAAGGTTTATAAATCACATTTTTCATTTAAATTGCTTTTATAAATCAAATTTATTTCGTATGAATAAGGTCCTTAATGTTTCAATGTTACACTAACATAATTGGGCATATTCTCATATATCCTCATATGATAATACAGTGCTAGGGTAATACGGTACCTTTTCAATGCAAAATTTTCATTTTATTATACTCAAACGAGAACAGCCCCGAATATTAATAAAATTTAAAATGAGTTTGAAATGTATTTTATTTAAACATTTTCATACAAAATTTTCTTAAAATGGATTTAAAATACATTTTATTTTTTTTTATAAATATGGGGGTAAAGCTTTGTTATCATAACATATTTACATCAAAACAAATTATGGTTATATTTTATGAAACTATGATTATTTTGTTATGGCTAAATAAATAAAGAATAATATATTTGCAATTCAGCCATATTAGTTTAAAAATTTCATTTATTTCATTAAACGTATAAATTGCCATCAATCATACAATTCATGCATTAAACACATTCACGACAGCAGGCTTCGACTACACGACTACAAATGCCGCTAGGAATAATTGTAGCTAAGTAGCCAGCTATTAATTATTTTGAAGAGTTCAGCAGCATCATGACCACTTTATATTCAATTATACGGCCCTGTTCAGCAAATCAGGACATTTAAAATCAGGGTGATTTCAAAAATTTATGAAAGCTATATCATTGCTCTGTAAATTGTACGATTTATAGCGTTGGAAGTTGGAAGAAAATATTCTATTATAAATGACATGAACCTAAAGTACAATAAAAACCTACTAGTTTACTTTTGAAATCACGTGATTTGAAATCACCGTAATTTTCAGAACAGGCCGGATAAATACATATTTCAGTGGTGCCACGTTCAAATATTTCGCATTTGTAAAAATAAAATTGCTTATTTAAAATGTACTTACATCACGTAAACATATAAAAATTAATCAATTAATTATGTTATATAATATTTAATAATTTTAATCTGCCATTCATTTCACATTTTGCATTATATTGGCAGCACTGCATTTTCTCACTTTCAGCAACAACAAAAATAGAAACTGGTATAAGTGGCTGCAGCTACAAAAGTGGTCATTTAGTCGTGTAGCAGTGTTGTCTTAAAAATAAGCATTTTCATATCTAATACGCGCTTATACGCTCGGCTTATTTGCAAATAAAACTGTAAATTTTTGTCATATTGTTGTTTTTATTGCGACTTACTAATTCAGAGAACTTTTCACGATTAACGCACTATTTGCAAATAAAATGCTTGAGGTTGCCACACTTTCAAATGTTTTCTAATAAAAAAGAACAAATTGATAAATATCGCACAAAAAACATTAATAGAAGAAAATAAAGACAATAAAAACAAATTATTATTTGTTATTTTACTTATTTACACATAATGTTTTAAAATATAAATTATATTTCTATAGAAGTGCTACCAAGTTTTTATACATTTACAATGAGGTATAAACAGTGAGTTAATTTATTTGCAAATATTTTTATTTGCAAATAGTGCGCGTATAAACGTAGTAATACACAAATATATTATATTTTTGACCGATTGTAGTCGGTAGCCTGCTGTTGTAAATCATAATATAATTGCGATCTTAGATTATAGTGGACTCAACTTTGATTTATCTTTTTATGTCATGAACATGGAGCTTAGTTTGTTGTAAAATTGTTCTTTTTTTTAAGAAAATAAAAGGCTATCAAATAGTCCTAAAGCAAGATTTTATTTATTTATATCATAATTTTAATTTAAGATTTTATTGCTTAGCACACAAGCCCACCGTGCTTCTTTGTATATGTATGTATATATACATATGTTCTATACATATATAGAAAATCTTCTATATAATAAATTTAACATACTTTTATAGAAATAAAAAAAAGAAACTTAAAATCTATTGTAAACTCACCTTAAATTTTTGCACCACTCGCCTCAAACACTTTAAGGCAATAGAGGAAATGAGAGCAAAATTAATGATTTTCACATGGTTAAAGAGCAAGAGAAGGGTTCGTTAGAAAGTAGTAAATTTTTTTTCTGGAGTTCGTTGTTGATTGTTGTTGCTTTTTTTGTTTTTTTATGTTTCTTTTGAAACGTTTGTATTTTTTTCATAAACGCACATTGTGAAGGCCGGCCTCCTTATTGACCCACATTTGATAAATCACTACATAGAATTCATGCACAGAGATTTTTTTTTTTTCAAATTAAGAACACACTTACACACTCACAATAGAGGCATTCTATTACATGAGTAAATAAAACAAAAACTCAGAATAAAAAAACAAGCAGCAAAATTAAGTGAAGAGAAAATAAAATAAACATGTACTCGTATGGTTACAATAGAACAACGAAACAACATAAAAATAGCATAAAGTTGTTGGATGTAAACGCGTATGTGGGTGCTTACATGTATGTACACATGTATGTATGTATGTATATACATATGTACATATATGTATACATACGTGCGAGTATTTCTTATTTCATTCAAAATGTTTGAAGTTTCTGTGCCTGACAGGGGGTGGGTGTAAGGGCAGCAAACAGAGAACCAAGTGCTGAGAATAAAATGTATATAAAAAAAAATAACAGTACCACTTGATGTGATATAAGAATAACGTTGAAGTTGTTGAGGTTTTGTTGGCTGCAGCTGAGCCTTTTTTATTGCTGCTTTTCAAGTGCAAACACTAAAAGTGGCATATTTTGTTCAAAGCTCTTTTTATTATAAAAAAAACATCATAAACAAACATCTGAACTCGAAATGGACGAAATGCTTGTTTTTTTTATTTTTAGGCACGTTTCTTATTTTTTCTTCTGCAGGTACATACACATATGTACAAATGTATGTATGTATGTATGTTTGTTTTTAATTATTACAACATAAACATAATTAAACGCAAAACGGTTGGTTATTATTCATTATGAAAATGTGAGTCAAAGGTCTAAAAGTATGCCCGTAAAATTCTGTTACTATTGAATTTTTTTACTTCAAACACCATTTTCATTTGTACTTTTGCTTCACGCTTTACAATTTATATAATTAATAATTTATTTTTGTTTATATTTTGTATTATCTGATGTTTACACTATGTGCTTCTCTATCACAATTTATTTGCACTAACTTGTTCTTCATACATTTTAGTCATGTACATTTCACAATATTCTCTCTCTCTCTCTCTCTCTGACTACATCTTCAGTTTATACATTTTCTTTCAAATTTGTTTAGTTCTAAAATAAAACATTTTCCCACCATTGCGAAATACCAGGCAAAATAGAATAAAAAGAAAACACAATTCAAAAAAAAAAAATCACAAGCGAAAATATACTCGAAATAATATTTGCTGTTCTGTTAATTAAAAAGCCAAACAAAAATATAGAGATATTTTGTTGTATATATTAAGGCGTTTAACTATTTATTATTACTTAATAAAATTAAAATACATAATTTCTCTTGCTACGATTTTACTTTAAAACTTTCACTTTCATTCTCTATTACACTGTTTCTTCTGTGCTCAAATTTTCTATTATATGTAATTTACTTTTGCACAAAATGTTTTTCTTAGCTTTACAATATATTTTTGAAATATATGAAAAATAAATTTTATTCGTTCAACGTCCGCGTTTTACAACCGTTCCACGAGAAAGTATGTGCTTGAAAGAGTCTATGGTTGCGACATACAGTTTTTGCGTCTTCTTTCAATTTATTTCTGCTTAAAATAGTGGGAAATTTTTGTTTGTGTGTGCGAGTGTTTTTAAATGCGTTTAACTGTTTTCCTCGAACAGTGTTGCCGTAGTGGAAGTATATTAGTGTTTTGTTTAATAACCGAAAAGTACAAATGTTGAAAATTGATTAAGACTATTTTTGTAAATATGTACGAGTATGTATGTATGTTGGAGCGAGTCACCTTGTATGGAGATGAAAAACACGACTTTGTTACCCCTCTCAAATCAAAGATCGGTCTTTTTAATAAGGACTCCAAAAGCATTTGAAGGGTCTAGCAACGACCGTTATTCTATAAAAACTACTGTTGTTGTTTAAGCATTTTTATAGCAGGAGCTACTTATATTAAAATAAATTATTTTTTAAGTATTATTTGATTTGAGTCATTGCTAATTTATTCCTGTTGTTAGTTCTCGTGAACACTTTTGCGAAAACTTTTAACAGAAATGAGTTTAAAATGACTCAAATCAAATAATACTTAAAAAAAACTCATTTTCATCTTAAAAAGAAATGAAATATTTTTTTCTGTTATAAAAAATTTGGGAAATATATATTTTGTTTTATTTTTACTTGCACTGAAAAGTAAGTCTTAAAAAAGCATTTTAAGTATATTTACAGTATATCATACACATATTGCAATTTTGAATTCCAATATTTCGTTTGCAACATTTCTTTGGTTGGTTAAAAATGATTCCCTCTATTTTGTTCTATACCACCTTCCTGTACAAATAATGTTGACGCAAGACAACAATTTATTCTAAATGTCAATTTTTTATTCGACATGTTACTTTTAATATGCTGAAAATTCTCTCCAAGAAAAATTTGTTTTGTGCCATTTTTGGATAATTACACAGAAATCGGCAACGCTGGTTTCATTTGTGTTTAATTGAGCAAATAAACAAAAGCAAGTCGTTGCCACGAAGTAATTTTAATAATCAAAAGTAAACGGTATTCACAGTAATGTTGCCATAATAGAAAAATTATGCTACTGATTTCATCGTATAGTTGTGGTAATGGAAAAAATTTAAAGATCATTTTATGCACAGAAAAAAAGGATTGTAGCTAAAAACAAATAGTTTGTTGAAGTTTACTTTTTTCCACATTTATTTTTGTTAGATTTTAAAGTAATTTCAATTGAAGTTATTGTTATATTGACAATACGAATTTTTTAATTTCCATCCAATTTTGATCATCATAATTGTTGTATTAACAATATATTTTTTTATACACAATCACAACACTGGAAACGCTTTTTTGCCCATCTTTGAATAACACTAACGGGCTTATGTATAAGAAAAAACTGGAGTGACGACATTGAACTAGATGCTAACGAGTTCCTCCATACAATTTGACATTAAAAATCGGCGCATAATGTAGTTTTAACCCACTATTAAATCCTAGCATGATTTTTAATGTAAAAATGTATGGCAAAACTCGTTAAGATCATATTCAATTTTGTCACTTATACATAAGGCCGTAAATGTCCTTGGGCGGAGTCGAACCGGCAAACTCTGGACTAATAAACTAACTAAGCAACTCGTTATTAAATACGCAAGTAGTGAATATATGCCAAACATGTTTTTTTTTCCGTTATTATAGAATTTAATACATAATTTTGTTGACTAATTTAATTCACTAGAAAAATGTACATTTTTATATCAGTAATGATTATTGTTAATTTTTAAACTAAATGTTAACAATTTGATTTGTTGGTTGCATTTTGATGATATTTTTTTCTGTGTATGTAGGTTAGCTTGACTAAAATTAGGATTAACTATCCAAAACCGAAATATTCTTTAATACGAAATACAATTTTCTTCTTCTACAAAGTTACGTGAACTCAATTTTGAAAAGACTTTCAAAATCTTTGTAATTTTGCTATAAAACGCAGCAGAACATAAAAATAAACTGAGCAACACTTTTTTCTGAACGTTGGTGCATGTTCTTTTTTTAGGATTTTTTTCTCTTGCTCTTAAGGAAAATAATATTGCCAAGCTTACCTCTCAAACAAAGCATTTAATAAAAAAAGAAATATGTAAGACAAATTAAATTTTTCTAACAATACTTTTTCATATAGTTTCACTTGTTTTATTTACAAAGAGCTTAATATTCATGTAAGAGAATTTTTATAAAGCGCATGTCTCTGCCATCAAGTGTTGCCAAATTACTTTAGCTGCAACACTGCATTTTTCAGCTGAATTCAGAAAGAAACGTTCTTTGTAAATATTTTCATTCAGTATTTTTTTTTTTTTTCAGCTAAACTTTTAAAGAAACTTTTTTTTTATAAATTTTCTCGATAATTTCATTCAACATAGTAACTGTCTTATTCATAAAAAATAATTTTGCCTTTTAAGGAGTTTATAAATTGGAAAAAAAATATGGAAAAAACTTTAAGAATTTTAATAAAGGGAAATACTTTTTGAACCAATTACAGAGTAATGAGTTGTGTTTATTCAGGTAACACCTAGAATCACTAGTTGGCAATCATTGATTAAGTGTTGCTTGTCTTAAAAAGCACATTTTGTTTATTTATTAAAAATAATAAATTTTATTTATTTGCATACTACCTTTTTTAATTTAATGCTGTCGAAGGTTGCGTAATCGCTGTGGAGCAGGCTTGCGAAAATCAGGAATTTTCTAAGTTCAAAAATTTTTTGCGAATAAGGCAGAAAGTTTATTTTTCAAATATTCCAGAAAAAGTTGAAACTAGTGCAAAAAATTTTGAGTTAGCATCATTGCGGTTATTGCATTGATGATTACCTCTCTCTCTCTCTTTAACTCACACTGAATTTCCCACTCTCATTGAAATACCTTCAATCTAAAACATCTGCTAGACATTTATTAAAGTCTTATTTTTTGGGTATTTCCTTTTGCAACCGATTTAAGTGCTCAATTAATAATTCTCTTTTACTTGAGTGGTTTTGCCAAGCACAAGCAACTCCTCGTAAGTCTGTTAAGGCTCAGGTAGCCGACTGTAATGTAATGTAACTGCAATGGTAGGAAACAGCTGATCGATATTGTTATGTGAAAAGTAATGAAAATGGTTATAGAGATGTAATGTAACGTAACCTACTTTTCATATATAAATATCGATCAGCTCTTTCTTACATTACAGTTACATTGCATTACAGTCGGCTAACTGAGCCTTTAGGATTATCTTGGGTTAGAAGGGAAGTAAAGCCCGCACATTAACTAAGAAACTTTGTCAGAGATTAACAGTTTTTTTTTTATATAAAATAAATTTTGCAGCAAAAGCAAAAGTTATTTTAAAATTAATAATATCGCGCACAACTGCCGAAAAAGTTTAAGCGATAAAAATTTCGCGCTTAATTTTTTTATGAAAATCGATTATTTGCGATTATAGACAATCAAAATTAAATCTATTTTATATTTCAGTAAGAATTAAATTGGTATTATAAATAAAAGTAAATTAAAAAGACTATTCCAGGGTTGGAAATTGAAACTTTTTCTCTATAAACTATACATATTTTATATCTTAGAAGGTAATAGATTGCTATAAAAGACCACAAAAGCCTTAAAGGATGATTCCAAGGTTGGAAGATTTAACATTTTTCAGGGTATATAAAAGTCATATTAATTTTTTTCTTTTTCTTGTAAATTAAATATATTTTATATTTTAGAAAGAAGTAGATTGGTAGTAAAAATACAAAAAAAACTTCTCCAGAGCTGGATATTTTATAATTTTTGTGGTGCATAAGAGTAACTAAATAAAACTAATTTTTTCTTAAATATTTTTTCTTAGAAAAAAATAATTAAGTGTTAAAACTTAGAAAAATTAAAATAACCATATCCCAGGGTTGGAAAACTTAAACTTTTTTTATATTTATAAATTTTTTTTAATTTTATACATATATTTTGTATTTTAGGAAGAAATATATTGGTAGTAAGAAAATGCAGCTCCAGAGCTGGAAATTCAAAACTTTTTCTTGGTATATAAAAAAACAAATTTTTTCTTAATAATATTTTTATATTTTAGAAATAAATAAATAAGTGTTAAAACTCAGAAAAATTTAAGTATTTTTCCAGGGCTGGAAAATTTAATTCATATTAACTTTTACTTTTTCTGTATATTTTATTTTCAATAAAAAATAAATTAGAGTATAATAGAAAACAGCTCCAGAGCTGGAAATTTTAAGCTTGCTTTGGTATATATGTATGTACATAAGATTAACTTAACAAAACTAATTTTTTCTTTATTAATTATATGTATTTTTATATTTGTTTTATATATATATAATTCAGTATTAGATAGAACTCAGAAAAGTAAAAATATGATTAGAGGGTTGCAAAATTTAACCTTTTTTTTTTGGTAAAAACATAATAACTTTTTTTTCTTTTAATTAAACATATTTTATATTTTAGGAAGATTTTTACTCAATTTCTTTTAAATTTTGACATGAATGTCTAATTGGACCATAAACAAGGGTACTCATTAGTCTTGCAAAACTTTGTGAGAGCTTATCATGCTCTCAGCAAACATAGTCACCTGGACTGTTGAGACCATCTGATATGGTCTTAACAGTCTGGTTTAAAGTTGATGCCCAAATATATGTAAGTGGCACAAAGAACGACACTAAAAGCTACACTACGAAGTGAAATGTAAAGAAATTAGCTTAATTTAGCCTCAAAAATCTAAGCTGGCAACACTGGGCATAACTAATTAAAATTGCTAAAATATGTTAAATACTTTCTGTAAATAAAACTGATTTTTGTCAATTAGGCACCTAAATATCGCCATGTCCTTAAATAAAAAATTTAGTCAACATATTCATACCTTTGGCGAGATGATTTATAATCCTAGATGACGAGATCATATCACTTTCAGCAAAATTGGAACACTGATATTTATTAAAAAAAACATCAACATAAAAGTTTAAAAATTTTAATAAAACTGAAATGTGTCCCTTAAATTGTGCTAATTTTAAAACTAATGCAATTTAAGTCCAAGCTTTAAAATAAGTTCACATATACAAATGTAATGCATGTGTGTATGGGAATCTCTTAATTAAGTTTCATTTTATATATTTATAAACTTCGAATTTGTATAAATCATTAATGATATGTCTAAGGGATTTTAATAAATTAAATGGCACTTTTGTGTATAAAACACTATGGAAAATAGCAGGGATATTGGCTTTAAATGCCAAAATTATATCTCACTTGTAAACTAACGCACACAATATGCAAACATATGTACGTATATATAAAAAAATCAGCTAGTGTGAGTTTGTATACACCCAGTTGACCAGTTACCAGTTTTGCTGTTTTGCACAAGCACAGAAATTCCTAAACTCCAGTTCAAGCTGGAACAATTTTTGTTCGGAATTTTTTGCTTGCTGCATTTACTTTTAATAATCGGTACTCGTATATATTATTATTCAATGGCATAAACATTATCAGCTGCTTCTTTCTGGTCATTTTAACTTGGCAGCACTGATTTTACTACAACGAAAACAAGGTTGCATTTTATTAAATCTAATTAAAACCAATCAAAAACTTGTTATTAACAAATCAGGTTTTAAGATTTGGTTGGTTGGAGTTAAACCAGGTTTTTAGAGTTGGTTATAACGAAAACAAACAACATTCATTAACATCAATATACCGTCGATTACGTCACTTCCGTCCAGCAAGCATTTTCGATGATACCTGACAAATATGGCCAGCAGGATTTAAATTTACACACACATATATATATATATATATATACTCGTATAATACAAAAGGATTTTGCATAGAAGTGACTGGCAGGCAGTGTGTGTATGTGTCTGTGTATATGTGTGTGCAAAATGTAATTGTTTGCGTTTATCTATGAGCTTGTAATCAATAAATTTATGGTAATAAATGAGCTTTAATTTATAAATTATGTATTCATGAGAAAATTGTTTTTGTGTGCATTTTATTTAAAAACATTATTTTTCATATACTCTGCATACATAGATATATGTACATATGCATGCTTACAGACATACACACACACATATGAAGATTTTTATGTGCCATTTTTATTTGCTGTTTATTGTTAACAATGAACTTTACACAGTAATTTAATGTGAATAGTTACATTATTAAATATTTCTATTCAATTTTTAAATTTAAAAGTAAAACAAACAGAAAAATAATTCTGTGAAGATAAAGTTTCCGTTCGTTTTATTAAAAGAAACTTGGTTTGCATTCAACATTTTCTATAGAAATGCAACGAAGTTAAAAAATATTTATGCACAGCATAATTTTTATGATGTCGAATAGAATAAATTTGCGAATATTTCCACAGAAACTTACAAAGCTTGGAATAATCACATAAAAATTTCTAATTGTTTCCTTTTCTTTAAGACAACCATAAACCCACTATTACGAAAAAAATAATGATTAAGCTGTTTGCAAAAAAACATAAAATCCCTGAAACTTAATTTAATTTCTCTAATTTCTATAAAACATTAAGAACAAAAAAAAAAAAAAATACACTAGAAAAACTAAAAGTGTTTTTACTAACATCTTAAAATAAAAGTGTATCAAGAGGTCACGCACACACACACACACACATACACACAAAAACATTTACGCACGTACGCTTACAAAGACGGCCTTACAAGGATTTTTTGGAGAAATAACTTCAACAACAATTCTATTCGTTCGTATTCGCTGCAAATGCTGGCTGGTCTGTCACGCAAGTGTGTCAAACGTGATCAATGTGAATAATAAAAATAATGTAAAAATAATCATGCGCATGTGCGTGTGTGTGTGTATGAGTGTGAAAACGTTTGTGATTTTCAGTCACGTCTAGTGTATGTTTTTTTCATAAAACAATATTAATTTACCCACAATGCGGCTGAAGAAACGCATTTTTAGCATTCAGTGCTAACAGTTTATTTATTTATACATTCTCAAAGGACTCCTCTTTATACTATTCCCTTCACCAGATATTGTAAGGGTATAAAAAAGTTGGCCATTGCTTGTGTAATTTATACAATATTCATATAACAGGTATGGTGTCCGTCTGTACGTCTGTCTGTAGGTGAAACCAGAATAGCGAGAGACTTCGCTCTAAGCCCAATGCATCAGAAATTGTCTTACATATATGGCTATTGCAAATAAGCAAAATTTAAAGGACGATTACAGGGCTGGAAAATGTGAATTTTTTTGGTATATAGAAGTAAATAAATAAAATTATATTTCTTTTTTCATTAATTAGAAATATTTGACATATTAAAAAGAAAAAGATTGCTATTGAAAATGAGAAAAACCACAAACAAGATTCCAGGGTTGGAAAATTTGAAATTTTTCTGGTGTATAAAAGTAACTAGCTTGAACATATTTTTCTATTTTTTATAAGTTAGAAATATTTTATATTTCAAATAAAACTAAAAAAATATTTCCAGGGGTGGAACACCTAAATTTTTTTTTGATATACAAAAGTAACTAACGAAATTATATATTTTTTATAAATTAAAAATATTTCATATATAAGAAAAAAATAGGTTGGTATTGAAAATTAGAAAAATCTAGGACACTTCCAGGGCTGGAAAATTTTACCTTTTGCAGGTGTATAAAAGCAACTAGCTTAAGCATATTTTCTATTTTTATTAAATCTTTTATATTTCAGAAAAATCTGCGAAATCAATAACACAGTTCCAGAGCTGGAACACTAAAACTTTTTTTTTGTATAGAAAAGTAACTAGCTAAACTATATTTTTTATTAATAAAAATATTTTATATATAAGAAAGAAATATGTTAAAATTGAAAATTAGAAAAATCAAAAACACGATTCCAGGGTTGGAAATTTTTAAAATTTTTTAGTGCATAAAAATAACTAACTAAAACAATATTTTCCTTATTAGCTAAATCAACTTCATATTTTAGAAAATCGAAAAAGTCAAAAAGAAGATTCCAGGACTGGAAAATGTAAACTTTGTTTTAGTATATAAAAATAGCTAGCTAAAACTATTTTCTTTTTGTTTATATATTAGGAAGAAATAGATTGGCATTAAAAAACGGCCACAGGGCTGGAACATCAAAATTTTTTTTTGTTGTATAAAAGTAAATAACTAAACTATATTTTTCTTATTAATTAAAATTATTTTATATTTAAAAAATAAATAGATTGGTACTGAAAATTAGAAAAATCAAAAACGCGATTCCAGGGTTGGAAAATTTAAACTTTTCGTGGTGTATAAAAGTAACTAGCTTAATTAGACACATTTATATATTTTATTTTAAAAAGTCAGAAAAACTAAAGGGTTGGCAAGTCAAAACTTTTTTAAGTACATAAGAGTAAATAGGTAAAACTAAATTGTTTCTTTATTTATTAAACATATGTATTTTATATTTTAGAAAAAAACAGATTGGTATTGAAAATCAGAAAAATCAAAACTGTAATTCCAGAGCTGGAAAACTGAAGCTTTTCATTGTAAATAATAGCATTTAACTAATTAAAATTTACTTTTATTTTTTTTTTTTTTATTTCTTTATCATATTTCATATTTTAGGAAAAATCTTTGCTTAAAAGTTTATTGATATTAAACAAATTTTTATATAAAAATCAAGTTTAACCATACAATCATCAACTTTTATTGCTGCTATGTACAACAGGGAGTATCACTTATTTAACGAAGAATTATCGTATATTACTTATTATACTAATAAGCAAAATTTAACCTCGATTGGACTGCTCATTGAAACGAATCCCTTTATTTTATAAAGTTTAAGGCATGTTGAATGTTAATTTAATTAGTTTAGAACATAATTCAGCATAATTAAACTATACTTTTTGTTTGTTCTTAAATTCAATATTTATTATAAGCCACATTCAGTTTTTTGTTAATTATGTTACTTTTAACAAAAACTAATTTAATATTGTACCAAACAATTTGCTTTCGACTCCATAAAAATGAAAAATGTGTGAAATTTTTGTGTGCAAAGTCATTTGCTTTTTTTGTTTTGCCACTAGTGCGTGCAATCGAAATTGTTTAACAAGATTTTATATAAGTATTTTATATACAAAACTTTTCACGAAAATGCAACAATTTCATTTTCAGTTGTTGCCAAAAAAATAAAACACCAACCGCCACCAGCTAAACAAAAACATTTACATTTTGCATATGGAAGGAGTGTGAACCAAGTTTTCAAAAAAGAAAAAAAATATCAAGCATATGCTTGTGTCTGAATGAATACCATGTAGGAAGTGTCACTGCATATTAAAACAGTACTGATTCATTATTGCCTTTGTCACAACTACTATTGACGAATTTTAGCCCAGATAATGGTTTTTACTGTAGAAATTAAACATATGCGTGTCACTGAAAATTTACTATTGATATTGGTACCATTGACTAGGCAGTTCTTTTGGGATATATAATCTGCATTCAAAACAAAAGTTTTAAAATTTGTTTTTGTTTTGAAAAAGGGTGCAAAAATGTCAACGGACTCGACATCGATAAATCGGCCTTATCACTCTCAGCTGCAGCCCCTCGAGAGTATATGTCTAAAAAAATGTTTTCTACTCATCAAAAGCAAATATTAATATGTAGAAACTCCGTGGACCATGTCTCCAAAAAGTCACCAAAATAATCGACATAAGTGGAGACTTGGAGTAGTAAGGATGCCTAGAAGGGCTTTGTACTGCTTCTTTTAGATGTACAAGGACTGCTTGTTCCATTTAATACTCATATCATTTTAAAATGAAAAGAATAATAAATTTATAACTGTAAAAGTTTCGATAATTTTTGTTACGAGAATCACTTCCTAACTCCTGCGTTGTGGCAGAAAGAGCATAGCTCTAAAAATAATACTCCTTCACTTCTCCTTTCTCATAGAAGGGAATGTGAAATGTGTATCTTATCTTTTATGCGAAAGAGGCGAGACCTTCTAAAGGGTGTTTTTAAAGAGGTATGGAATTTTGGAATGATGGAATAAAACATAAATGAATTATATAAATTGACATGAAATTTACTTTATTCGAAAGATAATTTTCTGAGATTATAATTTAAATATGACTTCTGGTATATGACCGCCACGACTGGCTTAGGCGTAGTCTAATTTGTAGGTCCAATTTTCAATAATTTCTGCCAACATTTAAGGCCGTATATTGGCAAAAACGCGACGAATGTTGTCTTCGAAGTGGTCAATCGTTTTGGACTTATCGGCGTAGACAAGTGTTTTCATATATCTGCCCCAGCCTAGCGGCGTTAAATCGCACGATCTTGGTGGATAATTCATGGATCAATAAATCAGTTGTGGCACAAGCTGTGTGAAATGTTGCGCCATCCTGTTGAAACCACAGCTCTTGCACATCATGGTTGTTCAATTGATGAAGGAAGAAGTCAGTAATCATGGCTCCATAAATGCGGAAAGATTGATTCGGGTCTTCATCTATGCTACGCTTTACAGCAGCAATCACTTCTTCTCTACGCACTTTACGACGTCTCTGTGGTTGCGTATTATCATTTAGAGTGAACGTGGTGGGAAAACGTTATGTTGACCGTAAAATAGATGTAGTACGCCGTATGTATTTCGAACAGAACCATGACTTTCAAAATAAACTTGTACAATTGGGAGGCGTTATTCAGATGTCAATCAGTGTTGAAATGCCAAACCAAACTTAAAATAAATAACTTGACATCTGACAAAATGGCCGA
This sequence comes from Nowickia ferox, assembly GCA_936439885.1. NCBI lineage: Eukaryota > Metazoa > Arthropoda > Insecta > Diptera > Tachinidae > Nowickia > Nowickia ferox. The sequence goes on from OW387027.1 coordinate 75,582,031, forward strand.
CAGTTAAAAAAGTGTTGCCAACTTAAAGTTTTATAACTCTATAAAAACATATATATAAGAGAATAAGAATAGAAAAGAATACTAATTGAATCAAAAAATTCCTAAGCACGTTAAAGGCCTGTAGTAAGAAGGTTTACTGAGCTTTCCCGCTGGCATGAAGCTAAATATATGTGTGTGTGTGTGTGAATGTTGGGTATGTAAATGTATGTATATGTTAAACAAATTTACATATTTATTGTCTCTAAATTAAAGTGTTTTGAGTTTTTTATTTGTCCTGAACATTTTTACTACAAAACCCTTTTAATGAAAGATCAGTGGTTTTCTTTTCGCTCAGGAGACTATAAGCAAATAATAATAAAATTTTATCATGTAAATTTATACATGTATCTTTCAAATATTTTTGTTATTATTGTAAGTACCATTACAATGCAGCAAAGAAAACATCCCAGCATCGTCATCCCTTTAATATCTTTGCTATTTTATTTCAACTCTATTTGAGTGTTTTTAATTCAAGTGACAGGCAAACAGAACAAAGTGAAAGTTATTTGTTATGAAATAAAATTTCCTTTTATTTTTCATCACTTTGACTGATAAAAATAAGAAATTGTTTAGATAAGCGTCATTAACTGTTCGCCACATTAATAACACTTGCTTTTTCAACATAATATATTAATATAATATTGACATTAAGTTCATTTGTTTAAAGCTAGACGCAACAAAAATAAACAAAACTTTTTTTCTTGGCTTGGCCTGATAATAAAATTAATTGTTATATTATTCGTCTAATCAAACAGAACTAATTAATGCCAGTGTGGCTTTTTTCATTCGAAAGTGCTTCTAATCACTATAAGCCATGAGTTTTACAAGTGTTGTAAGAATTTTGCTTTCTAAGTTCTTAAAATAATTGAAATAAATACAAAAAAATACGAATAAAAAGTATCATCTACAAAGTAAAATAAATTAAAAAAAAAAAAGTTATAACGGCTGCAGCTAATTTACTAAGATCACTTAGATTTTTTGTTTTGTAAGATACTCGTATCTACTTTCTTATCTATTATCTATACTTTAAAAGGAAAGTATTGTTAGTTTAATATTTTTTTTAGTCTTCTGCAAACGTAAATAAATTTCATACCTAATTTTTTAATTACGCTTAAATAAATACAGTGAAAACTAGACCCGGTTCTTTAATAATAAAAGGTGCCCAAGAAGGAACTTCTGATCTTCACTTCTACAATATTTCTTTCCTAAAGCTGATAACAGTGATACAAAAATATAACGTGAACTGAACTAAGAGAAATGTTTTCCATACAAATAATTGTTAGTGATAAGAATGAAGGAGATAATACAAGCACACAAACATACAAAGCAATGTTGATCACAACATAGCAACAACTATAATGTTTTACCAAAAAAATAAATAAAAAAACACATAATCTAATGCAGATGTTAAATATAAAAATACAAAATTATAACGCTTTTAAGTTATTGAATATACAACGATGTTCCGTTTTCAACCTACCCACATACACACAAACGCAACAAAACGACAACACGAATTAATAACGTGATCGATAGCTGGATGTTGCTAACATTTAATGCTTAATGTTGAGTACAAAGAGAATGATGCATCAGCTAAAAGAGCAGTTTTGTGTTAAGAACACTGAAGTTAACATCGTGGTATTCGAACAGTGAACACTTTAACATTGTGTGTTGTTAAAAGCTCTGATATCAGTGTAGAGTAAATAAAGTTTTATACATAAAGTTATGTAAGAATTATATACTTGGGACATTTTTTTTAATGTAATTATACCAACCCAGTGAAAAAAAAATTGAAAGTCATTCTTAAGGGACTAAATTTTCATTGCTTCCACGAAATCAATATTTTTAATATGCAGATATATAATTAAAAATTGTATTTTAGTCATACTAGAATTCGCAATTCCTTCATAGTTTTCTAAAACTACTCACCATGCATTAAAAAAAAACCCCGATTTTTGTTAAGAAATCTATGAATTATTTTTGGTCTAAAAATGTATAGTGTTTTACTGAGATTTACTTAAAAATGATTTTTCACGCTTAAATTCGTATAAAAAGAAAATTATTGCGAAAATGAATAAATTTGTACACTTTTTTTAGAGGAATATATTTCTATAGAACGTCAAAAGGGAAATTTTTTATAACATCACTTACAATTCGGTTATTAGGATTTGAAAAAGAGAACTTCTTGCAATAACAAGCCTCTGTAAAAATCATTAGAAATTATACAAATTTGCACTACTTTCGAATCAAAAACTGTACATATCTTTGTCTCTTTTCACTATTCTAGTGAAGAAGTAGATTTTATTTTGAATGGGAAATCTACTAGACTTTGTTTAAATGTGTAAACGCACTATTATGGTTACTCAATGTTAAGATTTTTAATTTTTTCGTAGAAAAGCTAAATAAGTTACATTATTTTAATACGACTTGTTTTCTAAAAACAGATAATTATATATTTAGTTTTTTATTGAAAAAAAAATTTCCATCTGGATATTATATTTAATCAGTGCGCAGTTTTCTCATCTCAGCATGAGTTAAGCAAGTAATACGCAGAATAAACTTAATACGCGCAGTTTTTCCTTTGCAAAAGTTGTTTATTTATTTATTTTTTTTTTTGGGAATTGTAAGCGTGGGTGGTTTATTTTTCACGCACGATCACCCCCTCTAACGATTAAAGCTATTTGTTCGCACTCAGTTGTGTATTTATCAACGGATAAAAAATAAGGAACTTATTGTACTTATAATTTTGTTTGTTATACCAATTTAACATTTTGAATATGGGCATTTCCATGGGAAAATCCACTTTTTGTCGCGTGCGACATCAAGCAATTAAAATTGTATTTCAAAACAAAGTGGCTCATTGTTTTTTTCAAATGTTACCCAATATAGAGCTGCTGACGGCCTACTCAAATATATAAAGAAGAAAAAAAATACTTTTGTTTTCTTTGAAAAAAAAGCACATTTGTTTGGTGTCGCACGCGACAAAAAGTTCAGATTCCTGTGGAAATGCTTATATTTTCATGAAATTTGCTGTTCTTTTATTTACTAAGAGTGCAGGGTTAAAGAAGAGAAATATCGGTAGATAGAAAGCGTTGAAAGCGAGAAACTCCAAAGAATTTTTAACAACTATTTTCATCGCCTTTATTTCTCTATACTCGTGTTGAACAAATAAAGAAATAAAAAAAATTCATGCCATAAATTTTACGCAAAATTGTATTATCTAAGTTTAGTTTTATTTATTTATTTTCTTAAATTTTTTTTTTAATTAAAAATTAGAAATTAATTTGCAGTTTCTACAAGTCAGGCAGACGAGTCGTCTAAAAAATTTGTATGAAAATCACTCAAAAATATGAGTGCTTTCCATATAAGTTTTATACTAGAGTCGTCCGTCTGGGTTGTAGAAACAGGGGGTAAAACAAAAACTTTGTTGTCAAGACAAGATGTCAATAAAACTGAATAAACTCATTTGTTTTGTGCAAATTTTCGTTGAGATAAAGTTTTTTTTTTTGTTCAGTTAGAAATAGAAATGACAGAGAAAAACTACCTAAAAAAAATTTATGCAAAAAAAAAATTTTTTTGTTCGGACTAATGAGTTAAGCTAAGTTTATATTTATTTAATTATATTTATTTAAGAAATTCACTTTCAAACCTTTTTAGCCGCACAGCCAACATGAAGAATTTTCATTGACATTCACTTAACCCAAAATTTTTGTTGTACGTGCTTACATAAATCACGCGTGATTAAGCGTTGCCTTCCTCATATTTCTTTCTTACTACCCATAATTTATTACATGTTATTTAAACTGAATGTTACAAATAATTATATTTAGCTGAATCTCATTGGTGATAACATTAACAGGGTTAAGCAACGTTGAGGTATTTTACGGTCTCATGCTGTTATGCTGCTCTGCTGCTGTGCTGCTGTGTGATAAAGCAAATTGTAGGAAAATTACGGAAGCGAAATTCTTTTTATTTCCATTTCAGGAAGTTCTTAGATTTGATGGGATGGTGAGTAATTTTTGACAATCAATTAATCACCTTCATTACACAAGGGAATAATATTGAAAGTTTTTAAGAATTTCAGAGAGATAAAAATGTGGGATCCTTTTGCATTTTTATATGCGAGTATTCAATTCACTTTGAAAAATTTATACCAGATATGTCAAGAGAATTTACTTAAAAATTTCTGTTCACATCAGAGACATATCCAAATTAAAAGCGGCGAAAACAGTCACCTGGGCTCCAGGCGCAGTTCGCTTTGAGAAATTTATACTTTTTTCAAAAAAATAAAGAGTTAGGGCCACGATTTGTAGTTCTCATGCTGGCACCCGGTTAAATAAATCTGGAATTTTGCTCTACGTTTGCTGCATGATGCAATTATACAAAAGGAAGTTTTTGACATTCGTCCGATACAAAAAAATAAAGAACAAAAAGTTATCATATGAAATATGGCCGCTAACTAGTAAGAGACGCCTTGGTTTGCTGGGTATAAACTTCAAACTAAAAAATAAAAACATTTATAAAAAAGTAAAATTTTAAAAAACAATGCAATTTTCAGTACAGAGGCTTTAAGTTGTTTCAAAAATTAATTTCTTATATTTTTTTATACGCGTGTCAATATGAATTTTGTTGGGAAGTTTGCAAGAAGAAATTATGCTTTATGGAAAGGTATGTAAGTATATCAAACATTTTTAAATTGTAGAGCCTTTACCTAAGTTACCATTTATTTTCGCTATAAAGCAAGAAGTCAGCAAATACTAGAAATATATGTAGGAAGACTTAGCCGGGGTCCAAGCTACTGGCTATTATTTTCAGCCCAATCAAGCTGTAAAGAGCTTTAAATGATTCGAGTTTTTGATAAATATTTATTTTATTTAGTTGATTGTCTATGTGTTAAAATATTTTGCAAAACAAAACGGCAGACTTCTTGTGAGCAATGAGAAATAGACTGTCTAAGACTCTCTTGCGCGCCCTGAAGGAGAAAGGCAATTGTTTTTGGCAGATCTTGCCCCCCTCCCCCCCCCCCCCCGACGTGCAGATTTCAGCTTCATACTTATTCATCCTGGGGCCTCCAATTTAACCAACACAATGCAAATAACTCTCACGGTAGCATGATAATGGCGATCATATAATGCACGAAGTAAGCGCAACATTGCCCGCACAGAACACCAACATTGATAATATTTACCCTTAAGGCTGATACTCTGTTCAAAATTTCGTGCGAAATGCTGTTAAACTACATGTAAAATTATTTGCGAAATAAATTTGCAAAATTAGTACCCTGTAGCTCGTTTCTGTAATTCTCGCATCGAAAAATTTCTCACATGAAGTGTGAAACAAAAAATTCCATCGTTTCTCGATTTGTGAGAAAAAAGTGTTTCTGTAATTTAAAGTGAAAAGAAGCAACACTAATTTCGTTTTTATTGGAATATTTCCAACAATCAAGTGTCAAATGAAAAGAAAATGTTACAAAAATATTATTTCAATAACAAAAAAAGAAATAATTTAAAAGAAAAAGAAAATAAAATAATGAACAAGAATATAAAATGAATGCAAAATGCTTGAAAGAAGTTTTTCTATCAACTCAAAAAAATCAAAGATAATTTCCCAAAAAAAATCTAAATAAATGTGAACATATCGACTTTTTAATAATATTTTGGTCCAACAATTCGTTGCATATCTTCTTAACTAGTTTATATTTCATATTTTTATACACAAATTATAAAGTTCATATGTTTTTGTAAAATTTTGGTTGTTCTCGCACCACTTTAAAATGCGAGTTGTTTTGACAGTTCTTGCGAGAAACTTTTCACAAAATATTGTTACAGAAACACTTTTTCTCACAAATTTCCAATAACATACGTCAAAAACGGTAAAATGACAAACAGTTCTCACAAAAAGTAATTACAGAAACACTTGCATGTGAGAAACGATTTTTTGTTTCAATTCACATAGTTTCTTCTTCATTGCCATCGTTTTCTGTGAGAAATTTTTCGATGCGAGAATTACAGAAACGTGCTACTGTTCTTATTGAAAAAAACACGTAAAATCTATCTGGCAGCATGTTTTTCCATGCAATCCGACTCTGGCATCATTTTAGTTACAGCTGCGAAACAAAATGAGCAAGCAACAATGTTGCATACTTTCAAGCAATAAAAGCGAGAAATTTATAAAAAAAAACAACGAGAGTTGGGCTACATTTAGTACATGTCAAATTTTGCTTAATATTGCTGAAAATTTTTCACAACTTCGAATACATTACTTGGCTTTACTGGACATTAAAATTAACGTGAAATGTGTGCCCTTCCCCATAAATTGTGATAGCCAATGTTTGCGTTGTTGTTGTAAAGGTATACGATTTTCTAATTTTCTTCACCATTTTTTGCTCAACATTTTTTTGTTCATGAAATATATTTCACGTGGACACATTTTTATCTTTTTATTCCCGTTCTTTGCCAAAATAGATTGCAAAAATTTCAAACAATTCGACAGATGTAGCTTTAACACTATCTATCAATTGCCAAAGTTTGGAATAAGACATTTTTCACACCTGTTTCGTGCCGATAACGTATGTTGTATGTTGCCCATCTCCATCTCTTTAACGACACTTTTAAGATTATAAAAAAGATCTTATCTGATCTCATTAAATGCGTTTTTGTTTGATAAGATTGGCATCAAATCGCTTACAAAACTATTTGTTACAATAGATAACACATTATTGCTTAAATGCTTAACACGTATGTACATTAACAAAATATTTTTAAGAACAAATGCAAATAAGACATTATTAATGCTATTTAACCCTTTAGCATGCGCTTACTCTTAAAATATCAATGTTAGAATGTGATGTTTTCGCTTGATTTCTGCAATTATGAGATCAAACTTAATTATAATCAACAACGATCACATTAAAATGAACTAAATTTATATACGCCAGTGTACCAAAAGCCATCAGAGTGATTAATAAAATATTCATATTTAATAAAGATTAATAAAAAAAAATAAGAAAATGTCTTGTTGTGGGGATTTATGAAGGCGCATGGTAGTAAAAAATCTTGTTTTTATACAAGAAAAATCTTGTATAATGAATAATGCTAGGAACACAATTGGGACGAACGACGAATTTCGTCAACGTCGACGAATTCGTCGATAAGAGTTCGCTACGCAAATTCGTCGTGTGAAGCACAAGTACGACGATTTCACTCAGCGAACTCCTCTCTTATATTTAATAAACTTGGTTTTTGTGTGTGCAAAGACAGAGAGGGAGATAGAGAAAAATTATTTTTCGTCGTTCGTCGTTCGTCGGCGTACAAAATAGAAATAAATCCAGTGATGCCAACTTTTGAGACTCCAAACGCGTAAAATTTAAATTTTAAAATAGGGCCAAAAAGGGCTAAATTGAAAAAAATATACGTTTAGCGCGAAATAAAGTCAAATTTTTCGAATAAGCGCGAAAAGGGGCTAGTTTTAAAATGTTTCTGTTGAAAATCAAAACAAAAAAAGTAAAAAAGTAATTTATTAGAAAATAAATCGCTAACATGAGATCAACATATATGTACATAGCTTGGTACATATTTCATTTATATTTCATATTACATTTCAATAAGGTACGTACTTTGATTAAATGGTATATACATATATAATTATATATAAAAAATTTGGAAGAAAAATAAAATTAGTAAAAAGTCTATATTGCTAGTCATATCGAGCAAAAAGTAAAAAGGGGCTAAAATGGCTGAAAGATAATTGCAAAAAGTGCTAGATTTGCGCGTTTTTTAGTTTGGGGCCAAAATTCTTTTTCGCGTTTTGAGTGACTGAAAACGGGCTAAATCTAGCCCGAAAAGGGCTAAGTTATCATCACTGAATGAATCTATCTCAGAATTCGTCACGTTGTGTTGATTTTCATATGCACAAATGTGTTCTATTTTTATTGACGAAAGTTCGCACCGAAAAATTCGTCTTTCGTTTATTATTTAAAAATACTAAGGGATAACTTACAACAATCGGCAGCTAATATCAATTAAAAAATTAATTAACTTTTCACTTGTAAAGCCCCCCGTAGACGACATGTTTTTTACATCTGACTTGTTGTCATATTTCCCAGTGTAAAACATGTACATGTCGTGTGGTACCTTTAAAACATTGCTTCTGTAAAAGTCAGACGCAAAGTCTTCTGACAAAATTTTAATTAGAAAGTGTTCTATTTTCTTCTGACAAAATTTCTGACATCAGCTGTTTTTCTTAAGCAAAATATGTCGTCAAAAATCTATGCCGTGAGGAAACATTCTGCGGCGTTCCGATATTGACGGAAGCATTAGACGCCTAAAGTTGATATATTACAACATTGATATATTTGTTTTTTTTTTAAACTATTAAATAACAATCATGTACATGCAATAAAATTGCGTTCCATATTTATATCCTAACATGATTTCTTCGAATTTAAAGAAAATTTCTTTAAAATGAGTGAACTTTTTGCGGCGTAAAGAAACATTTTTGTGCCGGCAACACTCCATTTTGAAACGGAGAACGACATAGGTTTGTGCAAAAATATTTACATTTTTTTATATTTGATTTTGTTTTAATTGCAGTTATAATTGAAATAATGCTGCTCACTGCAATTGTATTATTTTCTGAATTCATTTTACAACCACTTTTAACAAAATATTTAATAATTAATTTGAGCACAGATCAGCTGAGCACAGATCAGCTGTTGGATACAAACACGGACAATGTCAGACATATTTGTACATGCACGTTTGTGACCGAATATTATAAACATCTCAGTTGAAAAGTTGACATGTCAGATGTAAAAAAAATGTCGTGTACGACTTGCTTAAACAATTTGATAATATCAATTAAGTTTTTCCACTCAAGTTTATTAATGCAATCGAAAATTAATTGAACATATTAATCGGTGAACAATTTTTTTGTGTGGAAATAATAGTAAGAGAATGGCAACTAAACTTCTATGCCGACAGAGTTTCAAGGCGGAAGCGCCGCCACGAAAACTCACTCCGGACACTAAAATTATGTTTGCCTGAGAATTTTCAATGAAAACTGTTTAAATTAATAAAAGTTTAAAGTTTAAAATACAATAGAAATATAATTTACCTCAACGTTCATAAAATTAAAAGATCAAACAGAATAATGTTAGAAATACAACTGGGACGCACAGCGTCCACGGCGAAGAATTCAAAAGGGTAGCGCTACGTGCTGCACATCTCAAACCGCATTGTACATTCTGCACGATAGATCTGAGGACCTGGTCCTGTCACATGGCGGTGATATGAACTGAACCTTTCGAATGAGCACCAGCCAGCAAAGCCATGGCAAACAATAGCATGATAAGCTTTTCAAACAATTAAAATATATCGATGATATCTCAACAAGGAAGCGCTTATTGAAAAATCCTTTATGTACTTGTACATTACTTTATTTTTTATGTTGTTAAGTTTTTTACAGTTTGGGCAAATTAAACGTTGCCAAAAATTCAAATTGCTTACAGACTACTTTGTGCTCATAAAGGGTTAATTTTCTCAGTTAGACCGCAACATTTAAAAATTCTAAACTTCATCTATTTAGTTGCCCTATTTCACGCGTTTTCTTTTTTTAGGAAATAGACTGGCAAGTCATTACACTTTTGCCTTTTTTTTTTTGAATTTAAAATAGACAATTATTTTCACTTCAACGTGTTGGGAAATAATTAATTTTTTTTGGCCTATTCATTGGCTTTGAATTGTAGTTTTTTCCACTCATTGTAATATTAGCGAAAATGCCATTAAAATTTGATATACTTATTATCTGGAAAGATATTAGATTTTTAACATAAATAAATAGATAAAAAATAAGTTAAACACGAATTTTTCTTTAATTTATAACTGTGTTTATTTGTTTAATGTTTGGAGCCGAGGTGGTCTTATATTTTTTAGGCATGATTTCAATCATAAGCTGTTCGAAACTTGACGTGTAAGCATTAACAATTTTTTTCCCAGTCCAAAAAATAAATCAATAATTTTGAAGAGAAAATATAGCATAGAAAAACACAAACAAAGCCTGTTAAAAATAAAAATTTTAAACAAGAAGTGTGTGAAAATAAGTATATGAAATGCAGTCTTACAAATCAGAAGAGTTGCCGGAAAATCCGCGCCAACATGCAAATCCTATTTCATCGCTAATGTTTTGGTGAGTTTTCTAATTTTTATATTTTTAAGAGAGCACGTGTGCCTAAATTTTGCGAGCGTGCCAAGTATTTTGATTGTGTATTAATTTTATTTATTAGCTAAATTAATTTTATTTTTTATTGTAATTTTATTTTAGCTTTACAATGCCTCTATTTTTCAAAGGTCGCAAGAGAGTCTTAAATCAAGCTGATCTTTATCGTGCTTTGAGCGAACATAAATCAGGTACGGAGTTTTAACTGAATAATTTAATAAAAAAACAAAAACAATGTAATGCCGAGTACACACTATGGCATTTTGTGACATCGCAATGGTATATACAGGTGGTAACGCTTTTTCGTCATTTCCAATATTTTTCGTTGTGTGTCATTGCTTTCTATATAAAAAACATAATATAAACAACGTTGCACACATTTTAAAAATGACGCCAAAAAATTACAACACAATAAATTTCAAATGGGTACTCGGCATAAGTTGTAGTCATCGGGGAAGGATTTCTTCTATTATGACACTTTTTGTAGCTTTTGCAAATCTTTCGTTATGTGATTTTTTCACTTTAAGAAAATTTTTCAAAAAAAATTTTTTTTTAATTTAAAAAAAAATTTAAAAACCAATAGTTAACTAATGCCCACTACCGAACCGGGCTTAAAAGTTGTTTAATTGTTTAGCCATTGCAAATTTTCAAAAAAAAAAAAAAAAAAATTGAGGAAACATTAATTTAAAAAAAAACACAATACAAAATGTATGGCCTGTTTCACGATATCGAAGAAAAACTTACGACTAAAAATTTATATTGAAAACAAAAACAAATTTTTCTTTTTTTATTCCTGTTTTCAATTTAGATCTGCAATGCACAGTTTTCATTCGATATCGTGAAACAGGACAGTAAATTCTAAAATTTTTTATCAAAATCGGAATGTTTGAGCAAAATATTTTGTCCTTCCCCAGACAAATTGAGTGCAATTTTGTGGTTCTTTTTATAAACAATTGAGTTCACAGCAAGTCGGAAATCGCTAAATTTGTTGTGCCTTAAGCCTCTGCTCCACAAGCCAGGCAGTCCACTCGCCCAGACAATTTTTATGAAAATCACTTAAAAATAAATTTGGTATTTTTTACATAAATTGACTAAACAAGTCGACCGTCTGGCTTGTGGAAACAACTTGTAGAATTCGTTAATTTAAATAATTGTTTCATAAGCTCGTTAAGTCTGTTTCTAAATTAATTACAAACATTTCTATTAGTGTCAACCAATAATTACTCGATTCCGTCTGAACTAGAGATGAGCGATATTTCCATACCTATTACTTTTTCACAGCGGTTGAAAAATCACTAATCACAACTGTGACTGAATTTATTAAGTAACTGGTTTTGGAAGTATAGTTCTTTCATACAAACTGCGAATGTTCTTTTATGCTTACTTTACAATTTATTATTATTTTTTCTCAAAATAACATAACTGCTACAAACGAAAAATACTGTGATCACAGATCATAGTTTAAAAGAACAGCGATTTAGAAATTACGTTCACTAGGAGCAACATTATTAAAAGATTACGGGATCGCTCATCTCTTGCTTGAACACTAAAGACTAGACTATGCTAACGTTTGAATATTCTTTAAAAATCTAAAATTACTTCATATTAGACACCTTGAGCAACTTAATTACGTTCATTAGCAACAATAAAAAGTAAAGCAACTAAATAAAATATCTTAAAACAGTAATTACAAATTATATTATTTGATCGCACTTCTTAAAGTTGTGTCGTCATTTAGGGTTTAAAATTTGTTTTTATATATTCTACTAACAAAAGAAACTTTAAAAAACTTTCAAGATAAATTTTATATTATGGTGGAAAAAAATTATGTAAAATACTATTATTTAATAAAGTAATTATATACAAAACACCCCTTTATCTCACATGTGTTGCTCCAATAACAAATTAAAATTAAATACCCTTATCTTTTAACAAAAAGTGTTTTAAAAATAAAATTAATGTAAACATACATATCGTTACCTCAATACAGAATACACATTAGATGTGATTTTATTTAAATATATATAAAAACTCGATTTCAAAAATATATCAGTTAGGGCCTTTCTATATTAAGGTAACGATATACATAAATATTTCCAAAATTGCTATTGAATTTTTCAGATTATGTTGGCAACAAACTTAGCAAAGCTTGGGAGGAGCAATGTGAACAACTCAAGGGTACCGACAGACAACCCAATTTGTTTAAGGCCGTAATGAAAGCTTTTGGTTGCCACTACATTATGTTGGGCATTGCTTTATTATTCATTGAAATATTTTTAAGGTAGATACAAAAATAATTGTAATTTTATTGGCATAAAAATATATTGAAATATTTATTTTATTTTATTGTCCACTTGACAGATGCATGCAACCCCTTTTTCTGGGCAAATTAGTTTCCTTCTACACAAACTCTGAAGAGACCAGTAAAGACCAGACCGAAGCCTATTTGTACGCCATGGGTATCATTTTGTGCAGCGTTTTCAATGTTCTCTTCCTGCATCCGAACTTTTTGGGCATACAACACATGGGCATGAAGGTGCGCGTAGCTCTTTGTAGTTTAATCTATCGCAAGGCATTACGTTTGAGTCAAGGCGCCATGGGTGAAACTACTTCAGGGCAGGTGGTGAATTTAATGTCAAACGATGTGGGACGTTTGGATACTTCCATGCTGCATATCCACTATTTGTGGATCGGACCGATTGCAATTGCCATTGTTACATATTTAATGTATTTAGAGGTAAGTTTTCAATATTCATTTGTTTATTCAAAAAAAGGCGATTGGCGTGGAAAAAGTAACCAGAATCGCGACACGTTTTCATACCTTTTGATAAATACTAGTAGTTTATAAGACAAAGAGTAATTTTATTTTCTACACCGATTTATTTTATACAGATAGGTACTGCCGCCTTTTTCGGTGTCACCCTAATGCTGGCGTTTATACCCGTGCAGGGCTATTTGGGCAGGAAAACCTCCAAATATCGCTTGCGTACTGCTGTCAGCACCGATGAACGTATCTGCATGATGAATGAGATCATCACTGGCATACAAGTGATCAAAATGTATGCCTGGGAATATCCATTTGGCAAAATTGTGGACCAAATGAGGCTCAGAGAAATGAAAGCCATACGCTACGTTAATTATATACGTGGCATGTTTTCATCTTTTATAATGTTTCTAACGCGCATTTCGGTCTTTACCAGTCTGGTGGGATTTGTGCTGTTGGGAAATTTTTTGACGGCTGAAAAAGCTTTTGTTATCACCGCCTTTTTGAACACTTTAAAAACCATAATGACGATATTTTTTCCCTTGGGAGTGGGTCAGTTTGCTGAAACTTTAGTGTCGTTTAGACGTTTACAAACATTTATGATGCTGGAGGAGACTTCAGTGGCTGATAAAACAGCAAGCAACTCTCATCTATTGAAGATTATTAAGGAAAACGAGAAGAGTCTGCCTGCAAGGGCAAATGATATGAAGGCTGGTATTGAAATTTCTAACTTCCAGGGCAAGTGGAATTCGAAGTCGTCGGGTTTTAATTTGAGTAACATTAATTTAAAAATAGAACCCAACACTTTAGTAGCTGTGGTTGGACCAGTGGGTTCAGGCAAAACAAGGTAAGCTAAAGTACTTTCTTCTTTCACTATACAATTGATCTTTCATATAATTATGTTATCCTTCAAGTTTAATTCAGGCTATACTGGGAGAATTGGCGCCTTCTTTTGGATCCATTAAAGTAAATGGAGTTATGTCATTTGCCTCTCAGGAGCCTTGGCTTTTTACAGGCACTGTGCGCCAGAATATATTGTTTGGTCTACCCATGGACAAAAAGCGTTACAATATGACAGTGAAAAAGTGTGCCTTGCTGCGCGATTTCGAACTTTTGCCTTATGGCGATAAAACTATTGTGGGAGAACGTGGTGCCTCTCTGTCAGGTGGCCAAAAAGCACGCATTAATTTAGCGCGAGCAGTCTACCGAGAAGCCGATATTTATTTACTTGATGATCCCTTAAGCGCCGTAGATACCCACGTAGGCCGTCATTTGTTTGACGAATGTCTCAAGGATTATTTGGGAAATCAAATAGTTATTTTGATAACACATCAATTGCAATTTTTAGAACAGGCAGATCTCATTGTTCTTATGGACAAAGGAAGAGTGAGTGCAATAGGTAAATATGAGTCTATGCTTCAGAGTGGCCTGGACTTTGCAAAGCTTTTATCTAGTTCTGCAGAAAGTGAAGATGAGAATGAGATTTTAGACAAAAATCCAAGACAAAGGAAAATAAGTGAGATTTCAATATGTTCCACTAGCGAATCGGTAGTGCAAGGTGATGCCCCCAAGCAAATAGAAGAATCAAGGGAAGAGGGTAAAATCGATTTGCGATTGTACAAAAAATACTTTGGCAGCAGTGGTGGTTGGTTCGTGTTGCTGGTTTTGGTTATTTTGTGCTTAGGTTGCCAGGTTTTGGCTTCTGGTTCGGACTTTTTCCTATCTTATTGGTGAGTATGTCTTCTTCGTCAGATTTATAGCTCTTAACATGATTGGCATAAACTGGGTGAAGATAGCCCATAGGCTAAGACAGAATAGTTATACTGTGGGTAATATAGCAAAGGTCGGTATGGGGCGACCCGTAAGAAACTAAACAAGCCCGAGTTAGAAAAATTTACCGGTGTCCTAAGGGGGCACTTTAACTTACGAGGCAACTTGCACAGGACTGAAGCCACAGATGACAATGAATACAGGGCATGCATGGAAGACATCGAGACAATGGAGCACTTTCTTTGTCATTGTCCAGTTTTCGCTTTCGGAGTGACACCTTATCGGACACAGACCACTTTAGCGGTGTTGACTGGAACAGTTTTAAGGCCTAAGTGAATAGTAAAGAGTTCCTACAAAGCTGGGCTTAATTTTTAATTCTCTTGAGAGCTGGGTTATGTGTGTGTCCCGTGACATGAGCGTAATGGCTTCTCTATTTAACCCAACCTAAGCTCACCTGAACGCCAAAGAACGGAGAGAGGAAGAGAGGGATGTAAAATGTATTAACTATACTTGATTGTACTTTTTCGTTGGAAATGTTACATGTTTCTACTTTAATTTGTCACTAAAGGTACGTTCAGACCAGTTCTTGCAGTTGTGCGATGCGAAACTTTGAGTAAGGAAAGCTATAATAAGAAATCCTTTGCTAAGATGCACTGATGGCGACCTTGGATGTTATTCTCACGGGGTTTGCTTAGGTCTTCGGAGTCGGGTTGACTTTCATAGGATGCCATGGTTGGTGATATCCGAAAGGGACTTTTGGTTTAATTCGAATATAATCTACGAAGGTTGCAATTGTTTTTTAATTTGGGTCCAAGATGGTCATAGAAAAGTTGTTGGAAGGGGGGACGGAGAGCAGAACATTTAGTTTCTAGTTCGGTAAGGAGAATCACAGATTGTCGGGAATCTTATTGCCAAGGCTTGAGCAAGGGGGTTCCACGGGTTCTTTTAGGATTTTTGACTGGTTATTGTCCGGCTAGAGCAAGGATCAGCATGTGTGAAACTGGCACCCTAGATTGTTCCAAGTTATGGCAGGGGGAGTCAGAAATAGTGGAGCACATTACGCATCATTGCTCGAGGTAGTAGCTGAGTAGCGATACTCATGATGAACTGAAAGATATCGCGCAGGTTAAACTCGAGGATATCAGCGGGTTCATATTGGTTATAAGGTGGCTCAATGACATATCAGGTGTAGATTAATTCTCATCGAGTCAGTAAAGTGGAAAACTATGAAGGTATTCACAATCTACTTACAGGCCTACGAGTAGAACAGTTTAGGTTATAATATGCCTCATCTAACAGTTCAGGTTATAATATGCCTCATCTAATCTAACCTAAAAATACTTTTGAAAAGATTTAGTTTTAGGAGATTTTTCAAAAGAACTTTTCGTAAAGATATATTTTATAAAGAGTACTTTTTTTCAAAATGGTACTTTTAATGCAAGGTACTTTTTATAAAAAGTAGTTTTCATAGAAGGTATTTGTTATAAAAGATACTTTTTGTTAAAGGTACTTTTTACAAAAACTACTTTTTATAAAATGTCCTTTTTACAAAAGGTACCTTTTATAAAATGTACTTTTCATAAAAGATACT
The DNA here is from genome assembly GCA_936439885.1 of Nowickia ferox. NCBI lineage: Eukaryota > Metazoa > Arthropoda > Insecta > Diptera > Tachinidae > Nowickia > Nowickia ferox. Next base: position 75,598,410 of record OW387027.1, read on the forward strand.
TTTGCTTTAAGGTCATTTTATTCAAGGAACTTTTTACAAAAGTGTTAAAAATTATATTTTTGAAAAGGGCATTATATATTCGTATGTATAAAAGATACTTTTGTACAGGGTGGGCCAAAAGTTACCATGGGGTTTAAAAGTTTAATAACTTTTTCGTTTATTAATTTTTTTAAATTTTTTTTCTCAGATTATATAATATACAAAATGGAAAATTTTTTTACACTAAGTATGAAAAATAATGTCTCTTAAATGACCACCGTTTTCAGCTTCGCACTGATGGGCGATTATGATTATGAGTGATGAAGCTCATTTTCATTTGAATGGCTTTGTTAATAAGCAAACTGTAGGTTCTGGGGTTCTGAAAATCCAAGAGCCATTCATAAACGCCAATTGCACCCCATTAGGTGTACAATATGGTGTGGGATCACATCTGAAAATATCATTGAGCCTTACTTCTTCGAGAATGAAGATGGAAGTGCTGTAACCGTAAATGGAGAGCGGTATCGGTTTATGATAGAAATTTTTTTACGTCTTGCTCTTGAAAACATACCTGGTATGTGGTTTCAGCAGGACGGATCCACTGCCCGCACTGCCCGAGACACAATGGCACTTTTAAGTCAAATTTTTGGAGAGCGAATAATTTCCAGAAATTCGGAAATAATTGGCCCAGCGCGATCACCAGTTTTGACAGCACCCGACTATTTTCTTTGGGGTTATTTGAAGTAGCGAGTGTATGTGAACAAGCCAGAGACAATCCTTGAACTCAAGGCAAACATTGCTGCAGAAATTTTGAAAGATATTATGGAAAATGCTCTAAAACGAGCCCATCAGTGCGAAGCTGAAAACAGTGGTAATTTAAAAGACATTATTTTTCATACTTAGTGTAAAAAATTTTCCATTTTATATTTATATAATCTGAGAAAAAAATAAAAAAAAAAAATTAATAAACGAAAAAGTTATTAAACTTATAAACCCCAAGGTAACTTTTGGCCCACCCTGTATATAGAAGGTACTTTTTGCAAAATATATTTTCATAAGTAATGCTTTTTATGCAAAGTACTTTTGATAAAATGATAAATGCAAAAACAATTAATGTAAAATACTCTTTAATTAAAAAACATAGACGTTTAACGATTTTGTTGTATCTTATTCTTGACATATTTATTTTTTAATTTAAGGGTCAATAAAAATGAAGATAGTGCTTTCAATGCAACACGAGGCGGCATACAAGCCGATCGAGTCGATATTTACATCTTCACTGCTCTTAATTTGGCTGTAATTGTCCTGGCAATTTCGCGCAGTTTCCTATTCTTCAGTTTGGCGATGAAATCTTCTACGTCTTTGCATAACGCCATGTATTTGGGTGTCACACGTGCTGCCATGTACTTCTTCAATACGAATCCTTCGGGTCGCATACTTAATCGTTTCTCCAAGGACATGGGCCAGGTGGATGAAATCTTGCCCAGTGTTATGATGGATGTCATACAAATATCTTTATCCCTATTGGGTATTTTGGTGGTACTGTGCCTCGTGAACCCTTGGTATTTGTTAGTCACCGCCGTATTGATGACAACATTTTATTATTTAAGAAAATTCTATTTGAGAACTTCGAGGGATGTGAAAAGATTGGAAGCGATAAGTAATTGTTTGATGAGGCGACTTTAGGCTTTAAACAATTTAAAAGTAATGATGCCATTTTGTATTTCTTGCAGCTCGCTCTCCCATTTACACTCACATGGCTGCTTCGCTCAATGGCCTGGCCACTATTAGAGCCTTTGAAGCCCAAGAAGTATTGACTAAAGAATTTGACAATTACCAAGACATGCACAGCTCTGCATTCTACATGTTCTTGGCTACAAGTCGTAGCTTTGGCTACTGGTTAGATTGCTTGTGTGTGCTTTATGTAGCTTTGATAACTCTGAGTTTCTTTGTGTTCACTCCAGAGGATGGCGGCAAAGTTGGTTTGGCCATAACGCAAGCTTTGGGCATGACCGGCATGGTACAGTGGGGTATGCGTCAATCAGCAGAATTGGAAAATACCATGACTTCGGTTGAAAGAGTTGTGGAGTACCAGTCCATAGCAGCGGAAGGCGAATTACACTCTCAGCCGGATAAGAAACCAGCCAAGTCATGGCCGGATAAGGGACAAATTAAATTTGATAATTTAAGTTTGCGCTACAATCCAGATCCAAATTCGGATTATGTTTTGAAGTCGTTAAATTTTGTTATAAAACCCTGTGAAAAAGTGGGTATAGTGGGCAGAACAGGAGCTGGCAAGTCATCACTTATCAATGCCCTCTTCCGTTTATCCTACAATCATGGTGCCGTGCTAATTGATCAAAGAGATACCAGTCAATTGGGTTTACATGATTTGAGAAGTAAAATTTCGATTATACCTCAAGAGCCGGCACTATTCTCTGGCACAATGCGTTACAATTTGGATCCATTTGATGAGTATGCGGATAATAAGTTATGGGAAGCTTTGGACGAGGTAAGTTGGCATAAAACGTTTGAAAGACTTTCAAATATTAATTATATTTCCTTTTTTAAACTAAGGTCAAGCTGAAGCAAGTGGTGTCCGATATGCCCGGTGGCTTATTAAGCAAAATATCCGAAGGTGGCACCAACTTTAGTGTGGGACAGCGTCAATTGGTTTGTTTGGCTCGTGCCATATTACGCGAAAATCGCATTCTGGTCTTAGACGAAGCCACTGCCAATGTGGATACCCAAACCGATGCTCTCATACAGACAACAATTCGTGAGAAATTTAAAAATTGTACCGTCCTAACAATAGCCCATCGTTTGCATACAGTCATGGACAGCGATAAGGTCTTGGTAATGGATGCTGGACGTGCTGTAGAGTTTGGCCCGCCCTACGAACTGTTAACTGCATCGAAAGTGAATATATTTTATGACATGGTGAGGCAAACAGGCAACTTTGAGGCTTTATTGAAGGTGGCGCAAAATGCTTATGAAAAAAGTTTACTGAAAACGAAACAGGATTGATGTTTTAAGGCTTTTAATTTTTGGGGCGAAAATGGAATATTTTTAGAAACTTTTTCGATGCGACAAAAGTAAAAGGCCACACTGTAATATGTTGATTTTAAGAAGTATTTATTTTATTGTTCAGTTTTAATGAACTTATTAGTTATAACATCAATATGAATAAAATTAAGACAAAATTTAATGATTTTTATTTGTTTGATGTTATTTATTGAAAGGAACTTTACATGAACGAAAAAAATGTCTTTTGTGAAGTTTATGATTTTCACCAATAAGCCGATTCGCTATGCCAATACTGACATTCCGTCTTTTTTTACTTTAAGAAGTGATGTAAAATTTTGGAGTTTAGTGTAGCAACTCCTTTGAGACAGCTGAATTGGCCTTATGGTGGAAATAACACTCAATTCAAAATTGTAAATACAAATTTGTATTTCTAACCGAAACTCATCGCACTTAACACAATTAATACCGATGTTTTTAATTCTTTTTAAAATGACAGATAGGAATGAAAATTTTACGTTGAAAATGTGCCGTTGTTATCCAAGTACTGTATTACCCTAACACCGTATTACCATTTCAATATACATATTACGGTTCCCAACACCAAAGGTGAAGAGGTACACTCATATTTTCGCTACGATGTCCGTACGAGAACCGTAAAAGCTACGGACCTGAAGTTTTCACAGAATTTACGTATTCTTTGACTTTTGACAGTTAAACGAAACGAAATAACGAAACATATTAAAATCCTAAATTAATGTAAAGACACTTGAAATTTTCAAAGTTAGTGAATTTTTATGCAGACTACATCACTTAGCACTGAAAGTAAAAAACTCAAAATTTGACAACTTGCTGTATCTTGGAAACCGTCAGAGGCAAACTCTTGAAATTTTCAAACACGCAAAAACTTAAAACTTCCAAAACTAAAAAAATCGCCATAACGAAGAAAAAAATATCAAACAAAAAAACAATCGAAAAAAAAGCCAAAAACCGAAATAAATCGCCAACAGGAAATAAAAAAGCCAAAACTAAAAAATCGTTGAAACTAAAAAAGCCAAAACTAAAAAAGAAAAACGCCAACAATAGAAAAAATCGTCGATAACGAAAAAAAGCGCCAAATTAAGAAAAGCGCCAAGACAAAAAAAAGACTAAAATAAATTGCCAGAAGCCGAAAATTTACAAAATTCAAAAAACCAAAACTAAGTAAAACTCCAAAAATCCAAAAAAGCGACCCTCAATGCCAATGAAACCCATGCCAGAGGGAAAGCAACTTTTACTTTCAAATGTTCCCCACCCAGCAAAGCCAAGGCGGACACTTGCACGATGTCATATTCCATACACAATGGCATCGATAGGACTTTCAAACAAATAAAAAAATATCGATAATTTCTCATAAAAAATTTGATTTATCTGAATTTCAAATTTAGGAAGCTATTATTGAAAGACTCTTTATGTAATTAAAGCTAATGAATTTGAAAAATTTGTTACGGCTTGGCCAACTTAAACGCTGCTAAGAATTAAAATTTCTAGTGAGCAACTTTATAGTGAAAAATGGTTGATGAGAGAGACTGCAACACTTAACATTTCTAAACTTCAACTATTTAGCTGCCGTATTATCTGGTTTTGTTTCTAAGAAATCAGCTGGCAAATCATTATAATTTCCCTTTTTTTAAAAATTCAATATAAAAAATTATTAGTTAATTTAATTATTTTTTTCGAACTTAATTTGTTTCTATATTTATGATTTGATCAGGCTAAAGTTCGTATCGCTTTGTAAGCCAAATTTACATGTGATAATTATTAATGAACAAATAACAACAAAGTTAGTAGTAAATAATCTGAGAAACACATAGTTGAACGGAACAACTAGCTGTTTTCGAAGGCCACTAAACCTTCATCATCAGCGTTCTTTTGTGTTTGGTCCACTGTGTGTGGTGTCAGTTGATGTAGATTTCTGCTTTATATACTCAGCCATTATTATTGCAAATGGAATATGTGAATTGTTTTGATTCATCGTATTACAATTTGCTGAAAGCTTTTTTGTAATGGAAGCTCATTTTTACCATCTCTAAATTTACAACAGTCTTGCCATTGTCGTTTGTTCTTTACTAATTAGCCACAAGTTAGTTAATTTGCTTATTTTTTGTTATACTTATATTAAATATACTTAAATATCAAACCAAAAAAAAAAAAAAAAGTTTGTTTTAAGTAGAACAAAAAATAAGCAAATTAACTAACATGTGCCTAATTAGTAAAGAACGAACGACAATGGCAAGACTGTTGTAAATTTAGAGATGGTAAAAATGAGCTTTCATTACAAAAAAGCTTTCAGCAAATTGTAATACGATGAATCAAAACAATTCACATATTCCATTTGCAATAATAAAGCAGAAATCTACATCAACTGACACCACACACAGTGGACCAAACACAAAAGAACGCTGATGATGAAGGTTTAGTGGCCTTCGAAAACAGCTAGTTGTTCCGTTCAACTATGTGTTTGTCAGAATATTTACAACTACTTACAAAGCGATACGAACTTTAGCCTGATCAAATCATAAATATATTAAAAATTATTTTCACTTCCAAGTGTTGGGAACTAATCTTTTCTTTTTTTTTTTTTTTTTTTTGCCTTGAGTTATTGTTATTTGGAAGTGTGCATTAGCCATAGCCATTGCCATTTAAATTTGATGTACTTATTATCTGGAAAGATATTAGATTTTTTAACAACAAAAACAAAATAGATTAAAAAAATTAAATGCATTTTTTTTTAATTTTTAAATGTATTTATTTGTTTAATGTAGGGATCCGAGGTGGTCTTATATATTTTTTACCATCTTTTGAATTAGAAGCTGTTAGTGACTCGAGTTGTAAGCATTAATATCAGTTTAGTCCAAGTCAAAAAAGGAACCAAATAAAAAGAAATAAATAATTAAAACACAAGAAAACGTGAAAAGGTGCCAAGCGTGTTTAGAAAATAGAACATCGTGAATTTTCTTTTCATATAAAATGCAATCTACCAAATCAGAAGAGTTGCCGGAAAATCCGCGCCAACATTCAAATCCAATTTCTTCGCTAATGTTTTGGTGAGTTTTTTTTTTTAATTTTTATATTTATAAAAACTCTCGTGTGCCTAAAATTCGCAAGTCGGCCAAATATTTTATTTTTGTTATTTCTTCTTGATTGTATATTAATTTTATAAAAATTAACTTCCTTTTAATTTTGATTACTTTTAGCTTTACAATGCCTCTGTTTTTCAAAGGTCGCAAGAGAGTGTTAAACCAGGGTGATCTTTATCGTGCTTTGAGCGAACATAAATCAGGTACGGAGTTTTAAGTGAATAATTTAATAACTAAACAAAAGTGAATTAAGCTGTAGTCAAATGCAAACGATTGCTGTCATAATGGCAATTTTTGTAGTTTTTGCAAATCTTTCGTTTTGCGATTTTTTTCACTTTGGAATATTTTTCTAATTTTTTTTTTTTAATTTTAAAAAATTTAGAAAAATAGTAGTGAAATAAGGCCCACTACCGGACTAATTTTAAAATTTTTTGGTTATATAGAAATGCTAAATAACAAATTAAGAAGAAATCGAAGGAAAGGCTAATTTACAAAAAGCAAAACAATATAAAATTTATCGCCTTTTTCGCGATATCGTAAGAAAATTTTTGACAGAAAATTTATATTTGAAACAAAAACAAATTTTAATTTTTTATTGTTGTTTTTTTTTAATTTAAATTTTCTGTCGAAAGTTTTCTTTCGATATCGTGAAACAATAGGTCATTAAAATCCAAAAATCTTGATCAAACTTACTTGGATTTTTTTTTCTGTAAAAAAAAAAACAAAAATTCACAAAAAAAAACTAAGAAAGGTTTTCACTACAAAAAAAAGAAGTGATTTTTTTTTTAATTTTATGTCTCTTGAACAAGTAATCAAAAAAATCTAAAATGTCACCAGGCCGGGTCTTTTGAGGGGCGCTAAAAATACCACACAATTTGGAAAAATCAACAGAAAAAATTTTCAAATGGTTAGTCTTGGCGTGAAATGCCCCATATATATAGACAACATAAAGGAAAATTCCCTTAAATTAAATAAATTTATATAACACAAGGAATGTTAAAGCAAAATTGTTTGTCTTTCCGCAGACAAATTGAGTAGAATTTTGTGGTAATTTTTAAAATTTATTTAAATTTCTTTTAACATTTACAGTTTTTTTTAACAATTAAGCTATAACAGTAAGTCGGAAATCGTTAAATTTTAAGTTCCTTACCCCTCTGTTTTCACAAGTCAGCCAATCGTATGGTCCAGAAATTTTTTATGAAAACCACTCAAATCAAGTCGACAGTCTGGGTTGATTTAACGCTTTTTAGTTTCAATTATTGTTTCATAAACAATGAACAAGTTGAAAAAAATTACAGAAATTTCTATTAGTGTAAACGAATGGTTACTCGCTTCCGTCCAAACCCTAAAGACTAACTAGACTATCCTTTGTGGACATTTAATGAGAGGTAGATGTACGACAGATACATATATTATGTGGTCTTTGCGTAAAAAAGGATATTCCAATTACTTATGTAAGTCTACTGATGAGTTCCAAATGTGAGAACGCTATGCATATAGACAATGCTTAACCATAAAAATAAGTAAAAATATTCAAATAGAAATTTTTTTTTATTTAACTTTAAAGGATTGATTGCCATTAATAATGAAAAAAAAAGTTAAGACTCATGGCAATAAGGAAAAAGTGCTTAAGTCATATTTTACTGTTTTGCAGGAGAGCCGTTTTAAACCTTCAAGTAGATTTTCGGAAATGTACTTCTTTTGCAGTTCAATTTGGAAATTTGGAAAATCGGCATTCGCTTGAATTAAAAAAAAAACACATCGTTCTACACACTGTAAATAAATTCAATAAATTCAATTTTAAATAATATTAAAGTATAAGCTTACTTCAGCTATTATTCCGTATGAGCTTATAAGTCGAAAAAAGATAAGCACCAATTTATTGCGCTCAAAAATAGCACAAAATAATAGAAATTTTTTCCAGAGGTACTTTTGAATATGGAGATTACTTATCTCGACTTAAGCACTGGTTTCTTTTGGCCACAGATATAACATTGAGTGACCTGTTGACCAGTCGGCAGTTTGCTAGTCCACTAGGAGGAAAGTTGCAGGCTCTATTCCTGTCAGAGACTGCAGACAAGCTAAGCTGGCTTCGTGGTTTGTTAATAGTAAAAAAAAAATATAATAAAAATCTCATTAAAAAGCGATTTTTCATTTACTGCAAAAAAAAACTAGTTTGCCCGAAAACGCATTTGAAGTTTTTATTCTAGACACAACTTTATGAAAAATAATATATTTTTTTTTTTTATTTCAAGAGTTGAGTAAACAAGATATTTGTGGAAAATTTTAACACAATGTGAAGAACGATAGGAGGAAATTTCAAATTGCTATACATAATAGTATGTATATTGCACTAGGATTTTAACATGTTGCGTTGCTCGCTTTAGAACACGCTTTATATTTGAAGTTGTAGCGGCCAAAGTTTTACATATTCTGTGTAAATTTCAAGACCGTAGCTATTACGGTTCTCGAGAAAACAGCCTGTGACGGACAGACAGACAGACAGGTTCATTTGTACCTAAAAAAAAAACAAATACATTTTCCATTATCACTTCGCACATTTGCTGCTGTATGTCCACGACAACTTCGCTAATTCCATCTGTAAGGCCTTAAATTGATTGGGGGCCATTAGCGTTTATCTTATCTTCCAAGCAGACTAAGAAAAAACAAAAGTCTAAATATATTAAATCACAGGATTTCGGGAAACAATTGTGTGTTTGACACTTCGCGAAATCACACGGTGAGGAAAATTGTCACGCAAAAGAGCAATGGCATCCATTGTTGCTTGTATGGCATCTAGCGCTGTCTTCATCAATTCATATTAACACACACCTCGAAATAACATTTAATAGCATCAATAAAAAGTAAAGCAACGAAATATTTTCATACAGTAGTTACAAAATACATTATTTGGTTGCAATTCTTAAAGTTATGTCGTCGTTCATGTATCTTTGAGTATTTACGTTTGTATGCAAGTAGTAAAAGAAAAAATAAACTTTTAAAACCTTTCAGATTACGTTTTATTAAGACCGATAAAATGATCCACAAGACTTAATTTAATTAATAAAGTACTTAGACGAAACACATTTTTATCTCACACATGTTTGTCATAAATATGAGTGCAAAGAATTCCAAAACAACATGAAAATTAAATACTCTTATCTAATAACAAGAAATACTTACAAACATACGTACATATAAAAAGCTATAAATATAATTTGTAATTATTGAATTTTTCAGATTATGTTGGCAACAAACTTAGCAAAGCTTGGGAGGAGCAATGTGAACAACTCAAGGGTACCGACAGACAACCCAATTTGTTTAGGGCCGTAATGAAAGCTTTTGGTTGCCACTACATTATGTTGGGCATTGCTTTATTATTCATTGAAATATTTTTAAGGTAGATACAAAAATAATTGTAATTTTATTGGCATAAAAATATATTGAAATATTTATTTTATTTTATTGTCCACTTGACAGATGCATGCAACCCCTTTTTCTGGGCAAATTAGTTTCCTTCTACACAAACTCTGAAGAGACCAGTAAAGACCACACCGAAGCCTATTTGTACGCTATGGGTATCATTTTGTGCAGCGTTTTCAATGTTCTCTTCCTGCATCCGAACTTTTTGGGCATACAACACATGGGCATGAAGGTGCGCGTAGCTCTTTGCAGTTTAATCTATCGCAAGGCATTACGTTTGAGTCAAGGCGCCATGGGTGAAACTACTTCAGGGCAGGTGGTGAATTTAATGTCAAACGATGTGGGCCGTTTAGATACTTCTATTTTGTACATACACTATTTGTGGATCGGACCGATTGCAATTGCCATTGTTACATATTTAATGTATTTAGAGGTAAGTTTTCAATATTCATTTGTTTATTCAAAAAAAGGCGATTGGCGTGGAAAAAGTAACAAGAATCGGGACAAGATTTCATACCTTTTGATAAATGCTAGTAGTTTATAAGACAAAGAGTAATTTTATTTTCTACACCGATTTATTTTATACAGATAGGCACTGCCGCCTTTTTCGGTGTCACCCTAATGCTGGCGTTTATACCCCTGCAGGGCTATTTGGGCAGGAAAACCTCCAAATATCGCTTGCGTACTGCTGTCAGCACCGATGAACGTATCTGCATGATGAATGAGATCATCACTGGCATACAAGTGATCAAAATGTATGCCTGGGAATATCCATTTGGCAAAATTGTGGACCAAATGAGGCTCAGAGAAATGAAAGCCATACGCTACGTTAATTATATACGCGGATTGTTTTCATCTTTTGTAATGTTTCTGACGCGCCTTTCGGTCTTCAGCAGCCTGGTGGGATTTGTGTTGTTGGGGAACTTGTTGACGGCTGAAAAAGCTTTTGCTACCACGGCGTTTTTGAGTACTTTAAAGACCATAATGACAATATTTTTTCCCATGGGCGTGGGCCAGTTTGCTGAAACTTTAGTGTCGTTTAGACGATTACAAACATTTATGATGCTAGAGGAGACTTCACTCGCTGACAAAACAAAAAACAATTCTCATCCATTGAAGATAATGCCCACAGCAATTATTAAGGAAAACGGCAAGGAGGCGAGTCTGCCTGCAAAGTTATATGATGTGAAGGCTGGTATTGAGATTTGCAACTTCTGCACCAAATGGAATTCAAAGTCGTTGGGTTTTAATTTGAGTAACATTAATTTAAAAATAGAACCCAACACTTTAGTGGCTGTAGTTGGACCAGTGGGTTCAGGCAAATCAAGGTGAGCTAAAGTACTTTCTTCTTTCACTATACAATTGATCTTTCATATAATTATGTTATCCTTCAAGTTTAATTCAGGCTATACTGGGAGAATTGGCACCTTCTTTTGGATCCATTAAAGTAAATGGAGTTATGTCATTTGCCTCTCAGGAGCCTTGGCTTTTTACAGGCACTGTGCGCCAGAATATATTGTTTGGTCTACCCATGGACAAAAAGCGTTACAATATGACAGTGAAAAAGTGTGCCTTGCTGCGCGATTTCGAACTTTTGCCTTATGGCGATAATACTATTGTGGGAGAACGTGGTGCCTCTCTGTCAGGTGGCCAAAAAGCACGCATTAATTTAGCGCGAGCAGTCTACCGAGAAGCCGATATTTATTTACTTGATGATCCCTTAAGCGCCGTAGATACCCACGTAGGCCGTCATTTGTTTGACGAATGTCTCAAGGATTATTTGGAAAATCAAATAGTTATTTTGGTAACACATCAATTGCAATTTTTAGAACAGGCAGATCTTATTGTTCTCATGGACAAAGGAAGAGTGAGTGCAATAGGTAAATATGAGTCTATGCTTCAGAGTGGCCTGGACTTTGCAAAGCTTTTATCTAGTTCTGCAGAAAGTGAAGAGGAGAATGAGATTTTAGACAAAAAGCCAAGACAAAGGAAAATAAGTGAGATTTCAATATGTTCCACTAGCGAATCGGTAGTGCAAGGTGATGCCCCCAAGCAAATAGAAGAATCAAGGGAAGAGGGTAAAATCGATTTGCGATTGTACAAAAAATACTTTGGCAGCAGTGGTGGTTGGTTCGGGCTGTTTATTCTGGTTATTTTGTGCTTGGGGTGCCAGGTTTTATCTTCTGGTTCGGACTTGTTTCTATCTTATTGGTGAGTATTTTTCCTTCATTATATTTAAGGTTTTTGCATAATTTGCGTAAGCGCTCTCTAAGCTTTAATAAATGTACAGAGAAGAAAAACAGTATTCAGCATAAGATACATTTTATAAGAGCACTTTTTTACAAAAGGTAATTTTTGTTTAAAATACTTTTAAAGAAAATTTATTATTTGACATATTGTCAGAAGTGTACATTATTGAAATATATTTGCTGGTAGTTTAGCATGTCTATATATGTAGTTCTCAACCAAATCATCAGTAGACTTCAAAGCCTACTAAGCTTATTTTTTCTTTTGTGATTTTCAAAAGTATTATTATTTTATGAATTCTCATATAGTTTTTGAAAGTCTATGCATAAAGTAAGAGGTTTGTGACTGTTTAAAATTTGTAGTTGAAGTATACTGATGATTTGGTTGAAACGCCAATGAAATACGTATATAGACATGCTGAAGAATGAGAAAGGCTTAAAAAATAGTTCTATAATGTGTTCTTTTTGAAATATTTACTTTTTTATTTTAAGGGTCAATAAAAACGAAAACAGAGCTTCCAATATAGCACGTGCCGATATAAAAGCCGATCGCGTTGATATTTATATCTTCAGTGCCATAAACGTGACTGTAATCGTTTTGGCCATTTCGCGCAGTTTCCTATTCTTCAGTTTGGCCATGAAATCTTCTGCGTCCTTGCATAACGCCATGTATTTGGGTGTCACACGTGCTGCCATGTACGTCTTCAATACGAATCCTTCGGGTCGTATACTTAATCGTTTCTCCAAGGACATGGGCCAGGTGGATGAAATCTTGCCCAGTGTTATGATAGATGTTATAAAAACATGCTTATCCTTGTTTGGTATTTTAGTGGTATTGTGCTTTGTGAATCCTTGGTATTTATTTATTACCGCCGCATTGGTGGTTATATTTTATATTTTAAGAAAATTCTATTTGAGGACTTCGAGGGATGTGAAGAGATTGGAAGCGATAAGTAAGTGTTTGGTGGGATGAATTTAATTTTTAACCAATTTAACAATGTCTTTTTGTATTTATTTCAGCTCGCTCTCCCATTTACACTCACATGGCTGCTTCGCTCAATGGCCTGGCCACCATTAGAGCCTTTGAAGCCCAAGAAGTATTGACTAAAGAATTTGACAATTACCAAGACATGCACAGCTCTGCATTCTACATGTTCTTGGCTACAAGTCGTAGCTTTGGCTACTGGTTAGATTGCTTGTGTGTGCTTTATGTAGCTTTGATAACTCTGAGTTTCTTTGTGTTCACGCCGGAGGATGGCGGCAAAGTTGGTTTGGCCATAACGCAAGCTTTGGGCATGACCGGCATGGTACAGTGGGGTATGCGTCAATCAGCAGAATTGGAAAATACCATGACTTCGGTTGAAAGAGTTGTGGAGTACCAGTCCATAGAAGCGGAAGGCGAATTAGACTCTCGGCCGGATAAGAAACCAGCCAAGTCATGGCCGGATAAGGGACAAATTAAATTTGATAATTTAAGTTTGCGCTACAATCCAGATCCAAATTCGGATTATGTTTTGAAGTCGTTAAATTTTGTTATAAAACCCTGTGAAAAAGTGGGTATAGTGGGCAGAACAGGAGCTGGCAAGTCATCACTTATCAATGCCCTCTTCCGTTTATCCTACAATCATGGTGCCGTGCTAATTGATCAAAGAGATACCAGTCAATTGGGTTTACATGATTTGAGAAGTAAAATTTCGATTATACCTCAAGAGCCGGCACTATTCTCTGGCACAATGCGTTATAATTTGGATCCATTTGATGAGTATGCGGATAATAAGTTATGGGAAGCTTTGGACGAGGTAAGTTGGCATAAAACGTTTGAAAGACTTTCAAATATTAATTATATTTCCTTTTTTAAACTAAGGTCAAGCTGAAGCAAGTGGTGTCCGATATGCCCGGTGGCTTGTTAAGCAAAATATCCGAAGGTGGCACCAACTTTAGTGTGGGACAGCGTCAATTGGTTTGTTTGGCTCGTGCCATATTACGCGAAAATCGCATTCTGGTCTTAGACGAAGCCACTGCCAATGTGGATACCCAAACCGATGCTCTCATACAGACAACAATTCGTGAGAAATTTAAAAATTGTACCGTCCTAACAATAGCCCATCGTTTGCATACAGTCATGGACAGCGATAAGGTCTTGGTAATGGATGCTGGACGTGCTGTAGAGTTTGGCCCGCCCTACGAACTGTTAACTGCATCGAAAGTGAATGTATTTTATGACATGGTGCGGCAAACAGGCAACTTTGAGGCTTTATTGAAGGTGGCGCAAAATGCTTATGAAAAAAGTTTACTGAAAACGAAACAGGATTGATGTTTTTAATCTGTGGAATATTTTGAAATACTTTTTTCATGTGACAAAAGTAAAAGGCCACACTGTAATATGTTGATTTTAAAAAGTATTTATTTTGTTGTTCAGTTTTAATGAACTTATTAGTTATAATATTGATATGAATAAAGTTAAGGCAAACTCTAAAGATTTTTATTATTTTATCTGCAAACAAAATTTAGTATTCTACAGCAACGCAGTACCTTTTGAAAACGTAGTCAAGTACTAAGAACGCCGCAGATAAGCAAATTTGATGTTTATAGCAACAATGTTGCGCAACTTTGTATCTGTACATGATATTAATGAATGCAAACATTGTATTGGTACGTACTATGTATTGGATTCCGATTCGTTATGAAAATATATTATAAATGTTGTACATATATATTATATCTGCAAATCAATTTGGAGCCATTCGAAATCAAACAGTTCTTACAAATAATTCAACAAAAGTCATTGAAAAAAATTTAGAAAACCTCAATTATAAAAATATGTATACAAAACTCAAACTTATTTTTATTTTAAATCGATTTATTTAAAAACATCGATTTCCATCAGCAACCTTAAACACAAAACAAAACTAATAATTTATTGCAAAATTTTATTACATCCATACCACTCGTATATATGTACGTATTTACAAGAGCTTTTAGTGATTTATATAAAAGCTTTTCATTCTATTCTTCAAGCCAAACCAACTACCAACCGTGCAACCGGACCATCAACCAATTAATCACACAGACAGACGACTACATTTTATTCTGTAAATACAACCTCGTGACCTTTTTGCAATATTTATTGAAAATTATTAAAATTTTTATTTTTTTTTTATTTTATACTATTGTGCTTGTTTGTGTTGTTATGGTTGATTTTTTATATTCAGTTGTTTCAAGCAACAAAATGCTTTTAAAATAGTGGGAATGGTGGCCATGACTTTGTTGGCCATTTGCACGGTTGTCTATTGTGTTGTGCTTAAATGTCATGAACTGTCATCGCCACATGTGCAACAACAATAACAACAACAGCAACAGCAGCAACAACAACAACAATGAACATTTTTATAGATTATTGTATAAATATAAAAATATTTTTACATTTTGTGTGAATATTCTTTAGCTTTTTGTTATTTTTTGCTTTACTCCTCCCGCTCTGACTAAAGCACAGTGGGGTGGAATATATTTCATGTTCTTGAATTTTTTTTTAACTTGTCAGGCGAAGAAATAAAATTAAGTTGGTTTCTATAGTTAGGGTGAGGATATATGAGTCACTTATAGTCAAATACAGTGTTGCCCAATAGTTTGGTGTGTGTGTGAACAGCTGTTTTGTTTGGTTATGGTTATGGCATGTTTAATTGAACCTTATGTGCAGTCACTTAAATTAAGAGTATTTACTTTACTATATTTTTTTATTGGCCAATGCATTTTCTTTTTATTTTATTTTTAGTTGACTAAATATTATGGCATTTTTTACAAGTAGCATCGTTTGTAGTTTCCAATATATTTCATTATGTGGCATTAAGTTGCCAATGAATAACGTAATGAAAGTAATTTAAACTGCACTGCATATATTTTTAAAATGACAATAAAAGAAATGCCAAATGTGTACTCAACATTATTGCGATAAAATAAATAAAGAGAGATAAATAGATGGTGCAGACGAAACGCTTTAACTGCAACGTTTTAGGAGAGTGTATAGAAGCGCACGTACATATACTTTACGTAGCGTTAGTATTAATGTAAAAAGTAAGGAACTTTCCTTAAAAGTTTTCCTTCTGCTCTTGACGAGTGTAAATATTAAATCATTTATTAACTTTTTTTTGTATATTCCTCAGAAAATCTACACACATCTTCTAACATACGAGTATACCCACAGTGAGCGCAAAGTTTTATCTTGAATTGTTATGCAATGTACTCGTAGTATAAATATATTTGAGTGCATAAAAGAACTTTTTAGTACGAAATTATTGTGCATGTGTATAAATGTAGCATTTTGTGTTACATTGTATGACTTACAATACCAAAAGGCCAGGAAAATTCTCCATTGTGATTTCTCCTTATCCTTTTTATTTCACATTCACTTGTTTTTTTTATGGTCAAGATTATTGCAAGCCACTCGTTGGGTATTCATTACAA
Source organism: Nowickia ferox (assembly GCA_936439885.1). Classification (NCBI taxonomy): domain Eukaryota; kingdom Metazoa; phylum Arthropoda; class Insecta; order Diptera; family Tachinidae; genus Nowickia; species Nowickia ferox. The sequence continues at coordinate 75,614,662 of OW387027.1, forward strand.
TTTGTGTGAATATATTCGTTTTTTTATTTGTTGTCTACATGGGCAGTGGGATAGTTTACAAAATCATAATTTTTAATGAGTCAAGTTGAATTCGCTTTAAAAATTTTTATTTCGATTTGAATTTATCTCATTAAGGATTTTGATAGTAATTAAAAAAATTAAAGCTCCATCAATAAAATTTTGTTAGGAAACAACTACAGCAACAGAATAAAGAATATTTTATGTATATAATCTGACCTTTAGTTTCCTCATTATCTGCACTTTCTTTTTTCTATCATCATTAGAATTGAAAAACATTAATATTGTATAATCATTTCTAGAGAATTAACTAAAAAGTACTGCATAAATATTTGTTAATTAGTTTATTTAAAACAAATTTAATGAATTGATTTAAGTCTAATATTTATTTATATTTTTAATCAATCTTAGACCTATATAAAAAATAGCTTCATTGTGACGAATATTAAGCAATAAGGATATTTTTGTAATTCAGGCAAAATATTTTGTAGAACTTAATACTATTTTGTACCAATGCACTTCAGTTAACTTTTGACTACGACGCACAACTACAGTATTTATCGTATAAAATTTCATATACTGGTACTTAATGTCTAAACTAAGAAAAATTTAAAGTTTGCGAAAAATCAGTGCAAGGACAACACTATATTCCATATGTCCTTATTCTTAAAAAAACTAAATTTTAGCTAAATTTAGGATTAAAATGTGATAAGAACTTATAAATATTTCTTATATCAATAGTTTTTTATTTTTTTTTTAATTCAGTGCAAGGAAATGATTAGCTCCCACATATCCTTTTTCTCAAAAAATAACTTTCAGCTGAATTTATCATTGTAATGCAGTAAAAGCTAGCAAGCCCATTTAAAATTATGCGATTTAGCACCCTTGTAAATTTTGTTTTATTCAGTGCAAGGACTTGACTTGCTCCCATGTATCCTTTTTCCCAAAAACTGATGTTTAGCTGCAGTTATGCTTAGAACGCACTAAAAATATATGAACATTTATACAATTATGAATTTTAACTTTCTGGCAGTATTTTTTTTTCATTATGTGCAAGGACACGGCTACTGCTCATATGTCCTTATTAAAAAAATCTAAATTAAAGCTGTGTTTATGATTAGAAGGCAACAAAAATTTATAAATATTTCTAAAATTATGCCTTTTAACTTTTTATAAAAATTTGTTGCATGGGTTGCAAGAATATCACTACCACCCGTATATCCTTTTCCCAAAATACCAATGTTGAGCTGTATTTGCGATTATAATGCACTCAAAACTAATAAATATTTCCAAAATTATGCATTTTAACTCTCTTTTGAATAATTTTTCATTCCGTTGAAGGACATGACGACCCCCCCATATATCCTTTTTTGCAAAATTTTTGTTTTTACTGCACTTATGATTAGAATGCTCTAAAAGCTTATATATATTTCTAAACTGAAGCGTTTTAACTATGTAGTAAGTTTTGTGTCAGTAGGTGCAAGGACATGACCAACACCCATATATCCTTTTTCTCGAAAACTAAATTTTAGCACTAAAAATTTATAAATAATTATAAAAATATGCGTTTTAACTTTCTGGTGAAATTTATTTCTTTAGGTGGAAGGACATCTCTGCCACCTGTACATCCTTTTTCAAACAAACTATATTTTAGCCGCACTTATGATTATAGTGCAGTAAGAACTAGTAACTAAAAACTAAAAACTGCCTTTGTAAATTTTATTTTATTTGGCGCAAGGACATGACTACCTCCCATATATCCTTTTTTCAAAAAAAACTAAATAAGAGCTGCGTTTATGAAAAATCATTAAGTGCATTTCAAATTATGCGTTCTAGCTCTCCTGAAAAGTTTTGTGTCACTACGTGCAAGGACATGACCACCAGCCATATATCCTTTTCCAAAATCCCACATTTTAGCTGTATTTGTAATTATAATGAAAAAAATTAAAAGTTAATACATATCTCTAAATTGTGTTTCATTCGGTGCAAGGACATGACTACCTGCATATATCCTTCTTCTAAAAAACTGCATTCTACATTCTGTGCAAGGACATGACTACCTCCCATGCATTCTTTTTCCCAAAAATTTTATTTTGTTTATTATTATTTAATTTAATTTTATTTATATTTATTTAATTTATTATTATTTAATTTTATTTATTTATTTATTAGAATGCACTAAAATTTCATAACTTTTTCTAAAATTATGCATTTTGACTTAATGGAAAACTTTGCTTCATTATGTGCTAGGACATGTCTACCTCCTATATATCCTTTTTCTAAAAAACAAAATTTTCTAGCTCTCTTTTAAATTTTCAATAAAAGGATATGACTGCATCCTGTATACCGTTTTTCAAAAAAAATTAATTTTTGCTGCATTTTTTTTTTTGGTAAATATTGTTTCATATATATATCCTTTTTCCCAAAAAATAAGTTTTATATGTATTTGTGATTAGAATGCAATAAAAGTTAATAAATACTAAATAAATGATATTTGCACACTCGACATTAATAATAAATTAACCATGAAATCACTATTTGTATTTTCTCTCCTCGAAATTCTAAAGCAACTTCATTTACCAAGATGACATTAATTCCATTCAGTTCTATACTAGCTTAATGGTGGAAAAACAACAGATTTGTATAATATTATAATAATTTTGGCAACTGTTGTAAACTATGTCAAATCATTTGCTTCCACATTTTCATCAACTCTCACCCCGCGCTTAGAAGTTAGAATTTGAAGCGCATTTTCTTAAACAGCCGGCATAATTAGGCTCTATCATTTTTTTTTGTTGCCCGGGAAATTAAATCAATTTTAAAACAAGTACTTAGTATGAAATTTACGAAGCCAATGAATATGTGAATATTTCATTTCATATTCACTCAACTGGGAGTATCGAAAAACATGCAGTAGCATGAGCAGCATTAATGTTGTTTACTAATGCCTTCTTCCTAACGAGCCTCTTGTAAATCTTACTACAAACTCCAAAAATAATTTTCTAAATGGTTTATTTGAATGATTGTGTCTAAAAGTTTGCAGGCAGATGTGCTGAAAGTAGCGAGTTCATAATTTGTGCATGTGAGCATAAGTTATTTTGCTAAAAGTCATCATAAACTTTTAACAAATACAAGCGAATATTTATGTTAAACGTTTTCTACTTAAGCACGTTGCAATGCTGGTATTTGAATTAATGTTGCCGCTTTGTTATTACTTAAAAAAAAACCAACTTGCCGCACTTTTTGGTAAATTTTTGCTGTCAACATACACGTTTAGCAGAGCAAATAAATTCGAAATAGCAAAAATCGTAAACGCAACACATTTATACTTCTTGTAACAACTTAAGGAGCTTCTCAAAATTTGTTTCTTGAATATTTACTTTATTGTAGGACCAAAATATCGTAGTCGAAGTCATATTACGCCAATCACGTTAAGACCCAAAATTCTTATCCATTCGATTATTCGATTAATTACCCAATAGAACTTACGATTGCATGAACTGTCAAATTAACTGTCATACTACTGCAAATTATCAAGAACAGAATCACGCTGGAACAGCGCTAGCAAATCATTCACATTAACTTTGAAAATTACTTATCAATTCGCGCAACTTAAAGACAACTTTTTGATTAATAAAATAATAAATCAAATAAATAAATAAAACGAAATAAATAAAAAATAAATAAATGATATACCCAAGTATATATATTTAACATAAAGTCTTTATTTTTATAAGTGTTATAAGTTTGTAGTGTGTATCTGTCTATCTGTGTATCTGTCTATCTGTGTATCTGAGTGTCTGTCCGGGTCCCCGGCTGGACGGATTTCGCTTTAGTTTTTTCTGTTTGAAAGCTGACTTGATCCAGAGGGTTCTTTGATATTTTTTAAGAATATCGCTCCAGCCGCTTAGAAGATATCACATCTTTTCTAGATACATATATCGGGGGTTTTCAAAATTTTTAATTTTTGTTATTTTAATTTCAAAATTTTGCTTTTTGTTTGTGAGAACGAAATGCATATAGACAATGCTTAACCAGAAAACAAGCAAAATTTTCAAAATAAAAAAATAAAAATAAAATATAAATAATAAATAATATAAAAATAAAAAAAATTAATTTTTTGTATTAAATTTTACAATTTAAACTTTTGGCGGGAATAATAAACAAACACCCCTCCGATTTTGTGATTCAGCGCTGGCAACACTGTTTTTAATCCGCTGAACAGTACGCAAAATGCATAAATGAATACTATTTCTCTAATAGTTGTGTGCATGTATGCATGTGTGTGTGTGTGTGTGTGTGTGTGTGATGTTTTACAGCCAAGTGCTCACTGATACTCGTAAAAATAAAATAGCAACAGTAATAATAAAAAAAAATTCTGTTAAATACACAGAAAAACTTCAAAGTTCATTCACTTTTCGTAAGTGACTCTTTGGTTGTTGTTGTACTTTTTTGTATTTATTCCCGTTTCCAATTGCTGCTGTGTTTACTTTGTATGCGTGTGTGTGTGTGGTGTGTGTGTTTGAGTGTTTTTTGCTGCTGATATTTATGCTTCGTTATATTTACTCCCGGGGAAACAACGTTTTGCTTGTACAAGTGAGTGAGTATGATATTTATGAAGTTGTTAAAAACTAGCAGCAACAAAAAACGAAAACAAAAGTTTAAAATATTTTATAAATTGCTATTTTTTCCAAGCTATGCAAACACATGTAAGTATATATATACTAAACAAATGCATATGTATATGTATGTAAATATTTAAAATTATATTATATAAACTCTATAAATAGTTTAGGGTTCATGCACCAACCATTGTCAGAGATTTAAGATCATTGCATTTGCTGCTGTGTGTTCTTTTGTGTTGTACACCACCAGGTCCAGTTGTGGTTTAAGCTTGTGGCATTAGTTTGTTAGCTTGAATTCTCAGCATGGTTTATGACAACTTTCAAATATATTATAAAGTGCTGCTAATATTGTAGTAACTAAAATTATCATTTATAAAGCAATTTATTATTCAAAATTTAATATTTTTAAGCATTATAAATAGAAATGTTTGGTTAAATTTAGAGACTAATCTTATAAATATGTATGTTAAACTAAAAATAAACTTCTTTTTCTTTTCATTAATAAGAACTAATGAAAGTTATTTGTATAAATTCCTCACTGATTTTAAATTTAGCAGCACGTTTGCTATTGTGTATATGTACATTCGCCTTTCCTGCCAACAACTTCCAAACAAATTCAATTAAAAACTTTTTTGCTATTTGACAGTCAATACGTGTATTTTTCTTTCAAAGAGTTTTATTATGTTTTCTTAATACATATTTTCTTTGAAAGTAAAATAATAATGTTTCAATCGCTCCCTCTTTATATTTAAAGTTTTATAATGTTAAAATTTAAAAGGTTAAAGTTGAGGGTAAAAAATATCTAAAAATTAATTTGCACAGGAAAAGTTTAAAATTGTGTTATATCGATTATGAGTTTATGAAAAAAAAACAAATACTTCCACGAAGCAATAAAAATCATTTACTTGTACCAAATTTATGTTACGAGTATGAAATTTTCTTTGAAATTTATTGCATGAAACTTTTTGTATCTGCTAACAGCAGCGCTAGTGACAAGACTGGCACAATAAAAATGTCGTAGCACGAAGCTCTCAAGTCGTTTTTGCACGTCTTTTGAACTAGTTTACCGCTCCACGTATGCCCTTTGCCAAATAAAAATCAGGCTTTAACCACATTAAAAAAAGCTTACAAAACTTCAATTCTTATATACATGATCCAAAATAAATTTATGACTTTCTTAGCATACAAGAAACATAACATAACTTACGTCACGCGACGTAATATAACCCAAATGACTTAACATAATCCAAATTAACTCAGCTTACGCAACGCAACTCATGAAATGTAATGTAAACTAATAGAACGTATATAATTAACCATAGAGTAACAAAGAGAATGCAACAAAATATAAGCAAAGCAACTTAATGAATTTTGTAAAACTTACGTAGCGTACGAAACTTTACATGATGTAATGCGTAATAGTGATGTCAAATGTAACCTAAAATAATTTAACTTAAACTAGTCTTTACTAACAAAAATTCAGTTAAATAAGTAACGTTATATATATTACGTGACGTAATAAAAACCCAATGTGATTTAAAATATTTTAAAATAACCTGACCTAACGCGGTGTTATGTTACGCAATGTGACAACATAATCCAAAGTAGCTCAGCATACGCAACGCAATGAATGAAACCATGAAATAACATAGAGAATGCAACATTAGAACTGTACCAATATATAAGCAACGCAACTTTATGAATTTCGGAAAAGTTACATAACGTAAGCAGATTTACGTGGTGTAATGTGTCATAGTAATGTCAAATAATTCAAAATAATTTAACCTTACCTAACCTTTTTAACAAAGTTTCAGAAAAATAAGTAACGTTATAAAGATATTACGTGACGTAAAATCTGAACTCAACCTTAGATTGAGTAGTTTTGGATAAATAACGCAACGTATTGTACCCTAAATAACCTTATCTAACATAAATTAACGTTTCGGAAAAAACTACCTAGAAAAGATTGCGTGACGTAATATACGAAAGCGTGATTTAAGAGAACTTTAAATTACTTAATATATTCTGACATTTCGCAATGTATAGTAACTAAAAGTAAATTAACGTATCGTAACGTAGCAAATCTCAACGTAACGCAAGGAAAAGTGATGTAACCGCACTACCCTAACCTAATGCAATGTGGCATTATGCAAGCTAATATGCAGGAAGTCTCTGGTAGGCAAAACCACAGTTATTTTTTAATTTTAGCTAGCTTTATTTTTAGTTTTTTAACACCAAATCCAACCACTGTAATTCAGTGCTGAAATTTGTTTTTTTTTTTAATTTCAAAAGCAGCGGCAAATAAAGAAAATCATATTTTTTATACTTTCTGATATTTTAGTGCATGATTAATTTGAGATGAAAGAAATGCAAACATGTGAAAGAAAAGAAAAAAAAAACTAAAAGCATAAGAATTGCCATAAATTAAAGTTTATTTCATCATCCTTTGATGTGATTATTTCAAACGTACATATATTTCTTTGCGCCAACTTTATTATTTGTTTAATTTTTTAGTTCATTTTTTTCGTAAAACAAGCAAGTTTGTATAAAAGAATTATATTATCCTGCTATTAAGTAGACTTTGCAGCAGCTTTCGAACGGGCAAAATTTACAAACAGAATATATAATATTTAAGTTATCTACAATAGTGAGATGCTGCTGCTGCTACTATTTCTTTTTTTTAATTTATGGCCGTAATAAAGAAGGAAAGGGAATAAATTAAAGTTCAGAGTTAAACAGTTATTCCATTTGTGGTTAATTACTTCTTTAGTGGTACAAAATTTATTTATACACACCAAACGAGGGAAGTACTTTGCAAATTTGTTCAATCATTTGATTTTGAGGTGCTACAATTTATATTCGTTAGGAACTTACTTCAGAGTTGTAGCGTTCATACAACTTGAGACGCTTCTCTGGCATTGCTTTTGGTTGGTTTTCCTTATATAGAATCCTTAAGTTTTTTCTCTCTCTCTCTCATTCTCTCCTTCTTTTCCAACTTAATTTAATGTAATTTATAGAAGCATTTTTCTCCTTCTTTAAATTGGCCAATTAAGTGAACTGCTTTTACATGAAAATTAAATAAAGAAAATATTAAGCATACGCATGTCGTCTTGCAAAATATTTAGCAGGGTACGGAAAAAAGCAAAATAAAACGTTTTTATTCCTGTTATATATTTTTAAATGAGTAAAATAAAAACAATGAGATCTGCAGCGTTTTTAAATGTTGAGCCCAAATTGTGCTTTATTTTAAACATGCGCAACAAATATCGAATGTTTTTACTCATCAAACGTTTTGCAAACGTTTGCAAACGTTTTTCTGATATTATGCTGGTGCTAGAGATTTGACAATTATAAACCTAAGTGCAACATATAGCAAATATTTTCATTTGTTCTGTTATTTTGGCTCTTCTGTTCCACATAAAATCGTATTTAATTTATTTCTTTGATTTTGCTTTTTTTCAACATCAAAAATTCTTCTATTTGTCTACCATGAATGAGACGTTTTGAAATCAAGAACTTTACAAAACACAATCAAAAAGGAGAGAAAAGTGAAAAAATTGTTTTGCCGTCTACTTGTTAAATTTGTTGTTGTTGTTGTTTTTGCTGTTGACTGCAAGTACGACTTTTTCTAGCAGCACTTTATTCCATTATTTTTCCCCCTGTTGCTCTTGTCTTGACAGCAGAAAATAACAAATGAACTTGTTCAACTGCGTCAGTTTTGAGCAATAAATGAATAGAGTTTACAAATAAACCATAAAAAATATATTTTATCTTTTATGCTGTGTACATCCCACAGATTTTGGAGTTATGCTTTTATACTATTCTTTGATTTAGTTTCTTGTTTTGTCAACTTAAATAAATTGATTTTATATACATATCTCCAACAATCTCAATTTAAAATAAAACAAAATGAAAAATGACAAAAAGAATGTTTAAAGAGTTTTTTAAACAAATAAACGACAACGCAGCGCTTTAAATCATAATCATGCAAAGTTTTGGCTTTTCATGAAATCTGTCTTTAGGAAAGCTCTCACAATAAAGAGAAAGAATTTAATTCTATTTTTAGTTCATACAATTTTTTTTCAACCTAGTTCACAAAATACTCATCACTGGCTTGCGTTCTAATTATGATTGTAACAAAATAGGATTACAAAATTTTTTTTATCATCCTGGTAAAAATTCTCGGCTTGAACCAATTTAAACTTTAAAATTAATTTCAAATTTTATATGAAAAAGAAATACAGAACTTAATTTCTCAAAACTTTAAGATAAGCTAAAAACTTATATAAGCAAAAGTAACATATTTAATACTACACCAATTATTTGGTTTGAACAACCTTAAAAATATTTAAAAACACAAAATTTTTCTGGTTTCCTTCCACTAGTATTTTTTTTTATAAAATTTTGATTGCAGTAGTACAAGGATAATTTAGTTGTAAAACAAACTTTTTACACTACAACTCTATGTATTCATATTTATGAATAAATTATAAGGTAATTCAAGTAACTACGAGAGCAGAAGAGAAAAAAAGGAAACAAACAAAAAAAAGGAAATATTTTAAGAGAAGAAAAAAAATTTAATACACTGTCAAATGTTTTGATTAACTATTCATTAAAATTATTTAAAAACAAAATCATAAGGTCAAAAGAGTACCTTTTATAAAAAGTACCTTTTTAAAAAAGTACATTTTGTAAAAAGTACCTTTTTTAAACAGTACCTTTCGTAATAAGTACCTTTTTAAAAAGTACTTTTTGCAAAAAGTACCCTTTTAAAAAGTACTTTTTGTAAAAAGTACTTTTCGTAAAAAGTACCTTTTGTAAAAACTACATTTTGTAAAAAGTACTTTTAATAAAAAGTACCTTTTGTAAAAAGTACTTTTTGTAAAAAATACCTTTTGTAAAAAGTACCTTTTATAAAACTTCCTTTTATAAAAAGTACTTTTTGTAAAAAGTACCTTTTGTAAAAAGTACTTTTTAAAAATGTACCTTTTGTAAAAGGTGCCTTTTAAAAAATTTAACTTTTATTAAAAGTACCTTTAATAAAAAGGTACTTTTTACAAAAAGTACATTTTAAGAAAGCACGTTTTCTTAAAATACCCGTTACGAAAAGTTCTTTTAACAAAAATTCCTTTTTATAAAAAGTACTTTTTATAAAAAAGTACTTTTTATAAAAAGTACATTTAAAAAAAAAATCGTTTTATTAACTGTACCTTTTGCAGAAAGTACCTTTATGAAAAATAAAAAGTACCTTTTATAATATATTTCATAAAAACTGCTTGACAAAGGGCCGAAACGAGAAGGCATTAGATAAAGATACAAAAAGAAAATCGTTAAAGAAAGAAAAACGTTGTTGAGGTCCTTTGCTCCCCAATGAGTTTTAGTCTTCCTTAGTATGCCATTTAGATTAAGTAGGAATACACTAACATATTTAAAAAATATCAGAAAAAGTAAATGGAAATAATATTATTTAAACAAACGTTACTGTTATTATAGATTGTACATCTTTATTAAGAAAATTAGCTCAAAGGCTTTTTAACTTTTTTTCAGCTTAAAACAAAAAATATTATTGTACATATATTTTGTAAACCTCATGAGCCGCACATGTACTTTATACTTTTCTCTATTCCAGTTTACTTTACATTAATTTCTGTTCTCCTTATTTTTAAGTGCAAGCATTAGTATGACCTAAAGACCCAGTAAACGTTTCTTTACTGCTGCTAAAAAAAACTGCGAAAAAAAAGTAAACGTGCATACATGAAAATGAGAAGCACATTTTACAAAGATTTCATTTTAAGTTTTTTTTTTTTTTTATTATGAAAGGATGTTTTTTTTTAATTTTGCATAAACAAAAAAGAAAAAAGAGCGGAAAATAGGTTATAAAAAGATTTAATGGGCTGTATAAGTTTAAGCGTATGCTTGTGTGTGTATACTTTTGTACTCACATTTATATTAACTCCGCAACACATATACATAAACACCGACACATATACGAGACATGAACTTAATTTTAACATGCATTCATACATAAACAACACTTGTACTTACAGATCTCTTTTTTTCACTGGCACAATGTATATTTTTTTGCATATTAAAATGAAAAAAGAAAAGGAGTCAGCAAACAAAAAACTCAAATATTTTAATATTGTAATTTTCTTGAGGCTAAAGATTTGTATCTTGTAAAGATGGGACTGGGTATTTGTGTTAAATATTTTAGTGCCTGCAAAGGATTTAAAGGGTTTTTTAAATAAAATATTGTAGAGCAAATTATCGAAAGTACGCTACAATAAAAGACAGATTTGTTATGTATGCTTAAAGTATAATTCTTTGCTTTGAAGTTTTCATGTTAGAGGCATACGAGTATGTGTGTATGCCACAAAATGCTACCAAATTCTCACAACAGTGAATTTTCCAAAAAAAAAAAAAAAACTAAATTTTATAAATTTACATTTTAGCGCTTTTTTCCCCTAAATTTAATAAATTAAAACTTACTGTCATTTATTTGATTAAAAGTAATTTTTTATATTTATTTTTTTTTTTTAATTTTTAAGGTCAATTGTCATTAAGCAAGTTCAAGCGCTTGACACAGCCCCACATTATTCATACAACAGACAAGCAAACACCTTCCAGTCAATCTTATTTGAATAAAGCATTTTGTTTTTTTGTTTTCAAGATAAAGTAATCTAAAAATTTTATAATAAAGTATATATAACAAAACCATTTAGTTGGATTAACTTTGGTTTAACAGGTGACTCATGAGGAGGTACTTTTTTAAATTATAACTGTTATTTGCTCTTTTATCTGTGATGCATTAAACACATTCACCACAGCAGGCTACCGACTACAAAATGTCAAGGATAGAATACACATGTTTATATGAGAGAGATTCTTTTGAAGACAGCAAGGCAACAGGGCAGCAGGGCAGCAGGTTGTTGTCTATGATGATTTTGTCGTTGTAGTTCAATTAAACTAATTTCTATTTCTTTGGCTACAATGAGAAAATTCAGTGTTGCCAGTATAATACAAAATGTTGAATGAATGATATCGTACAATTATTTCATATTATTTAACAGAAACAATATCCCAAAATTGATGTAAAGCATACATTAATTCATTTTTATACTTTTACGTCATATAAGTACATTTTGAAAGAGTAATTTAATTTTTATAAATGCGAAATATTTGAAGGTGGCAATACAGAACTATGTATTTATACTAAAATATGAGCTGCAGATGGTGCTGCTGCCGTTTCCAAAATAATTAAGTAGTTGGCTATGAGGCGACAAATGCTGCTAGCGGCATTTGAAGTCGTGTGTTCGTGTAGCCTGCTGTGGTGAATGTGTTTAATGCATTAAATGTTTGCCCATTTTATGCAAAACGTATGGCAATGCTATTTGCTAAACAAGTCGCCATCAGTTAGAGAAGCATGGCAAGAGCGATTAATGATAATAAAATGACGTATACTATCATCAGTGTGACCATTTTAGCAATGTTGCAATTTAATTAGAAAATTTTTGTTTTGGTTTAGTTTGTAATTTTTCAGTTAGCATTTCCAATTAATATCTTTTGAAAAAATCATAAACAAAAAAAACCTCAGAATAGTGCACCCTTAATGAATTTAATGTACTGGAGTATGTAAATGTGATTGTGAAAGTTACATGCTTTTATCTCATGCTTATGTTGCTTTTGTTACTTGTACAACAAATGTTACACTGGAATAACAAGGAAGAGGAAGCTAGATGACTAACAAGGCACACATACAAACAAATTCTGACTAACTTTAATTACATTATGGTGAAACTTTTATGGTTAAATATCAGATTAGATGAGTTTAAGCTGACATTTACATACAAAGAATTACCATCAGTTTTTTGTTTTTTCCATAACATCGCCCTTGCTTTTATATACTATATAAATTTAATAAAGTCATTGATTGATTGATTGAACGAAAAAAAGTGTCAAACCTAAAAAAATCGCTTGACTTAAAAATGTATTATGAGAAAATAAAAAAAAATCGCCAATCGGAAAAAAATTGCAAAAACGTCAAAAAAATCATGAATACTAAAAAATCGCCAAAAATAAAAAAAACAACGAAGTGAAAACAAGCGCCAAACCAAAAAAAGTCACTAAACTTGAAAATGTGTATTGTAAAAACCAAAAAATCGTTAAAAATAAAAATATCGCCAGGAACTGAAAAAATCGCCAAAAAACGAGAAAATGCTGAAACTAAAAAATTACACATTTAAAAAAAAAATACCAAAACGAAAAAGGTGCTTAAGTCAAAAATACAGCCAAAAATAAAATAAATCGCTCAAATTGAAAAAATCACCAAAAGTAAAAATATGGCCAAAAACCTAAAAAAAACGCGAAACGAAAAAAAGCGCCAATACTAAAAAATTGCAAAAAACCAAAAAAAAATCGCCGAAACGAAAAAAGCTCCAAGCCAAAAAAAATCACTAAGCTTAAAAATATATACGAGTATTGTGAAAAAAAACAGAAAAATATTGCAGAAACCGATAAAATGCCAAAACGACAAAAAGTAAAAAGATCACAAAAAACTAAAAATATCGCCAAAAACTAAAAAAATCGCTAAAACCGAAAAACCGAACAAAATCGTTAATAAGAATTAAGCGCCGTATGGAACCCTTAGTATGCGACTCAAAGTCGCACTTAAGTGAATTTGTCTTGCTATTGGCCACAAGACTGTAAACTTTGTTTTTAAACAATTCAAGCACTTTGATGATTAAAATCAGTTTTAAGCTCTTTTTGTGTGTGTGTGTTAATGCATAAAAGTTGTAATTAATTATTTTCCAAAAACATCAGGAGCTTTTATTGATTTCAAGTCAATAGTAATGGCATTTCTTATAATAATATGATTGTATAGCTAACCTTGGGGGGAATCACTGCTTAGATGACAGCAAAAACTTAATAATGAAGTTTCAAAACGAATTATTTTCTCCTCTCTAGGGAAGATTACTTTTAGAATAGATTTTTGCTTTAAATTTTAAGACAAGTCAATATTTTAGAAATTTTCTTGTCTATTATTTTCCAATCTTCTATTTATGGCATCTTAATTGAAAAACTCCCCTTGGCGCCATACTAATCTATAGACATGGCAGTATCTTTATATGTGAATGTTTGCATGGAAGTGTAGCTGCTTCTGTTACAAAAAATTTTCTATAGTAAATTGTTTCCTTGAAATGTATTGTTTTGCTTTAACTTTGTTGTTCACTTGTTGCCTTAACGAAAGCTGGCAATAAAGCTACAAAATATGTGAAGAAGGAAAACATATTTGTTATTTTTTTTAAGTGCACGGTTTTGATTAAGGCACATGTTATTATTACAAAACCGATTGCATTGTAAAATTTTTTTTTTAAGGATTTTTACTCTGCAATTTGTTTACAAATCACTGGCATTTACGAAAAATTTACACCTGCAGACATAGGAAAACTAGTTTGCAACATATTGTGAAATAAACTTAGTTTTCAGTTGAAAACAAAAATATTGGAAAATAATTTTAAAACAAGACATTAAATTTTTAAATTCTTAAATTAAAGTGCTTATTAAAAATTAAGCAAAAATAACAACCAAATTTTTTTTTCTCAAATTAACAGAATAATAATTACCCAGACTACTTAACACTAACACTAGCTATGAATATATTTTAATAATTGTATGTCTTAACTTTGTATTCTTTAAATTCCAAAAGTCTTTAAAAATAACTCTAAAGTTTTTCACCTGAAAATAGGAAAATTTCCAACTTTTTGTCTTATACTTGTCGTTTTTAATATATTTTTTTTTTATTTGTTTGCCCTTAAGTTGTTTTCAAGGCATTTCAATAATTTATACTTTTTGTTTCTTATGAGGTCTTTACTTTTACTTAAACGACGTTTATTTAGTCTGCCCCTGAGACACCACAATCACAATAATGGGCATGAGTGTGTGTGTGAATGAGTATGTGTGTGTGTTTGTAAACATTTAAGCAAAATTATACAATTAAATAGATTGACTGAAGAGAAAAACTAAAAGTGCTTAAAATTGTATGAAACTTGTCAAAATGTCTGGTGTGAATGGATTTTTCCTAAATGACTGTCAGTTTTTGGCTGGTAAGCAAGTTTTTTTTTGCATTTTTCTTGACTCGCAGACAATTTATTTACTTTTTTCTTTCTAGTCTAGTCATTAACTGAAAATTTACTTTTGAGGAAAAGTATTGAAGAGGAAAACCAAAACAACGAAACCCAAAAAAAAAACATCACAAAGTTTTACTACAAAAAAATATTGTTATCAAAATGAAACTGAAGAAAAGGTAAATGAATGTGTCTTTGCTGTGGGTAACAAAAATAATATATATATAGATGTATGTCTGTGTGAACACAGACAATTACATTGAAGAAGTAAATGTATAAACTTTGAAAACAGAAAATTAATTAAGTTCAAACTCATGTTCGTAAGTAAAGCAAAACGTTTAAGAGTCTTAGCAGGGGTTAAACAACACTTCCATCAACCTAAATACAGCAGAAAGAGCATTAATTATTATCATATTTAATATCAATGCAAAATAAGCTGTAAAGATAACTTTGTATTAATTTATACTCTTAAGGTTTAAATACTCTGGCCCCTAACCGGGCCAAATTTCACCTCGAAAAAGCTAAACTGGCAACACTGGCTCTCCACTTTATTTTGCTTTACAAAACATATACTCCACTAATAACACACTTAAAAATAATAATAGTTTTTCGATAAAAAAAATTAAACTAATATTTTCCTTTTTCACAAAATTGCAATCGTGAATAATAATTTCACAGATATATTTCCCTGTTTTGATTAACGTTATTAGGAATAAAATTTTTCATGGGGATTTCTGCACTTTTCCCATAGTTCTGTGCACTTTCTTTTACACATGAACTGGATTATTATATCGCCTAATTTCAATATTTTCCTTTCAATTAAATATTAGATGTTCAAAAAATTTTATTTCTAATACACCTTTTTGCATAAATAAGAATAAAAGTCGCCAAAACGAAAAAAAAATAGCAAAAAAACAAAAAATTGCCAAACAGATTGCAGCGCCATACAATCGCACTTGACTGAATTTGTTTTCATTTACTGAGAACTGACAGTAGAAAGAATTTTCAAGCAAAATTAAAGATATAAGTTTTTATGCACTTTTTCCCCTTCTTGGGACACAAAAATCTCATATTAACAAAATTTGCACTTTTTTCACTCACTCTTCACTCATCATTTTTTGTTATTTTTTTTTAATAAAAGTTTTGTTACATTTCCTGCAATTTTTTAATACCATACAAAATAGTCAGCAACGGCAACACCGCTCGTTGAGAGTAGGATACAAATATAAAAGAGAGAAGAGAGAGGCTTAATCAGGGTAGCCAGACCTATTTCACCAACTTGATTTTAAAAATCGCCAAAAGTCGCCAAAATTAATAATAAATTCCTGTTTTTATAATTTTTTTTTAACAAAAAATTTTTATAAAATAATGATACAAACATTTAGCAGAATATCACCAAAAATTATTTCTTGTAAATTTTTTTTCATGCAAACTAAAAACATATTAATTACTTTAATTAATATTTAAAAAAATGTAAGTCATAAAAATCAAACAAATTTTCTTGAAATACAAAAATTTTGAGGTTCAATTTTGTTTAAAAAAAATAGCCATACAAGTCGCTATGAAAACTATTTATCGCCAGAGAAATTGCCATGTAAGCAAATCACAAATTTTGTTGCCAAACAAGTTGATAGGGCGAGAAATCGCCCTATCGAGCCATAATCGCCACATAAAAGTTTAACTGACACATTTTTTGGACTTTGTTTTTGGCAAAAAATCAATTATTTACCATCGCAAATAATCGTTTTTGGTCAAAAAATTTAATTTGAAAATTATGTCTGTTTTTTTTTGGCGGTTATGGCACGATATCTGACAACCCTGGCCTCAATTGCCATTTCGTTCGTCTTTGATTTACCTGAAATTTTTTTTTTATATTTCACTTTAAAACATAATATAAACACTGGCCGTTGATGTAGAGAAAAGCTATTAAGCTCATGCAGTGTTTGTGTTATTGTAAAGCAATCAATCAAGGCAAAGCTTTTTTGTGCTTGAAACTACTGCACAGTAGTAAAGGGCGAATTACAGCTTTTTAATTCGTTTAGCCTTTTTTAGTTTATCTTTTATTTCTTTTTAAATGTTAAATGACCTTGAGGGGCCTAACCGCTCATAAATATTTCAAGGAATATTTTTCTGTTATTTAATATTTAATAAATAAAATCCCTAATGTTTTTATGCCAGTTTTATTACTCAAACACATCGTAAAAGCGTATTACACATAATTTATTACATAATTAAAATTTTTATTTTCTATACATTCTATCAAATAATTATTTAAAATAATAATAAGAGCAATACCACGTCAATTACACAATTAGGTTTTAAAATTCTATATATTTAAATATATAATTTTAATACCAAAGGCAAAGGCTGAATTATAAATAACACATAATGTCTTCCATTATTAAGACATTAAGCAATTAATTAGAGACATTGACACATCACGAACGTTTGGCTAAACTTATTTCTCATAAAACACTTAAAATTCAAAAAAAAAAATATATTAATAAATTCATTGCCTCTTTTTTTCTCCTTTTTAATTAAAGCAAGTTTTTCTCAGCAAAATTTTTAATATTTCAATAAAAACACGTAAATTAAGGATTCTGTATAACGTATTCTGTTGCTGCTTTACCTTTCACACACAAACATAATTCTTTTTAATTACCCAGCACAAAAATCTAATTAAGTAGATAATGTCATAAATTTTGTTTAGCAGCATAAACAATTTTTTATTTTTGTCTCATTTGAAATCATCTAAAGTATAAGAAAGGAGCTGTTTATTATTTAAGCTAAATTTATTTAAGACTATTAATTTTTGGAATATTTAAAAGCTAAAAGAAATTTTAATTTCCTCCTCCATGCATGCTTTACTGCTCGTTTTAAAATAAAACTTACAGCTGAGCCTTAACATAGGCTATGAAAAAAGACTAAAAGCTTATAACGCAAACAATATAATAAGTATGCTTTATATATTTTTTTTAAGTCATTAACCATTAACAGAAAGCATATTAAGTGAAGTGTGTATTAAGGCGCCTATTAAATTTTTTTTATTGCTTGTTTTTAAATTTCACCTGAAGTGCGTTTCAGGGGATTTTATTAAAAAAAAAACATAATAAAATTTCTTATATAAAAAAATATTAAATAATCACCTTTTCATGCGTTAATTTAATTTTTAATTGAGTTTCATAACTCAATGGATGGTTTTACACTCCATCCATCAATGACAAAGAAATAACTCAAGTTTCAAATGTGATAAACAGAATTTTTGATTGAATTTTTTATTTTTTTTTTTTTTTGAGGAAAATTAAAGGCTACATCTTAAGTTATTAAATTACTTTAATATTTTATTTTTACTCAAATAAATTCGAATTGGTTGAACTCTACTCATAATTTCTTTTAAATTCGTAATTGAATTATTGTAAAGTAAATTTAAAAAATGTGAGTAAATAGAAATTGTAAATTTTAGTTGTTATTTAAGATTTTTAAGTAATTTCATTTTATAAATTTCTTAAAGATCCGGCAAATACAGTCAACGCTCGCTATAACGAGCGACAAGTGTTTGGTAACGAGAAACATTTTTAAGTCATGTTTGATAAAAAAAAAACTAAAAGATATCATTATTAAATACTTTTCGTAACCCTATAGCACCCAAATAATACAAGATTCTAGCAATTGACTTAGACTAAGTTAACTGGCGTGTTGAAGGCTTACGCTTAAAAATATTATACAGAAGTAAGAATCTTATATACCTTTCACTGACCCATGTACGTCAGAATAAAAATACTGAATGCAAAAAATTGGCTACTCTAGCACATGTCGAATATCTTGTATACTTGTTAATACTCATACCCATTCATACTCATACTTGCGTGTACCTGCGCACGCTTTATTTAATAATTGTATAGTCATTCTTATTTATACTCTGGCATCTTTCGTTATAAAAATGACTTGCAATAAGTTCCGTTTGTAATTTGTTTGTATGAGTGTTGCCAAAAATGTTTGTTTGTGCTAAAATTTTTTCCAAAAAGTTTTCTACAAAATTTAAAGAGTCAAATTGTAAGAATTCTTTTTTTGTCTGAGAGCGCGTAGCTTCTAATTGGTCCCATTGTAAAAAATTTTATTTAGTGCGAAACCTAGCAAACACCTTTGGTTCTTGTAATTACACAATTTTAAGGTTGATAAAATGGGCGGGCCTACGTCCCTTGAGATCTTTCATTATACTTCACGTGGTTCTAGTTAACAGCACCTTACGAAACTTATCACACATCTTGAGCTCTTAAATAGACACAATCTTGCAATTAAAAAATTAAAATTTAATATTTTATTTGACCGATTTTTACAAAACTTAACACAAGCCCTAAGCTCTGAAAAACACAAAATATTGCATTTTTAAAATTAAATTATAAGTTTTACGTACCTCCTCCTAACAAACAGATTTTCAAAATGTTTTTTTTTAACAGTTTACTTCCACTTTGGTCCCAGATCTTGGTATTGAAGTGGGTTTTTTGGCAGAATGATTTGACTTCAATGTTTCGTTAACCTTTGATAAGCTTCTGCGAGAAATCTGTTACTTTTAAATTTTTCCTTTCAACCACAAAAATTTTTTTTATTAGAGAATGAAATATTTTATTAATTTATATGATTTCCTAAAGAAGTCAAAATTAATGTCTGCATCTTTTCGCCGCACAATTCACGAAAACGGCTCATATTGCGCCATTGTGATGCCCATAGTGTTGCTCATTGCGACGTGCAAGCTTTGATTTCGTGTGCGAGAGAGAGAGAGAGACAGAAAATAATATTTATATTTTGTTAAGCAAATTTGAGCAACATAAACTGATGTATGTTGAATCTGATTGAATTTAACTACAATTTTTATAAAATACAGCACAAACTATGGCACGGATAGACAATTTGACGCGATCGCAATTTTGTTGATAACATATGATATTCCAAAATCGTGTTTCTATTTGATACACTAAAAATAATTTTAATATTCTATGTACGTAGCAAATAATATAATAGGGCATTTACACCTGCACAAAATCTAGCAGGTCCCAATTAAAATCTTTTATCAAAACCAATACCGTTTACATTAAAGTTGTTTTTGACATTTCTCATTTTCCTAAACTACAACCAAACAACTGCAATGTAGCCAATTTGAACAGCATTTCAATTGCAGAGGCATACTTTTTAGTACAAATTTGAAAAGAAAAACTATATTTGCGTCACTATGAATTCATATTTAAAAAGAGTTGGTGAAATTGGCCCTAAGTTTTATTAGATTTTGGTCAAATCAAGTGAGGAAGTAGATTTTGTTTTTTATGGAAAATCTACCTGAAATGTCGTAAGTACTAGATTTTGTTTTGTTTTACTACTTTAAAAATGCAACAAAAGTTTATCTTATGTTCATTGTACCAGGTATTCACTGTATTGTATAAAATCCAATTTTACTCCCACTCTAAACCGTACTTTTCTGCAAGCAATAAATTTTTAGAAAGCAAGTATACGAGTATAAAAAAACAGCAAATAAAACAAAACAATGTTTTGTTTTTATAGCCTACATTCAGTTGCCTGCCTTCTTACGTTTACAAATGTGTAGCATACTTTTAAGAGTTTCATTAAAAATACTATGCTACAGAAAATCTGTTGTGCAAAAAAAACAAAAACAGAAACAAGAAAAAACAGCAACTTCGAAAAATATAAACATAAAATTTTAACTACAAAACAATATTTATGAAAATGTAATTTATGTACGAAACAAACGAAAATAAATAAATTCTAAGAAGAAACTACAAATATTATTTTTTATGCTACTCTATTTTTTTCTTTTCTATTGCCTTTCCAGCGATAAAGACACTAACACAACCAAGCCCAACAACCGTGAAAGCACACTATCGAACCTTAAAAATATCTTAATGCTTATATAATATTTATATGAAACACTTAAAAGTATGCTATAAAATACATAAAAAAGCGGTTAGTTTTTGCTTAAATTTTTTATTATTATTATTCGTTCGCCATGTTGGTTTTTGGAGCCGGAGAAGAAAAAACATAAACTGTCCTCTGCTTCAGCAGCATAACGAAATGGGAAAATTTAAAGCAATTTCTGTGGGTCAAAAACTAAAAAATTGCTTTTTTAGTCTACTCTATTATTCCATGGAAAGCAGTAAATTGTTTAAAAATGATGAGACATGAAAAAACTATTAATTGGTATGAGTGAAATCTTTTTTTTTAGCAAATATCTTAAAGAATTTTAATGTTACAATTATGAAATGTGAATTCATTAAAAAACTGATGATGAAATTTTCAATGGTTTAATAAAACAGTAGAAGAAATATCAATCTAAATTTTATTAGCTTTCATTCAGTCGCTCGTTTTAAAAAAATTTAAATTACATGGGTTCGATCAGAGGTTTGTGTCAAAGACGTGCGACCGTATGAGCTCGACCCAAGTCTAGTATCAATAATTAATATAAAATTCATTACAACTCGTGCCTTAATTATTGCTCTCGAGCATTATTTTCGAGGGCTAAAAATTTATCTGCCTAAACATAATTAACAAAATTTAATAAAAATCACTTACATGTTAGCTTCAGAAGCGACGGACACGCGATATATCTGAAAAGAAGAAAAACTTGAATTAATATATCTATATATTTATATAATCAACTTGAAAATTAAAGCCACCTTAACAGACGGACGGACGGACGGACATCGTAGCTAAAACAACTAGATTCCTTTTCGCTTTTAGTATACGGAACCCTAAAAATTAAACGATATCCGCTCCAACACAGAGATTCTCTTAAAAAAATTTTGAAAATTTCGCGGTCTCAATGAACTTATCGAGGACATACAGCCGAATTAGTTTCAAGTCTATTATGAATGACTGAATACGTACTAAATGAATGCCTCCTTAATTTTTCTTCTAAAGAATTTTGCACTCTTCATCTCACAATTTAACACTAAATGGAAAAAATTTCCTTAAATCAAGAAGAAGAACCCTCTTAGCTGGCAGCACTGTATCACTGTATTAATCACTCATACGCACTCGTAACTAGTGATGAGCTATTTTTCGAAACCTGTTACTTTTTCACAGCGATTGAAAAATCACTAATCACAACTGTGACTGAATTTATCAAGTAACAGGTTTTGCAAATGTAAATAGTTCTTTCGTACAAGTCAAGGCACATTAAATACAGGTACACGCATTAGGTGCAACTCTGTGCTTCTCACATAGTTTTACAAATTGTCAAAAAATTGTATGCACCAAACAAGGCATAAAAGTAATTGTCAAATGAATTCTTCGTTATAAACGTGTAAACAAAAAATCAGCGGATGAGCAATATGCCTGATGCGTGTACCTGTTTGATATGCCTTGATACAAACTGTGAATGCTCTTGCATGCTTACTTGATAGTAAGTAAAGCTACCACATTAATTTATTTGTATACATTCACCGTTTGTCGAGAAAAAATCATCTAATCGTGTCAAATCGTCTTTTCGGGCAACTATGTATAGCTCACACATTTTTGTATTTGCAATTTTACTGTCTCTCTGACTCTCATACGACAATTATCAATATTTGGTTGGGGTTGATGCTAATTGTTTGTTCTTGTCGCTCTTCTTATTAGCATTTATCAAAATACCAACACTAATACATACTTTTAAAGCAGAAGAGCTGAAATGTGTTAAGCCGTGCTCACAGTCACTGTTTAATTTCACAACTGCTCTTCTGTGATCACAATCACAGTTTAAAAGAACAGCGATTTAGAAATCACGTTCACAAGGAGCAACATTATTAAAAAATCACAGTTTCGCACAACACTACTCGTAACAACAGAAATTAGTGTGCATACTCTTAGGAGTAACCAATAAACATTTTCGCGTCTTGCAATGATGTCTTCTGATATCAGACGTTTTCATGGTCTGTATTAACTTGCTGGGAAAACATATTTAAATCCAAAAAATATATATTTTTCATTTCTTCTAACATTCATAGCAAAAACAATATAGTTCGTAATTATTTTTTGTTGTTTGTTTCTTTCCATTTTACACTGTAAAAAATAAATAAAAATTCTTTATTTCCTTAAAAAAAAAATTCAGACACACTGTACATTTCAACCCAAAATAACAATTACTTACACAAACACACACACTCTCCATTTTATAAAATACACTTACTTTTCAGTAAATATCCACACAATGAAATGAAACCATTAAAACAACTTTTTGTGCATTTCATAAGTCAAGTTTACCTGGAACTCGTGTGAATGAAATTTGCATACCGACATGCAAACATATCCTGCATATTCATTTACTTCATTCCTTATAACAGTTAATACGTACTTGTATTTTTTTATGGTTTGAACGTGTATTGTTACCTTATTTTTTATTTTTTTTTTTTTGATATTCTTCATTTATGAAATAAAATGTAAAGTATGAAATTGGTATGAAGTGAGAATAAAAGAAATCTGAATATTTCACAAAAACACTTCATAATTGTGTTGCTGTCTTTTTGTTTTCGTTTTTTTTTTGTTTTTGCAAATGATGGTAAATATTACATTAACCTTTGGAGCAGTCTGAAGGAAAAACAATGAGTAACCCATTTGTTAAGAAGGACTCTGCAGTTGTGTGTATTTAAATGCCAGTAAAGAATTTAATGAAATAATGTTGAACGCTTAAATTATTTAAGTTATTACACTCTTTGTTATTACAGGTGAAAATTTGAATTAGAAAAAGTAATCATAAAAACCGTAAGAAAAACAGCAAATTAAACAAAAAAAAACAAACAAAAAATAGGATCCTGCAGTCTGGAGCGACTTACAAGAAATTTATAAATTTAAAAGTACGTTTACATAAAAGAAAAAGGCAAACAAACTGGCACAAATGAAACCAGATTTGCTAGACAGTACAGAAAAAATTATTATATTTACAGAGTGATACGAACTTTAAAATCATAAATATAAAAATTAAACTATCATATATTTTGTTTTTCAATTGTTGACATGGTCTGTTATATTATGAGAACTATTGAAGTTATCAATTGGTTCAATAATTCTCTATATAGGAAAAAAAATATCAATATGTTTTCTTACCAAACAATCAAACAATGTTTTTCTAAATATTCATTAGATTTGAAGGCTTTGATTCAATTGATTCCGCTTATGCAGATTTTAATCAAAGCAGGCAATTAATTGGTCTTGCTAACTTTTATATTTAAGCAATAAAATTACTGCTGTTTTGCTTTGGTAAGACGTGGATTTAGTTTTAATGTAACTGCAGCTAAGTATGGATCACATGATTTTAGGTACAAGTGATCACTTATGCTTGTAAGTAATTCTTCCCCATCAATAACATAAGACTGAATCAGCACGAGCTCAAAAACCTGCGACGTGGTTGGTAGTGAGTAGACGTGAGTAAATAGATTTTTATGTGTTTTTTCGTTCCCTCAAAAACATGAAAATAAATAAGCACGAATTCAAAATAAATGCGACGTGAGTGGTGGTGAGTGCTAGTGAGTGAGAGTGAGTAGGCATGAGTGAGTAAAATGTTGCTAGTCATTCCAAGTGTTGTTTGCTTGTTGCTGGGAAATATAAAAATGATACAAAAGTATCACTAAATTGATTCACTTATTGGGCGTGAGTATGTGTATTGAGATTTTAAGCTTCTTCATGATAACTTTTTCCCTTACATTTAAATGATCACTTATGCTTCTAGGTAATTTTTACCCTCAATAACATAAGACTCAATAACATAAGACTGAACGAGCTCAAAAATCTGCGACGTGAGTGTGAATAATTTTGTTTGTGATTCGAAGTAAAACTTGCTTTTTTCTATGTAATGTAAAAATAAAGCAAAAGTATCACTAAATGTGTACATAGTGACTTTGAGCATCGACACGATAAGTTTTTCCCCACATTTAAATGCTCACTTATGCTTGTAAAAAAAATTTCCCATACATAATATCAGAATTAATAAACGCAAACTCAGCGTGAGTGAAAGTGACTCATAGTGAGTAGACGTGTGTGAGTAGAACTTTTTTTTTTTGGTGATTCCAAGTGTCACTTGCTTATTGCTGGGAAATATGAAATTGATGTAAATATATTATTAAATTGATTCCCTTATTGGGCGTGAGTATGTTTATTGTGATTTTAAGCTTGTTCACGATAAGGGTTTCTCTACATTCAGATGATCACTTATGCTTGTAAGTAATGTTTTACACTAAATAGCATGAGACTGTATAATCAAGATTTTAAAAAATTGCGGCGTGAGTGGGAGTGACTGAACGTGAGTAGACGTGATTTAGTAGAATTTTGCTTGTTATTTGAAGTATTGCTTGCTTATTAACAGAAAACAAAAACAAAATGTTTTAAAAAAATCATTATATTCACTTATTGGGCGTGAGTCTATGGACTGGGATTTTAAATTTCTTCAGTATGAGTTAGTTCGTCGCTACAGTTAAGCGATGGTTAATTTTTTTCTGGTACCTGCTCTTAACACTTGATTACCGTTTGCTTTAAATTGAGACCCGAAAAGTAAGCACACTAAAATTCTATCACTGCTGAATCGTAAATCGTGGTGACTAGCTAGCAGTGATTGTTTAATAAACTATGTAAGAAGCTATTATTGTTATTCTTAGTAGTAAGTTGGCTTAATTGTAATTTAACATGGTCGGTTATCGTCGGTTATTTTTTAGTTAAACTAGATTATACGTGCTTTCCATCAAGCTTGAGATAAACACGCTCAGTCACCTATTTTCACGTGCACTTATGTGTGATTGTGAGTGTTTTTATTGAGTACTATGAGTTTACATGAGTATTAGTTTTATAAAAAAAATCAATGTGAGTGATTGCCTGGTAATTTGTGTGAGTCACGCATATCACTTCTGAGCACGTATGATTGTGAGCTATATTTTCTGCAATAATATGAGTTTGTATGAGTACTAGAGCAAAAAAAAAAACAGCATGAGTGTGCAATGTGTGAATGATGCGAGTCACGCATATCACTTGTGATCACCAGCGGTTGTGGGATGTTTTTTTTTTGATTTATTAAACATTTCTAAGCAAGTGACAGAGAAAAAAAATCGACGTTACTCAACGTGAGTCAAAGTGAGTGGACTTTAGCAGTCGTGAGCAGGCCTGAGTGAATAAAATATCGATTTAAATTTTAAATTTTTTATAAATATAATTATAAGGGAATGAGAACACTGATATGATATGATCTTAAATAAATTACAGTATAATAAAAAATCTTTAAGGTGTGAGCAAATATACCATCATTAACGAAATTAGAAATGAAATTTTGCAGTCACTCAGTAATTTAATATTTGTTTTATTTTAAATAATATTTAATTTTTATTTTATTTATGCTGATTGTATGCTCAAATGTGTTTCTTTATTTTCATAAATTATACGAGTATATTCGTAGTTATAGAAACCAATACATTTTATGATTACATATTTATATTTCCCACAGATATGAACAAAATACATTATTACTCCATATTATTTCTCCATTAATTTGATAGAAACCTTCAAATGGGCAAAGACCGTAAAATAAGAAATAAGATATTTTTCCCTTTATTTTTAGCAGCAAAGAAACATATTGCTTGCACAACTCTCCGCTTTGTTGCAAGAGGAGTTGAAAAGAGAAATATCAAATATCTTTTCTTCTGCACTCAAGTATTTTCATATTCATTTCATATTTTACTAAAAAAAAGGATTTAAAAATATTCTCGAAATTACTGCAATAACAATATCAACCTTAAAATTATATATTTATTATATTCATAAAGACGAGTATTATTATTTTGTTTTAAATTGCAATTACAATAAAATATTCTTGTGACATTTCAGGGCTTAAGGTTTTATAAAACGAAGTAATTTTACTGTAAGGGGGAGATTGAAAGTCATTAAAATAATATTAAATTTTGCCATAAAACGAATTTAATAACCAGCTTTTGTTGTATGGTGAGGATGATTTCTAACATGAGATAAGGGAATACCAAGAGAAAATTACATAGATTTTTATCTGCATGGAAAGATGCGTGCGAAGAAAAATTAATAGAATTATTTAAATTCATCTGATGTTTTAGGAAAAGATGTCAGAGTTGTGGTTTCCTTTTTTCGTTTAATTTTTGCAAAAAAAAAAATTATGACATTTACGTGACAAAGTAACGTGGTAGAATTTCGCAAAATTTTTCAGTAATTTCGGGTTTGATTAAAATAATTTTTTTTTTTTGCTATTTAAATCGACTGCAGCTCCATGTGTATCCATCGGCCGTATCAATGCTATGCAGAATAAACTTGTGGAATATCTTCTGTGTTAAGCCCATCTCTGCATAGATTTAGTGTCTCTATATAAATCGTTTTGTATTAAAAGAGCAAAAGCAGTATTTCCATTGTCTATTTTCAACAGAAGACAGACAATCTGAAACTGCAATTTAAATATGCAAATTCGCTCATTTTAAATTTTAAATCAGTTCATCACTTCATTTAATTGACCAAATTATGTCGATATAAAATTAAAATAAAATTGAAGCTGAAAGATGTAAATGAGATTCAACCAAAACTACTGGAGGCAAATTAAAGCATTCGTTACCCAGCAAAATGTCAAAATATATACATTTAAATGCTATTGAAATATTTTTGAAATTTGTTCAAATGCCTTAATTTTCCCCCAGTAGGTTGTTTGTAATTAACCCTCTCATGCCCGATGTTGCCTACAGGCAACATTTTACGTTCATGCTTATAAGTCCCGTTAGGTTTCTTTTTTCAATATATATATTTTTTCTTTATGTAAATTAGTGTTTGGCGCAAGCCAAACACTAATTTACATAAAGAAAAAATAAAAAAAGTGCGTTTAAAAAAAGTGTTAAAAAAATTAAAATAAATATTTGATTGTAAAACTAAGTGCAAAATATAATTTAAAAACGGTAAGAAAGTGATTTGAAAGAAAATTTTTTTTTTTAAAGTTATTAGTTTTCTTATAATAATTTTTTAATACTAATGTTGCCATTGGTCACTTATGGTAATTTTCAAACGATGTTTATTTCTTCATGAATATTTTTATTTAGGCATCCAAAAGGCCTAACAGAGGCAGAAATAGAAAAAATTTTTAATATTGCTAATGACCTCATGAACGCAACAAAAACAGCAGCTTTATCAAAGAAACGAGGACGTCCTTCATCACTCCTTTCAATGACGGATGAATCCTCTGCATCACCATCGGTTCTTCACCATCGGCTCCATCATCACCAACTTTTTCCACAGCGTCTGAATCAAGTTCCTATAAACGATCTTATGTTCGAGAGCCGGAAAAATCTATACGATTTGATAATATGGGTCACTGGGTAGAATGGGGAGCAAAAGGCTATGCCACAAAGGATATCCGAGCTCTAAATGTACTAAATGTAATGTGTATTTGTGCTCCAAATCACAAAAAAATTGTTTCCTATCATTTCATACATAAATTTTAATAAAAAAATGCTTTAAAAATAATGATGGTTTTTTTTAATTGACCACAATTGACCAATGTTGCCTGTAGGCAACATTCTGTAACTACTGAACCATGATACCAAGGACTTTGAAATTTTTTTAGTTCATACTTGGGTTAAGCCCAAAACATATTCGACCTAAAAATTTTTTTCGCACGGCCCATTTTAATTCGGGCATGAGAGGGTTAACAACATAAATAAAATATTGTATAAATAGGAGATTTACAAAAAGCATACCACGCACAAAACTTCATTCCTCTTAAATGTTTTCTAATATTGAATCCTTTCATAAATGAAGGATTGTACAAAAGTTGCCTGTTGTTGCTCATGTTATCGGCCGTTTTAAATAAACTGAAATTTATTTTAAATTTTAAATCTCTTACTATAAAACTCTGCATCATTCGCACGAAATTCTTGGCAGAAGAAAGAAACAAACACTTACATGTCGTAATGGCACTTTTGTACACCTTGAAAAGAAACACGAATTCCCCAAAAAAAAAAAAAGAAAAAGAACATTATTTTAATATGCAAGTTGTACTTAAAAGAGCACGTCGAAATGTGTAGGAGTAGAAAAGAAACATCGAAATGTCATTGAATAAAATATCAGAAAATATAATGGCACTGCAGTGCCGCCAAGCTTAGTTGTATGACCAGGGTGACCAGAGAATACGAAGAAAATAGCTAAGGATAATGCAGAAAAATAAGTGAACAATGTTACAACAGATCTTATGCACAAAACTGTTCCCACACTTATTAAGTCTGAATTAATTGATTTTATAAAGTGAGAGCAAGCTTTTCTAATTGATTAAGCGTATAAATAAATTAACCTAAAATCTATTAAGGGGAAACTACTGTATAAAACTAGGCTTTATAAAAAAGTATGCATTATACTATTATTATTATACCATTATATTATTATTTTTAACAAGCAACCCAAGGAATGAGTATAAATATGTTTGATTGCTGTGGATTGATTTTAAAAATATTTATAAAATATACAACTACAGAAAATTCACCTTAACTGCTATTATTTTATTTTCTTTTTTGAGCACATATGGTACTTTTTTAATTGATTTATTAATTGCTTTGATGCATGCTGTTTTGATTCAGTAAGTGGATATATCAATTGACCGGAGATCCATTAAGCAGAAACTACTGTTGCTGCCTTAAAACATTTGATGCTCAATAAACAAATCAAAGAATAAGTGTTATTTTAATTGCTTTAGTTTTAAATAAATTTAAAAAAATATATGTACAGTAAGTTCCTCTTAATTAATTTTTTTTTCAAATTAGTTGGCTAAATTATTTAAGGCATTATTTGTTGTTTAATTTATAAAGGCAGTTGTATGCTTTTTAAATTCATTAACCAAATAAATTAGTTAAAATGAAATCCATTAAGAGGAAAGTACTGTATAAAATGATGCTTTATAAAAAATTTTTTGCCTTAAATTATTTGCTGCTTAAAAAGAAAAGCAAATAATGAGTAAAGTATGTTCATCGCCCTTATTTAAAATGAATTATAAAAAATTTACTTGTACAGTAACACCCCCTTAATTGACTATTCATACTGGATAAATATTAAGTTATTTATGGGATACCTTGTTAATGCATTTCATGCTTTTAGAACTCATTAAACGGGTAAATCCATAAACCGTATATCAATTACGCAGCGCCTGCTTTATAAAACTATATTTGATAAAAAAATGTATAATGGCTTAAATTATTTTTCACTTAATAAAATTACACTCATAGCTCTGGCTGCTTTGGCCCGTACCTACTGGAACATATCAAACTAAAAATGCACTTTCTGAAGGCTCTCATAACTGTCAACCAACTTCCCTTTTTATTTCAGTTTCTTTAGCACAATTATTTATTCCAAAAGTTTAATTTTAACACTGGCCACCCTCAAGCGCTCGTGACCTTCTCAACGAGAGTAAAATTGAATTTAAACTTTAAAATTAAAAAAAAAAAAATAGTACATAATAATAAAAAAGAATCAAGGCAAGCAAACTCATTTCTTGTTTAAGGGGGCGTTCTCAAAGTTACATTCTATTCGTGCTTCCTTGCTATTTTTGTTTTTTGTTTTTTGCCTTTCCTTGATATTAAATGTAATTGGTTTAATGTATTTTTGTGGAAATATGTTTGCCTGGAAATCAATAAAGTTTTCACTTTTTTCTGTTTGTTTATACATATTAAAGTTTGTTACTGAATGCACAGTTATGTCAAGGTTTCGGTTTAAACTTCTATGTAACAATCTATCAAAATTCTTTATTATTCATTCCACTGCTGACTTGCCAGTTTTTATTACAATATTTTACTCGGAAAGCTGTTGGTATTGTAAATCATTAACGCTACGACAGTAATTATTCCCCTTTGGTTTTTACGCATTGTATTTTATTTTGTGTTGCTGTTTTTCTGTTTCACTTCTGCAGATTTTTATTAAGGATGACCTGTTTTATGTTTATTAAATTTGCTTTCTTAAATTGTAGAAAAATCTCCTGATTTAGGTTTAGTTGAGAGCATGATTGTAGATATCCTTTTTCTTAACTTTTCTCATAGTACCAGTAAAATAAAACATTACTATTGTTAAGTACAAATACATCATGCTATTATTTAAAAATAAGAAATGCGAATAGCAAAATAAAATTAAGCTAACATTTTTCTCAATCCTTTGAAAATTTTTCGAAAAGGGTTTGAGATTTTTTTTTATTTTAAATAACATGTGCGTGATAAGTAAAGGACAACTAATATTACGTTAAAATAAAAATTAAGCTTAAGCTTCTTTTAGGCATTTGAAAATTCTTTGCGCAGAGTTTGAAAATTTTATTTAATATTTAAAATAATAGGTGTATGATGATGTAAAGTAAAACACAAACAATATAACGTTAAAATAAAATTTAAGCTTACATTTTTTCTCAAACCTTTGAAAATTTTTTGCGAAGGGTTGAGAAATATTTTTTTAAATATCTTAAATAATACTGTATATGATTGGTGCTTTAAAACTTTTTGCGAAGGGTTTAAGAAATATTTTTTTTAATACCATGTGCATGATAAATAAAGGATACAATCCACAACGTTAAAAAAAATTGAGCTCAAATTTTTTCTCAAGCCTTTGAAATTTTTTGAGAGAGGTTTCATAATTATTTACAACATTTGCATGATTAATCAAGGACAAATAATATAGCGGTAAAATAAAAATTAACCTCACAGTTTTAGTCAAGTATTTGAGAAAATTTTGCGAACGCTTTGAGAAATATTTAAGACAACATGTAGGTAATTAGTAAAAAAGAAACGCAATAACGTTAAAACAAAAATAAAACTAAAATTCTTTTTCTCAAACCTTTGAAAATTTTTTGCCAAGGGTTTGAGATTTTTTTTTTTAATAATGCAAATTCAGGATATTGAAATTTGGACCTTGCTAACATAAAAAGCTTTCAAAATCAAACAATTAATGTATCCATTTGCATTAAAAAATATCTATATAGAGCTGAAGGTTACACCAATTGACAGCACACACAGTGGAACAAACACTAAAACGCTGATGATGTATGTAGTTGTGGTGGCCGTTGAAAAAAGCATGTTGTTCCATTCTGCTAGTGTTTGTCATAATAATTTTTGATTGCTTTTGCTAAAGATTGTTTTTTTTCTGAAAAGTTATCACATGTAATTCGGCTGACAGAGCGATCGAACTTTAGCCTAATCGAAGCAGAAACAGAAAAATTTTCCATTTTAAATTTGAAAATATTTCACTTTTTGCTTATTTCAGATTTTATGCATAATAACAACCATTATAAAAATAAAATGTTTGCTCTAAAAATCTATGGAAACGGCAAGACATCTGTTGCAAATAGTGTAGGCCTTAAATATGTAGCAAAGTTGTCCTGTTTTTGTTTAGCCAAAAAAAAATCATGTTATATCCCTTAAGTAATGAATCAGTACCATCTTAATATTGTTGACCATTTGTTGTATTTTTGCTGACTTTTTGGTGGCTAAAGTGAAGTAAGTATACTTTTTTTCATTGAAACTGAATATGTTACACGTGCTACATATAAAATCATTGTTATATTTATGTTTAAGATGTTGCACTTTGGGCAAAGTGCTCTTTTCTATTTATTTTAATTTCTAGCTGAAACTGAAAAATTCAGATAAAAAATGAAGCGAAAGGAAAAAGTGCTGGCGAAGATTAAAAAAAAAAAGATTTTGCGCTATCATATCGCTTTAGACAGCGCTACACAAATCACACGCCCTAGACCCATAGTGCTTATTTTGTATGAGCTGCATTTTGGAGCGTTTGGTTTTCTTTTTTTTTTCTTTTTTATTTTGAGTATTTTTTTCTTTTTTGTAATTTGGATTACATGACCAACAAAACATGTTGATCATTGACTTTTATTTTCGTTTTTTCAACACATGTAAATTGTGCTTAAAGTTTAACTTTTTTCTCTTTCTTTCTGTCTCTCTCTCTCTCTCTCTTTCTCTCTCTCAAGTGCCGATGTGGCCTTATTGTAAAAGCATTTGTGTCATGTTTTGCTCGTAAATGAAGCATATGAAGCCCGGAAAACACAAAAACTATATAATAAGGACCATAAAAATGAAAATCTTTTGTTCGCACACAACATGTACCTTAAAAACACCTAAAAAAATATGAATCATAGTAAAAACTAAAAAAAAAATAAATAATGAAACTTGAAGAGACGCTGCTCTCGTTTAGTTGAGTTTGTTGATAGTTTTTTTTTTGTTTTTAATTTTTTTAGTGCAAAATGTGTAAAAAGTTTTCCTTTGTTTTTCCTGTTTTTGACTTGTTTCTTTTGTTGTTGCCTTTGCTGTTGCCATTGCTGTCAGTTTATTTTTGAGCCTTTTGGTGTTGCACAACTTTGTGTGTTATTTGTTCTTTAAAGCTTTGCTGCGGTAACAAACTTTTGAAACTATTTTTTTTTTTATATAAATTTTATTTTGGTCATACTGCTGTTGGATAAGAAAAACGAATACACAAAGATGGCATAGAATATTTGATAAAAAATCTAAGTATAGTAATAGCAGTAAAAGTTTAATTTAGTTACAAACTAGAAATATAAGAAAGTATTTGTGAAGGTTTGTAAGTAAATTAGCTGAAAGATTTTTTCAAGATTTTAATGAAGACCCAGCACGTATACGTAATATTTCCTATACTGTTTAAGTCATATTAAGTATACGCTTTAATTCTTTGTAAAACAGGTGGCAGTGTTGCCAGAAACTTGTGATGAGAGCCTGCTGCAATGAGAAAAAAAATTCGAATAATATTATCTACAGAAGAATTAAAAAATTCTAGATTTTGATTAAAACACTTAACTCTCTTTTATTTCGATTTAAAAAGCTTTACTTATTAAAATAATACCATTTAATTATTGTAAACAATACAAATTCACAGAAAAATATAAATTTTACTTCTCTCTCTATTCTAATGATCAAGTCAATCAGCAAACGTTTCAGAAACGTTTCTTCCTCAAAACAAATCCAATTTTCGCTCAGTAACAAAACAGATAGAAAACTGAATGGCACAATTGTTCTTTTAATTCATTGTTGTTTCACTAATTGCAAAGTAGAAAATACAGTGAACTCGCGTTAATGTAAACTCCCTAATATATGAACATCCCCAAAATATAATAATTTTTTTCCATTGATTGCTCTAAAATCTGAACTTAAATGCAAAAGTTCAATCGATTTTAAACACACATTTTTGGTACAGAATAGTGGCTAAATTCTGATTCAACTGAATAACATTTAACAGATTTCCTTTGATGTTTGCATTGTCTTTAACTATCAATTAAAATTTCTTAAATGCGCGTTTAAGTTACTGCTCACATTCAAATGGGAATCCATATTGAATTATATTGATATATCCCCCATATTAAAAAAATTTAAATTGAATGCGAAATATATTTTGTTTCAAGTTTTTCGTACAAAATTTTCTTAAAATAGATTTCAAATACATTTTATTTTTTTATGAATAGGGAGGTATAAATTTAGCGTTTCAAATGCTTAAATAGGCATACAAAAAAAATGGTTTTTAATTTCTAAAGAAAAATGGAATATATTAAAATATTAAGCAAAAGTTGCGAGTGTTGGTAATTGAGCGATTAAATTTGGGCTGAAAAAAATTGCACATGTGGTGATGGGGTGGAGTAAAAAATTCAATTAAGCTATAAATAAATAATTTAACATAAGAAAGCATTTTTTATGCGAAAAAAAAAACGTTGTTAAAGGAGATTTTAGATGCCATACGCAAATATGAACAATCTTGCAAAACAATTTCACTATAATTTTATTGACCTTTTTAGTTTATTTTCTTATATTTGTTAAGCTCGAGGTCGTTTTAGTAAAATTTTAAAAATATCGAAAATAATTAACTAAATTTTGCAAAAATGAACTGTGTTGGATTAAATTAGTTCATATTATTAAGTCATATTAAGTATACGCTTGAATTATTTGTTACACAGGTGGCAGTGTTGCCAGAAACTTATGATGAAAGAGATGCTGCAAGGATACAAAAATTATGCTAAAATATGATACAGAAAATTACCAAAATACTACATAGATTTTAAATTCATATTTTTTTCGTATTTTAATTAAAACATGTAAACTTAATTTTTATTTCAATTTAAAAAGCCTTGGATCTCCAAAAAAAAATCGCCCTTTAATTAATACCATAGGAAATAGGCCTATCGACTAATTTCCACTTTTAATTGGGAATATAACTAAGAACTTAAGTTTCAGCCGTATTAACTTGCAAAGTGCCGATCAGTGTGTACTCGTATTTTTGTTATACTCTGCTAGTATTAATCTTTAAGGCCTGGTTAATTTGAAAAAAGTTTTATTTTGTTGTACAGTATAATTTTCATAGGTTTTAAAATAAGTGATGGGAAAAAGACAAAACAAGCGAAAGCGAAAGTTAGCTCTCGTGGCAAAAAAATTTCCGTGAGTATGTGCACAAAACTGAATGTGCGTGACAAAAGGTGAGCAGAATAATGTGTTATAAGTAATTGTGTGAGTGTGTGGCCAAAAATAATTTTGTTTTGCGAGACCATACTTGAGCATCACGCACGCTCAAAAATGTATAATAAATAATTTAAAGAACTTTAAGGGACAAGCGTCCGAAGCCTTGGACATGAAAAACGTTACTTAAATCGCTTAGAACATTTTGTCTGACTGCAATAAATTGTGCTGGCAAAAAGTAACAAATTTCCTATAGTGCAAAGTACTGTTTTCAGCTAAATTGCTAGATAGCCGGTTTTTTTCCAAAATCAATACCTACAAGCTATTGCAGGCAAATAGGAGTTTTTATTTCTTATTTTACTATTGCACACAACCAGCCACAAATCAGTAGGGGTTGTAGGCGACGCATCAAATCTATTTTATGCAATCATCATACATAAATTTAACAAACCTCCAAATTATTAATCAGATTGAAAACTGTATGAAGATTTACAAAAGGAATTTGTTTTAATTACCAGCAAGATTTGCATGGTACGACTCCAAATAACAAAATGGAAATAACTCATAAAAATTACATTTAAGGCCAAGCAAATTTGCTTACTGGCGGCTCGTTCGTTTGTCGGACAGTTTGTCTATCTAACAGATGGTTTGAACGTTGCTGGTTTTAATGGTATTTTGTATGTATAAGAGAGCATTTGAATATAAACGAGTTTTTAGTCGTAATAAATTTGGTTACGTGCAATTACGATGTGTATGTTTTATGATTTCGCCCCCCTGACGCTTTATGGTGGTGATGACGATGATGGTAACAATAATAATGATGAGGTTACTTGATTGCATTAGCTATGAGTGCATATTTTATGTTTTTTTAGAAATATAAATGTAGTCGTAAAAAGCTTGTGTGAGTTTTTATGGTGCGTGGCATGAAAATGAAGCAATTTTGTAGTTAATTTTATTCGTACGCTGAAAAAAATACAAAAATTCTCAAAATCATATTATGTACTAATACAAAAAATCAGGTCAGTTAAATTATTAATAAAAAAAAATTACTATAAAAATGAAATTCACATTTTTTTCAACTTGAAATAACATGATTTTTCATTTTGTTTTAACAGTAGGATAATGTTAAATCAACATGAAATAAAGTTATTTCAAAAGGAAAAAATTCTTTGAAGCTTAATGTAAGTCATGTTGAATTAACATGAAAAATCAAAATTATTGCCAAACAATTTTGAATTAACCTTGTTTTCGTAGACTTTAATATAACATTTTTCTGTGTGTAGTGTTTGGGGCAGGGATTTGAAATGTAAATTGGCATTCATTTTAAAATCGTAATAAAGTGAATTAAATTAAAGCAGAACAGTGTGTTTAACAAGTACCTGAGCAAATAAATTTCTCAGCTTAATTTTTGATACTTTTCGGCTTAAGAATTTTATTCAAATATTTTATTCGAATTTAATTCATTTTGAGTATTTTATTCTGCGCTCTGCTTGGCAATATTTTTAACTCATATATATTCGTATTCAAGTTGCTTTTTGGGAGCTTTTAAACTTAAAATCCTTCGATTCGATTTTAAATTAGTAGATATTTAGTTTTAATAATTTTAAAATCTGTTTAAGGCAAGTGTTTACTTAAGCGTACAACCAACCTCCTCGCTCCGTTTTAATCCTACAAATTGGCAAAAGTAACAAAGTAACGTTGACTTGGGTTTTCTACTGCAACTTTGTTTGCAGAAAGCAAACTTGCGAGGCCACATTGCAAATTATTTTTCAATAGACAGCAACCAACTATTTAAACTGTAAAAATTACAATTTAAAAGATTTTTGAAAATGTAAACCGTAGATTTTCGAATTTCTCCCCTTTTAACTGAGAAGGCAACAATGGTCTTTGCAACGAAAGTACTTCAGTTGATTTTCATATTGAGAAATTTAATTCGAATAATTTATTCGTATTTCCACTTCTATTATTCGAATAAAGCTTAAAAATTCTCTTTGTTATTCGAGTAACATATTGACTTTGTTTAAACTCAAAATTTATTCGTTTATTTCTTTCTAATCACTTTTTTATTGAACCATACAAAATTTTATTCGAGTAAAACTACTTGAGCAACTACAGCTCACTTATAATTTTTATTATTATTTTTCTTAATAACATTTAAAAGTGACCCTCTTGAAAAAGAAAAGAAAACAACGTACCCAATTCATTTTTAATTTTTTCTATCTTTTTCCAATTTATTCCTTAACAAGATATTATTTGATAAGGATTTCTTTATTTGTTGGCCCAAGGACAGAAACATAAAAACAAACAAAAACTCTCCCCACAAGAAAACATAAAAGCATGTACAAATGGGACTGCCCGGCTGCTTGAGAACGTGTGCCAGGATTTGCTTGATAACAACAATAAACTGAGAAAAAAATTTCATTAAAACTGTTGCAAAAACCAAAACCAAGTAAACTAAAAACCAATCAAAGGAGAGAGAAAAATGAACTATAAATTTTAGGTAGATAATTAGCTTTCTTTTTGTTACTCTCTTTATCGTTTTAGGGAACTATCTTAAAATTAAAAGCGAAAAGAAAAGAATGTCATAATTAATACTGTCATGCAAGAAGCAACAATTAAGGGATGGAACTTGCATGAGGTTTATCAAAGCTTTTGTTCAGTCCGGCTGCACAACAAGAGTTTAACAAGAGAAATTAGTTCACAATTCTCCAGCACAATAGTTAGCAAAGCTTAAAACTTTAGATAATGACAAACAAAAGGCCACAAGAAAGGTGAATTTAATTAAAGACTATTTTTAAGGACTAAATTACAATTCAAGTATCAAATGATTTCTTCAATAAAAAAAAATCTATCAGCCCAATTCTAAATACTCCCAGGGAAGGAATTGTCAAATTTTTTTAACGAAGGAGTTTAAATTATGTTTTGATTACTTGAATAATTAACGAATATAAGCGAATAATTAAATAAGAAAACGACAGTTTTTTTTTGATTAATTGAATAAATTTAAAATTTACTTTTTGTTATTCCAGTTAAAATTTTATTTCAATAACGGAATGAATGACGAGCAAGTTACAAACTTATTTTTCTAAATGTTGTATTCGAATAATCGATTAAATTTAAAATTTTATTCGAATAATCGAAAGAATAACACACAAAAAAATCATTTTAATAACAGTATGGGCTAAAAGCAAAAAGATAACCTAACTTTGCTTTTTTTCGTCGAATAATCGCAAAAAATTTGAAATTTTGTTGGATTATTCGAACAAAGAAAATAAAAACTTAAAAATTACATAAACATTTAATTTTCCACTTGATCGAACATATTAAAAGTTTTATTAAACTATTGAATAAATATCTCATGAAAAAAAAATCTAATTTTGACAACTTAGATTTTATTCGATTCGATTTTAAACGAATAAATTTAAAAATTTACTTTTTTTATTCCTAGAAAAATTTTATTTTAATAATGCAATGAATGACGAGCAAACAGCAAACTTGTTTTTTATATGTTTTATTCGAATAATCGAATAAAGTGAAAATTTTATTCGATTAGTCGAATATAAAAATATGATTTTGAATAGCGAAATGAATGGTGAGCAAAAATATTCCTGACGTTTTTTTTCTATTATTCGATTAATCGATTATTTTAAAAATATTATTCGATTGCTCGAATTAATAGTTGAGAAAATATGGCATTAAATACAAGATTAATTGTTACTTATTTGAATAAAATTTATATATTTTAAATGTTTAATCGAATAGATTATGTTTAAAAAATCAATAGAAATATAAAAAAGGAAATTATTATTACAAAGTATAATCTGTTCGAATCGATAAACTGTTTACTTGGAGCAATTGTCATTTAAAAATATAACTTTATTGCCAAAATCAATTTAAAATTTTATGTTGAAAATAAATGTATTTTTTGCTGAGTTCAAATATTGTGTTAATTAACGGTCTTTTTTTTTTGTTTTACTCTGTGCAGCAATCTGTAGCACTGACCTATATTTACTAAATATACTTCTTAACACTATTATAATTCCAATTTAAAAGGCATTGGCCCATAAAAATTGTGATTTCAATATGCAAAATTTTTTGCATAAAATATATATAAAGCCAAAAAATCTCATGTTTGTTTAGGGTTTAGGGTTTAGGAAAAATATAAATATTCAGTAAACATACAAGCTTAAAGCGTTTAATACTTACAACAATACAACAAACCTCTAGACAAACATGTATATTTTTCTTCTTCTTCAAGTATCAATTTCAATTATTGATTCAGTCATTCACTTATTTGTTCATTCATTTATGAATTGCCAATGAAATGGAAGCAATGTGAAGACAATATAAGGACTAAAAGAAAGCAACTTAAGGGAAACGAACGAACAACTTATATAAGACTAAGTGAGAAGGGATTTACTAGTATATGTAAAATGTAAATGTAAAGCTTTATATTGACATGTAGCGAAACATATTTTTACTGTTTGCTATACAAAAACACGAGGATAGTTTCATGTGTGATGCGAATGTTTTGAAAAGTTTTGCTATACAAAAATTTTACTTTTTAGTGTCTCCTCATATTTTAAAAAAAAGTAAAATTTTTCTCAAATTGCAACATGTGTGTGATACATTCATTGTTGAGCATATGAAGATAAAACTTAAACAGAAACAGCAACAGCAATAGCAACAGAAACACTGAATACACAATTAATAAAACATTAGATTTTCAACTGTATGATGCTGCATGTAGAATGTCTACAACTGCAGTGCAGAAAAAAATTTTACTGCATCAGCAATTTGAGAAAAAGAATTTAAAAAAATAGCAAAAAGCATATACGATATACAAACGTTGTAATAAATAAATAAAAGGGAAAAAGGGCAAAAAATACAAACCTAAAATTACTTTCCTTATGCTTGACATCAGCTTTAACTTCATCATTTTCATCAGGTTGCGTTAAAAAGTCACCTCACAGTGAAGACGATCGCAAAAGTAAATATTTGTATAAAATGCACTTAAAGACTAAACGAAATCCCTTTCATAGACATATTTATAGGATTCTTTTTTGGCAACATTTTTCACTAAAATCTTTGACTTAAAAGTTGAATATATCTTAACACTATTTATCAGACCCACTGTATGTCATCAGTCATTACAACTGTTGCAAGCATAAATTTGGTTGGGGTAGTGTTTTGTTTGAGTGGAAATAGTTTTTAAAGACACAAACTCCAAATTTTTTTTTACATCTACCTAACCACGTGGTTGTTAGTGACATCATTTTAATTTGATATTTTTACTAAATATAATTAATAGAGACTTTTTGAAGAAGTTGCATTTTAATTACTCTATCTAATTAAAAAGACATTTAAGTTAAAACTTTATTTGGAGCAACAAGTTAAAGGTTTTTTTTTAAGAAATTCAAGTAGATGACACTTAAAGTTCTTAGTAATTTTTTTATTTTTAAAGCAAGTATTTGGTTTATGAACTCAGCAACATGTTTTCTGTTGCATTAAACATCATACAGCAAAGAAATCTCGTTCATGAGGAAAACGGTCGTTTGAGTCCATCCAATTAAAAAAAAAAAAAAATATTTTTGTCTATTTTATTATTTTCATAATAATCATAATCTTCTTTTATTTAGTTAAACTAAGCAATCAGCCAAAGGCTTGAATACTGTGTCGCGTTTTACTGGAAAGAAAGTGTATTTTTATGCTCTCATGCACAATGGACATTCAGTCTATTTTTATGACCATTGTTATGCACATTTTGTGTCATATTTAAGTCTTTAATTGTTTCAAAATTTTCTTGCAAGTTTGTTTTTTTTTCGTCCTTTCTATTCATTACACACAAAATAAAACTGTTACTCATATGTAATCTTGATGAGAAAAAGCTCTTAAATAAATATTTCCAATTTGTTTAAAGTTTTTTTTTTCAAGCAAAGTGTGTGTTTTTTTATATTTCCATTCACATAATGATGTGAATATATTTTAAACAAATGATGTTGTTCATTATATTCCATGTTGCAAGTAGATGTTCTTCTGTTTTATATACAGGATGTGTATGAAAAGTTTTTTAACTGCTGCCAGTTATTTTTTTTTATGACAAAAGTTTTTTTTTCAGACAAAAAAAATATTTTTCCAATCAACATCTTTAGTTGAAAAAAAAATACAAAAATCAACAAAAGTTTAATTGACTGAATAAAATTTTCATATAAACTTTTAATCAAATTGATTTATAAACATAATCTTAATTATCTCAATAAAGTTTTTAGTTAAACTTTTAATCAGTTAAATTTCTTAACAAAAATATATAAAAGATTCAATTAAATTTTTAATTAAACCTTAAATAAATTAAATTTTATAACATTATTTTCATTGACTTAATTAAATGTTTCATTACACTTTTAAGCAATTACATTTTAATAACACTTTTTATTTTCTGACTCAAAAAAGATTTTTAATTAAACTCTTAATCAATTAAATTGTTAAACAATATTTTTATTTAATCAATAAAGTTTTTAATTACACTTTCAATCAATTATTTTTTTTTTTTAATTTTGATTGACTCAATAAAATTTTGAATTAAACTTTTAATGGATCAATAAAATTTTTAATCAATTAAATTGAAAAAAAAAATTTTTTTGACTCAGTAAAATTTTTTATTAAACTTCTAATCTGAGAAATTTTTAAACAAAATTTAATTGACTCAATAAAAATTTTAATTAAACATTTAAACAATTAAATGTTTAATCAGTTAAATATTTAAATTAAATTTTAATTGATTCAATAAAATTTTTAATTAAAGTTTGAATCAATTAAACTTTTAAACAAAATTTTAATTGACTAAATAAAATGTTTCATTGCACTTTTAATCAATTAAATTTTTAGTAAGACTTTAAATTAAGTTGACTTAAATTAATTGAATATTTGTTTTTTTTTTAACTATAGAAACAGCTGACCCATTTCTTGGAAATTTGACGCGTTCAAAAATCGCATATATAATTTTTAAGAAATCGCAAAATAAAGGGTTTTGGGAAAAAATTAAATAGAAAAATCAGATCAATAGCATCACCTTGGAATAGGTTTGAATTTTTCATCAACTGCAGGTGGCTCACATTAGGGTCTTGTGGCTCCACTTCTCTTAAAAATATAAAATACAAACTACAAACTTCAGCTCCGTGGCAGCTTTTCTAATGTTTAAAATCTTAAAACTATCAGACGGACCGCTTAGAATTATTTTTTTTCCAAAATCCATCACTATGCATCGGCCATTAACTTTGTAGAACAGCATTCGTTGTCCAGAAACGCTAAATCGACTTTATATAATTCTCATGCAGTGGAGATCCAGCTATAGAGATTTATGAAAAAGAAATAGTTCTCCAAGGGCAGGCAATCACTATGCCCTTAAAGGAACTTCCAGGTATGCCAACATATCTTTCCTGTGACAATGATGCAGAGATTGTATTACTCATGTTGCAAACAAATAAATCAACAGCATACAGTTTCTCATGTAAATTTTTTTTTAATTTTTAAAAAAGATTTGTTTTTGCATGTTGTTGCATATTCTATAAAATTAACAAATTAAACCTAATATTTCATTTTAGGAAGAAATAAACTAAATAATAAATATTAAAATATAATATAAGGTTATATTATATTTTTTTAATAAGTTATATTGTAAGAAAAAAAATGTGTTAAACTCGATAATTTTTGTAACAAACTGATTTTTTAAGAAAAGGAAAGCTTATTTTTTTCTAAAAATCTCAGTTTAAGAAAATATGG
This sequence comes from Nowickia ferox, assembly GCA_936439885.1. Lineage (NCBI taxonomy): Eukaryota > Metazoa > Arthropoda > Insecta > Diptera > Tachinidae > Nowickia > Nowickia ferox. The sequence goes on from OW387027.1 coordinate 75,657,667, forward strand.
CCTTGAATTTCATCAAAAAGTAAGGAACCTATTGCAAAATTTAACTGAAGTAATAGAAAATATTTGCGCTACAAAAAACAAAAATTTTTTTGTTTGAATTAAAAAAGCAACTTAACTTGAAATCTATAACTTAAAAGCTCAATGCAAAAACAAACATAAGCAAATAAATCACAAGTGTGGCATCATCTTGCTTTAGCCCAAAACCTTTTAGTGCAAAAAAGGAATAAATTTATTATTAAAATGTTTAAAATATTCCTTGCACTCAATTTAAACGTGAGAACGTATGCAAATGGCGGCAGATGCTAACAAAAACACTTTAAATTCTTTTTTTACTTCAGAGAGCGGATTTTTTTTTTTGCAACAAGAAAATTGGGTCATTAACCTGACATAACAGACTGTAAAGAAATTTTGTTAATTTAATTAAAATATACTTTTTTATGAAAGTTTTTAAAAACAAAACAAGCAAATAATTACTTTAAGATCATGGAGGGAGTGAAAAAAATAAATTCAGTAAAGTGCGACTTTGACTCGAGCACGAGGCTTCCGTACGGTGCTTTTTTCTTTTTTACGATTTTTTCGGTTTTTGGCGATTTTAATTTAGTTTTCACGCTTATTTTGTTTTGCATATTTTTTTCTGTTTTTGGCGGTTTTTATCGTTTTGGCATTTTTTTTTAATTTTAAGAGTTTTTAGTTTTAGCCTCTAGCGAAAATTTCAAGAGTTTGTCTCTTACGGTTTCCAAGATACAGCAAGTTGTCAAAATTACATTAACTGATAGAGTACCCAGTGTTAATTGTTGTAGTCTGCATAAAAAAAAACTAACTTTGAAACTACTACAATTCAAATTTGAAAATAAAGGATATGCGGGAGGTAGGCATGTCCTTGCATTGTTTACACTGAAATTTGCCCTATAGCTTTGCGGTATATTTCTACAAATAGTTACAAGTTTTCGCTGTCTTCTGAGAACAATTGCAGCTGAAGTGCTATTTTTACTACCAAGGACATATAGGAGTCAGATTTGCAACGCCTGGGAAAACAAATTTGTCAGAGAGCATGTTTTTATATATATGTATTTACAACTATCTAGCATATTCCGATTCTTATTGCAGCTAAAATTTAATTTTTAAGATTAAGGATCTATGGAAGGTATGTATATCCTTACATATTGATTTTACCAGAAAGCTTAACTTTGCATTTCTAGAAATAATTAGCAATACTCTTTGCATTCTGGTCATTATTGCAGCAAAAATTTAATTTTTAAAATAAAGGATATATGAGGAGGTAAACGTGCATTGCCGCCTATTGAAATTTAATTGGCCCACAAGCTTAACCATATAATTCCTTAAATTGTTACGAGGTTTTACTGCATTTAAACATTAATTGTGCCTTTGATTCAATTATTGAAATCAATAATATATGGCAGTTGAGCACATGTTCTGTTATAGTTGAAAATTAATGTAGTAGAGCATTTACATCTAACATTTTATAAATGATTAAAGGCTTAAGTTATATATTGACCATAATTGCATTTTAAATTAAATTTTTTTCATTCAAGGATATATGAGAGGTAATCCTAAGCCTTACACCGGCTATTTCGAAATTTGCCAGAGGGTTTAACTATATAATTTACCAAACATTTACTAGTTTTCAGTGCACTGAAGCACCTTAATTGTGGCTAAAATCCAGTTGTTGCACAAATTAAGGATACACGGGAGGTTTTCATGTCCTTTTACCAGTTGAAATGTACCTTAGCAGAAAACTCAATTTAATAGTTTTTAACTATAATTACTTATTTTCTCTATATTCTGATAATAATTGCAGCTAAAATTAAGTTTTTAAAATAAAGGACATGCGGAAGGTATATATACATATACCTCTAAGCATTGAAATGAAATTCATTCACTCCTTTCAAATTTATATATTGAATATAATTCTGGAAATATTTAAATGCCTTTAAGCATCCTTGCTATAATCAGGGACAAAATTAACTTTTTTTCAAATTAAGGATATACGTGAGGCTGGCATGTCCTTGTAGCAATTGCTATTAAATTTACCACAGGGCTTACGTGTGTAGTTTCAGATAAAAATATTTACACATTTACAATACATTCTAATCATAATTCTAGCTGAAACTCAATTCTGGAAATAAAGGATATATGACGGACAGACATGTCCTTGCAGCGATTGACATGAAATTTATCCAGGATGTTAACTGTATAATTCTGCAAATAGTTACGAGGCTTCACTGACATACAGGCTATAATTGTAGCTAAAATTCAGTTATTTATAAGAAGAATATATGGCAAGCTGTTAAGTCTTTGTAATGACTAAAAATAAGTTTTTCAGAGTACTTTTTTTATACAATTCTAAGAAAAGTTAAAAATTTCAAGCTACATTCTGATTATGATTCTAGCTCAAATTCAATTTTTAAAATTTGGGATACATGGGTATGCTAAGCGAGTGGTTGCACTTACTTAATTGAAATTCGTCTAATGTTAGAAATAATTTTAAATTTGTGCTGCCTATTGATTATAATTGCAATTGAAATTTATTTGTTCAAATTAAGGACATACGGAAGGTTTCCATGTCCTTGTAGCGATTGTTATAAAATTTACCAGAGCGCTTGCGGGTGTAATTTCAGATAGAAATATTTACACATTTACAATACATTCTAATCATAATTCTAGCTAAAACTCAATTCTGCAAATAAAGGATATAGGAGGGATAGACATATCCTTGCAGCAATTAAAATGAAATTTATCGAGGATATTACCTTAATACTTCTGCAAATAGTAACGAAATATCACTGCCATACAGGCAGTTGAAGCTTGAACTTTGAATCAAATTATTTAGTAGAATAATATTCATAAACCACTACTTATTGCAAAATAAATTCAGCGTTTTTTCTTTCACAAAACAACTACTCTTACGTACGTCGGTAAACCACCTTTAATTGTATTTTTTTTTTTTAACAATTAGTATTTCCCCAATTATTGTTGACCTAAAATATTAATACTTTGACTTAGCTAAATGGCCTTGTTTTATTTTTATATTTTTTTTTTTTTTTTTGCTTCAACACGGTTTGCCACTTACAGAAAATCAATAATAATCCTTTTCAATAACACTTGTTAAAATAAAGAATAAAAATTCTCTTGATTGTAAGAAGAAACAAATTGCATAACAATATGAAACCGATGCCAAATATAGCAAAAAAAAACACATTTATTGTTTAACATTTGTGATCCCTGAGCTTATGAATGTAAATATGGAGTACGAAAGTGAATATGAGTGCATGCAGTGCATTGGAAAATAAATATTGAATTACGTTGGTTATAAAAAATACTCATGTAATCTGTTAACATTCCTATGAAAATATGTTTGAACATACACAGTATATACTACGTTTATACGTACACTATTTGCAAATAAAAATGTTTGCAAATAAATTAACTCACTGTTTATACGGCATTGTAAATGTATAAAACTTGGTAGCACTTCTACAGAAAGGTTACTTATGTTTACAAATAAATAAAAAATTGTGTAAATTTATAAAATAACAAATAATAATTTGTTCTTATTGTCATTCTGCTATCAATGTTTTCTGTTGCAATATTTATGCATTTATTGTTTTTTATTTGCAAATATTTATAAGTGTGGCAAATAGTGCGTTAATCGTGAATAATTTTCTGAATTAGTAAGTGGCAATAAAAACAACAATATGGCTACAATTTACAGTTTCATTTGCAAATAAGCCGTGCGTATAAACGTAGTAATAGACATATTACATACTTATGTATATTTACTTTAGTTAAGTGTCATTATTGTTATGTTGGCATAAATCTGTTGAAAATTTTAAGTTTGAATAAATTGAAAAGAGAAGATAAAAATATTACTTTAATTTTAATACAAACGTTTTAATAGAAGAATAAATAAGTAAATAAAAAAATCAGCTTAAGGTTCCCACATATTTGAAATATTATTGTGCAATATTATTCGATAACATTAAAAGTTCTTTGATTTATATTGCGCAACAAGAAAAATTTTATACTCAGCTGCATCACTAAACATAATTTTTCTATTTTTCATTTTAGTTAAAAATTATCTAATTTGTTTAGAATTTTGTATGTACTCTTATCTAGTGTGTGTGATGATAAATCAATTTTAAAATATCTTAAATGTGCATGCAAGTTTAGCTTTTGTTAACTTTTTATTTATATTGTAAGAAAAATTGCGCAATATATATATATATATATATATATATTTTTAATTGTGCCACAACAACAAATATATGACAGTTAAAAATTAAAGGGTGTTCTAAAGCGAGAACGAAAAATGTTGAAATCTTAATGTTAATATACAGGCAACTATATATGGACAATTGAAATTTTCAAAGTAAAGGCCAATTTCACGATGTCGACAACGTTCGACTTGTCGCTCACTTACATTTGAAACAACAACAAAATATGAAAATTTGTTTTTGTTTTGAATGTAAGTGAGCGAGAAGTCGAACGTCCTTAGTGTATTTTTACTCGTATGCAGACTACAACAATTGACACTGAAATTTAAAAAATATTTAATTAAAGGGTGTTCTATCAGTTAATGTAATTTTGACAACTTGCTGTATCCTGGCAGCCGTAAGACGCAAACTCTTGCAACTTTCGAAAATCTCAAAATTAAAAAAAATCAAAAAAAAATATCGAAACGAAAAATCGCCTAAATGAAATAGCGCTTAAATAAAAAATATCACCAAAAATTAATGAAATCACTGAAATGCAAAAAATAACTCCAAAAGTAAAAAGATAGCAAAAAAAAAACATAAAAAGCGCTAAAAACAGAAAAAAACGTCAAATCGAAAATCAGTGCCAAAATTAAAAAAAAATTGCTGAAACTAAAACATCGCCACAAGCCGAAAAAATTGGGAAAACACAACAAAGCGCTTAAGCGAAAAAATCGCTAAGACTAAAATAATATCGCCAAGGCCCAAAAAACGCTTAAGTCGAAAAAAATCGCTAAAACTAAAAAAAGCACCAAACTAAGAATATCAACGAAAACCGAAAAAAAATCTTCAAAACGAAGAAAATTCACCAAAAAAAACTGCCAAAAATTAAAAAAATGCTGCAGCTACAAAACAACTAAAAAAAACCGAAAAAAGTCGCCAAAACGGAATTAAATGCAAAAATAAAAAACAAGTTGAAACTAAAAAAAATTCGCCAAAGCCGATAAAAATCGGGAAAACAACAGCGCTTAAGCTTAAAAACACGCTGAAACTAAAAAAAAATCACTAAAACCGAAAATAACGCTAAAACTAAAATAAATCAATAAAAACCACAAAAAACAAAAACCGAAAAATATCGCCGAACGAAAAAAAATCGGCAAAAATCCGAAAAAATCTGCAAAAATAAAACAAAAAAAAACGCCACAATTAAAAAAGACAAAATAAATAAAAAAAAGTGCCAAAATTAAAAATTCGCTAAAAACCGAAAAAAAGTTTATCGGGTACTAAAAATGTTAAAACAAATTCTATATCAGCCAGAACTAAAAAAAAAACCCGACAAAAAAAATCGCCCAAAACAAAAAGATGCCAAAAGTAAGAAAAAATCGCATTTAACCGAAAACATTTTAAAGTCTACATCAGGTAAGATATTCGATTATATAGGCTAAAGTTTCTAAAATAGTATATATGTAGTGCCCGTACGGAACCCTTCATATGCGAGTCAAAATCGCTCTCTACTGAATTTATTTCAATATATGTATGACACACAATGCAGCTGAATAAACTAGGCAAATGTGAAATTTATTTTACTTCTGCACGAAAATGATTACTTTAAAATTTAACTTGCAGCTAAAAACTCGTGTTTTATTTTTTTTTTTTTGATTTTTACAAATTTCACAATAAAAATACGAAAATATAAACTTAAACAAAATTTGAGCGGCGACATACTCATACATACACAAATACATAAATTTATATTTAAATTGATACCCACATGTTTTCGCTGGCAAATATAAAATTATTTATAGAAATCACAGCAAAAACAACAACAACAAAGCAGTGCATGATAATGATAAATATACGTAAGTATACTTCTATATTGTGACATGTAGACAAGTTTATGCATTATTTAAAATGCAAAATTTTCTATAAGGGGAAAAAAATCTAAATAAGAATTGCAAGAACTCATACGAGTACATGGAGAGCAGTAGAATAAAAAATAAATAAATAAAAATATTAAAGGAAAATAAAGCACAAACTGTTAAGCTCTTGTCTCTGCATGGAACAGATGCTAATAAAAGTACGTATGCATGTGGAAAAGCAAATGCAAGAATAAAATTCTAAAAGTCAAAAGGTCAACCGCAAAGCGTGAAAGAAATGTAGAGTTTTAAACAAAGATTTTAAGAAAAAATTTAGTAAAAAGTGAAAAAGATTAAGTGAAATTTATTTGCTGGTGATTAAGCGATGTCTATATGCATTTCATTGTTGCTTTAACATATCGTCAGTAGACTTCAACCACACATTTTGAACAGTCACAAACCTCTTATCTTATGCACAGACTTTCATAAACTATTTGAGAATTCACAAATATTAATATTTTTGAAAATCACAAAAGAATAATAAGCAATGAAATGCATATAGACATCGCTTAACCACCAGCAAATAAATTTCACTTATAGTATAATTATGACAATGTGTCGAATAATAAATCTCTTGAAAAAGATTAAGATTATTAAAAAAAATTAAATTTTTTCAAAAACCTATTTAAATTTATGAAACATTAGGCAAAATGTTTCTCTACATAAATATGCCTCCAAACAGCATATCAAAGCCACTACAAGCATTAGCTGACACAAAGAAAAAATTATTTTAAAATGCTGCTACCACAAACAATTTATTTACAACCAGTACAGTGACACAAACGCATGTTTGAATAACGGAAACCTCGTAAATGACATGCAAAAGCATCAATATCAATGATATAATGCAACAAAACGTTTCACTCAATGGCACCGCCAGCAACAACAACAAACACAGCAACGACACAAATCAAAACCACCATATCATCAAACATTAAAAAGTGCCGCAGATACTCCGGAAGAGAGAGATAGAAAAATAAATAGTCAAAAGAAACACACACACGCACACACACACATTTATGTGCTGCATTATACTTGCATAGAAAACCAAACAATTTGCATAAAATATGTAGCATACTTAACCTGACCAGACATTTTGCTTTAGACGGGATTATCCAGCTTTTCGCAGGTCGATCCCGCTTTATCCCGCTTTTTAGTGTTTTGAACTTTTCAATATCTTATTCTATTTTTATTAAAATGTAAATCATAAAAATCCAAACATTTTTCTATCATCGGCAGAACCAGAGGGAATTAAAGATTACCAAGATATTGAAAAATTAATATTTAATTTACTTAGGAGGTGACACACTTTTCGCTCCATTATGGTCTCATTTTTTATTAATACTATTATCTGAAATAAATGTTTGCTGCTATATGGGAAGTGCCACGACAATTTGAGGCATTAAGAAATAAATAGCCTATTGCTCCTTCTAGACCATCTGTAGTAATATGCTATGGGCAAATCAACAAGAACAGTACACTGATTATCATCAGAGTAAACCCTAGAAAATTTATCCTTATCCCTATATTAGTAAATATTTGTTCTTTAAGGGAGGTTTCACACCCATTTTTTTTTTTTTTTGTAAGAAAACGCTCATAATAAAAATCGCTACTAACACAAAATTCCACGTTTCCTGCTGAAAGATATCCCAAAATAAAGAAAAAATTTTATATGGGAGGTGACTTATTTAAAAAAAAACAGCGAAACTGATGCAGGCGCTCTTAATTGGTGGGATTACCAACGAACGACATTTGATTTTTATTCATATAGATATATATTTTTGTTTATTTAAAAGCGTTTCTTTTGAGCTGAAAACTGTGTTCCCCAAGCACGTACGAAACTGTGTACTCGTATGTGCATATTACACATCCCGCTTTCTAAAATAATAATTTATTTTAAAATACCGCTTTTTCGCGGTATTTTCTTCGTAATCCCCCCGTTTGATTGATTGTTTCCCGCTTTTTGCAAAAACCATCTGGTCACGTTAAGCATACTTATGAGGTTTTTAAATTTTATTTTCAACAGGAAATGATTTTAAGAAAAAAACGAAAATAGTTTAAATTTAACAATTGGACTAACAATACTGTGAGAAAGAAAAAATTACTTCCCTTCTGAGTTAAAAAAAAAAGTAAAAATAAATATAAATACAGTGCTTTTCGCTTAAAGCGAACTTCAAGGGACTGATCAAATTTGTTCCTTTTAAGCGAAGTTCGTTTTAAGTGAAGACATCAAGAAACCATTATTGTGTGTGCACATGTCTTTTTTTAACACTTGGGCTATTTATTTATTTATTAAAACAATTTTAGAACATAGTCTTTAAAAAATAAGTTTATTTAGTTTTTAAAAAAAATCAGTTATTTTAGTTTGCTTAGTATTAATATTGGCTTCATTTATATACACTTCCACTTGGGCCAAGTGGTCAAGAATTTGTTGTGGAGTGTCGCGAGACTGAAGAAAATTTCTTACACAGCTTACGCTACACATTGCATCCAGGGTAGTAGTAGCTCGGATTGGCTCTTCGTTGTCCATTTCCATATCGTCATCAAGGTCGTCATCACAAGTGCAAACAGTCTGCAAAATAGCTGCGCATCGTCCAGTACTTCCGTTGTTACAAGATAATTTTTTATTACCAACTGTAAATCTTCCCATTAATTCTATTAATGGCAGATCATCCTCCGGAGTTAAATCCATCTTCATTGTTGGTAAATCCGCTGACTTTTGTTCATGAAATTGATTGCGTCCAGTATGCTTACTTTAAAGTCATATTCACCCATATCAACCGAATTGACAATTTTTTAAAGAAGCAAGTGGCGATATTTACTTTTCAATACGTGAATGACACATTGGTCCATAGGTTGCAAAACTGAGCTTGTATTTGGAGGCATAAACACTAGTTTAATGCACTCTAAGTCTTTTACATCTGGATGAGCAGAGCAGTTGTCTACAAGCAGTATAATTTTTCGATTAGCACGGCGTAAATCGTAGTCCCATTCTTTTAGTTCATTGGCGAAAATTTCGGATGTCATCCAAGCCTTTTTATTTGCTTGATAATTAACTGGCAATTGTTTAATGTTTTTAAAGCACCTGGGATTTTTTGATTTTCCGATTACTAAAAGTTTTCGTTTCTCTGTTCCCGTTTTTTGTTCATGGCAACACACTTCTTGGTTCGTTTTAAGCGAAAAAAAGAACAATTTACATGCAAAAAAAGTTTGTTATAACCGAAAGTTCGCTTTAAGCGGGTTCGTTATAAGTGAAAAAATTTTCATGGTTTTATAGAAATAAAAGTTCGTACTTTCGAAAATGGTTCGTTTTAAGCGAAAGTTCGTTTTAAGCGGGTTCGCTATAAACGAAAAATACTGTATATTTAAAAAAAAAATAAACGGGTGGTTGTACTACCCGCAAAATAAGAGAAGCTTAGCAGGCCGATAAAAATTACATGAAAAAAATGTTGTTGTATCTGTTACAAATAAGAAAAATTTTAATCTTTGAAGAAATGTTTTCGTACATAAATTAGCTTACATGACGTTTAGATATTGACGTTATAATACAGCACCTGCATTAGTTTATTTCATTACAAGTAACAATGGGTCAAAAAGCCCATGTATACAGAAACATTTTTGCTAGAAGCAAATCAAGCGAATTTGGCTTAAACTCATGATTTGAGAAAAAATAAATAATACTACGGACAGCACTTGCCGCCACTCACAAACATAAATGTCAGAGTTGCACAAATTTGTGTAATCAATTGCCAAATTCCCATATGAAAAATTAAAAATACCTCGGTAATGGAAAATTCGAATTTATAAAATAAATTTACTGTCAAATGACGCAATATCTACACTAAGTTCAAAAAATAATTGAAAAAATCCAAATAACCAGAAAACTATTGCTGGTATTTTAAACAGCTAAAACTTTCCTTAAATATAAATAAGCGAAAATTGAAATTTTCTTTCATAGTTAGCGGGTTAATACATAAAAGCTATTATTCCAAATAATACATTGACTTTGTTAGCGGATACACAACCCATAAGGAAAAGCTTTTAGTACATAAAAGCTTTGCTAAATGCCGACACTTTGTACTAAAATTTACAATTATAGCACAACAGCTAAATAAAAGATAAGTAAAAACTTTCATTTCTTGGAATAAAAAAAAATAAATTAATTTATTTTTATTTAGCACAAAAGCTCACTGATAAAACTGGAAAAATCGGCAACACAAAAAAGCATCAAAAAATTAAAAGCGCCAAAATAAAAAAAAAATTGGTCAAAACGACAAAAGATTGCCAAAGCGAAAAAAGAGAGCCAAAACTAAATAAAATCGGTTAAGCTAAAAAACAACCAAATAAATCGCCAAAAACCGAAAAAAAGCGTCAAACCTAAAAAGAATAGCTAATACTAAAATAACGCTTAAACTAAAATAAATCGCTGAAAACCGAAAGAATCGCCAAACACGAATAAACGCCAAAACTTAAAATAAACTCTAAAAACTAGCAGAAAAGAAAAAAGGCCAAAACTAAAAAAATCACATAAAAACCAAAAAAATATGCTTAATTAAAATTTTTTAAAATTTCTATATCAGGTAAGATATTTGATTATATAGGCTAAGTCCATATTTACACTATGCAAGTCTTATTTCTAAGCTTACCAAACTTAAGAATGTGAAAATTCCTGCTGTGAAATAGAAGCAGGATTCTTCACAAAATCTTGCACTTTCTTATTTGGAATTTAATCACAATGAACTCAACTGGGTCCCCGAGTGGTATTAAAGAGACCTTTATTTTAAGATTTAAAATAAATAATTTGAACATAAAGAAATATAGATGAGGACGTGTTATGCTGCGAGGAAGATTTTTCCAGCGCCTGTGAAGTGGAGTTGTATTTAATGTGTGAGCATAACACTGACCATTTTCTAAATACAAAATTGTATTTGAAAGGTTCAATAGTCGGATCCACTAATATATGTAAGGGCATGAAACTTCTCACTTCAAAAACTGTAAAATATTAAGTTTTGTAAGATTTCTTGGCAAAAAGTTGTTGTGTGTACAAAAAATTTGCAAGGAAACAATTCATTGTGAGTACATGAAATATAATATAAAGCTTATACACTTCATTAGCAAATATTTTTCCCAAATTGTACTGATTTAATGAAACTTTATTAAAAAAAATGCCAGGGCCTCTGTCTCAACTCATTTCCAACGCTATGAAAAGTGTCATTTACATAATATGGTCACTGCTCAAACCCTAATCACCAACTCATCTCATATTTATGCAGACATTACGTTCAAGCAACATTTGCAATCAAAACAGGCACTTTAAGCAGCGAAAAAATCAATAATTAAAAAACGTTCTACATATACTTCAATTTAAAACTAAAAATAATTTTCAATAATTTATGCTTTTTCCTACAAACTCTTAAGCATACTCAACATTTGTCAACTTTTAGTTTTATTTTGCAGAATTCACTTCAAATGATTTATTTGAAATGCTGCTTCAATTGTTTGCTCTCAGGACACCGCACGTACAAATGTGCTGGTGCCAATATCTGTTGTCTGGTGCCGGTGACGCTGAAATGTTTAAGGCCATCATTTATTAAACAGTTTTTGTCTGGGATTGTTTTTCTTTTTTTCTCTCTCTATCCTTTTGAAATCTTCATCACGTGAAGCGAATGATTTGAATATGAGATTTGTAGAGTTTGTCATGGCATTGACAGGCAGGCAGGCAGACAGTGTGCGCTTTAAGGTTGTCGCTTAAAGGGCTGCTTTTTGTGGCAAATTGATTGATTGCTTAAAGGATTTCAATAATATTTTTTAAGCCATTGTTCGTTGTTTTGAACATACTTCAGAGCAGAATATTCTGGCTTTAAAAGTCTGTGATTTTTTTTCTAAGAGATATTATTCAATTAAAGAATTAACTAATTTTTGCAATTATCTATCAATAAGAAAAACAATTTTTTCTTTCTTTAATTTTTTTTTTAATTTAATGAAATGTAATTTTTTAGCTGCCTCAGTATATTTATTTCAATGCGAAAAATGTTTACATACAACTGTATGTATGTGAGTTTGTATATAATTTTATAAATATTTCAAAACTTTGTTCCACTCCTTTTTCTTTTGTAGCCAAATTCTGCTTGTCTAATTTTTTTTCTTTTAATTTTTTTTTTCTATTCTCACATAAACTAGCTTAGTTTCATTGATGTCACTAGAATGTTATGATTTTCAGAAGATAGGTTTTAGTCTTGCCAACTTTTTCTTCTTCTTCTTCTTTCGTTTAATAGCCAAAATGTACCGTTAAACTTGAATTATAAACATCACATAATTTGTGGTAAGCAAACGTCTTACACAGTCATCTCTTCGCACAACAGATTAAAATGTGCCTGTTTTTTTTTTTTGTAACATATTGCATAATATTTTTATATGACACAAACGTAGTTGTTAAAAGGGGAAGTAGAGAAAATCTAAAAGGTATTGAATTAAAAAAAAATTTAAATTCTACACTCAGGCCACACCCAGACTCAGGCAAAGTTTTTATTCGAGAAAAATTTATTTATATAAAATTCCTTCAACATATAAAAAAAATTGTTCAACAGGATAAAACAAAATTATTTAAAAAAACATATTTCAATACGCCTAAGAAGACACACAATAGTGCGGCGAAATATTTCTTTCAAATAAACTCTTGTTCGTTTTCTAATAAATTTACTCGTACACGAAGGTTTCCATACGGACACTACATACTTATGTAATATTATTCGAACTTTAGCCTATATAATCGAATATCTTAACTGATGGTGAAATTTTTTTTAATTAAATTAAGTACCCGGTAGATTTTTTTCGGTTTTTGGCTTATTTTCTGTTGTTTTCTTAGTTTTAGCGATTTTTTTTTTTTTTTATTGGTACTTTTTTCGTTTTGGCGATTTTTTGTTTTGGGCTATTTTTTAGTTTCCTGACGACCTTCTTACTTCTGGTGATTTTTTGCTTATAAGCGATTTCTTTTATTTTTGGCGCTTTTATCCGTTTTGCAAGTTATTTCGATTTTTGGTGATTTTTTTTAGTTTCTTGACGACTTTATTACTTTTAATGGTTTTCCTGCATTTTAGCGATTTATTTTATTTTTAGCGCTTTTTTCTGTTTTTGGCGATTTATTTTAGTTTTGGCGATTTTTTCGGTGGTTTTTTTAGTTTTAGCGATTTTTTTTATCTTGATGCTTTTTCCCGTTGTGGCGTTTTTTTTCTTGGTTTGGAGCTTTACTTTCATTTTTGCATTTTTTTTTTCGGCTTTTGGCTCTTTTCAGTCTTGGCGATTTTTTTCGGCTTTTGGCTACTTTCTCGGTTGTATTTTTAATTTTAGCAACTTTTTTTAATATTGGTGCCATCTTGGCAATTTTTATCTTTTTTTTTTGTTTTGGGCGATTTTTTTAGTTTCTTGACGGCCTTTTAACATCTGGTGATTTATCTGCATTTTAGCGATTTATTTTATTTTTAGTGATATTTTTAATTTAAGCGCTTTTTTCATTTTGGCGATTGTTCGTTTCGGCATTTATTTTTTAATTTTGGGAGTTTTAAGTTTTAGCGTTTTTGTAAATTTCAAAAGTTCACCTCTCACGGTTTCCAAGATACAGCAAGCTGTCAAAATTACATAGTCGTAATTACATCAACTGAGAGAATACCCTTTAATTTTAATTTTTGAAATTTACATGTCGGTCTGCATAAAAATGCACTAACTCTAAAAGTTTCAAGTGTCTATATATAATTGTCGGTATTTCAGTATTTCAACATGTTTCGTTGCTCGTTTTAGAACACCCTTTAGTTTTTAAGTGTCAAATATTTGTTGCTGTAGTGCTCAAGGTTTTACATATTCTGTGAAAGTTCGTAGCTCCTACGGTCCTCGAGAAAATAGCCTGTAACCGACAGTCAGATAGACGGACGGACGGGCAGACGGACATCATAGCTCAAAAAAAAGACCTTGAGCTTGATAAAAATGAAAATTAATTTTAAAAAATATTTTTATATAAACGTTGTTTCTGAAGCAATTCTTTTTTTTTTTTTTTGGAACATAGACCGACTAAAAGTTTAAAAAAGTTTCTCTTCTTTATCTTTGTCTTAATGAGTTTTCAAATAAAGTGTTCCCAAAACCCCCTTAACAACGGCGTTCTTAAATTTTCTCCTCTTTCAAACTACAACATTTGTAATACAAAATAAAAATTTGTCTGGCTTATTTATTTTAACTTTTTTTCAATATCTTACCCGCAGTTAATTCTACATAAATAAAAATAAAATAAAAATAAAACAAATGCACCGTACTTGGCAAAGCCTAATTTTAAATGAGCGTGAAAAAAACGTATTCAGAAAAAAAAACGAAAAGTTTTGAAATAAAAAAAGTATATAGAAGAAGAACAGCACTAAAACTTTTATTTAAGGTGTGTCCAGTAGTTAGTCGTCCAAAGATCAACAAACAAAATGACAACAACACAACAAATACACATGTTCATATGTAGACGTTTAAAAAAAAAATTAAATAAAACAAAATATAAAAAATTGTGATGGAACAGGGTACAACCACAAAAGTGTTTTTCCAGAAGATGTGAAAAATCTACAGCATGGGAAAATTAAGGAAAGGTTTGGATACTTTTAGTTTTTTTATTTACTTTGTAACTAAAGCTTTGACATTCGAGTATTTATAGGAAGAAAATAAATTTTTAACAAATACTGCCTCGTTTGCTTAAAGCCTGTTCAACGATAACGACCCGACAAAAAAATAATATAACATAACAAATACAAGCTTGAATAACGTAAAATAACGTAGTTTAACGCCACGTACATATATTAACGTAACGTTTCGATATCGTAGTATAAATTTACGATATCATAACGTAAGGAAAAGTACTCGTATGTGAATATAAAAAAATACGAAAGAACATTTTATACATAAAACGTTATTAAAAAACTTAATTCCAATCTCGAAATTACATAACCTAAAGTAACATTACATAGCCTTAATTTAAGACGTAACTTAAGGCTCAGTTAGCCGACTGTAATGTAATGTAACTGCAGCAGTAGGAAACAGCTGATTGATATTGTTATGTGAAAAGTAATGGAAATGGTTATAGAGATGTAATGTAACGTAGCCTATTTTTCATATAAAAATATCGATCAGCTGTTTCCTAAATTACAGTTACATTGCGTTACAGTCGGCTAACTGAGCCTTTATTAATATAAAATACAGATACATAGCGTTATATGATCTAAAGTCACGTGTCATAACGCAACGTAAAGATACGAAATATAACACAGTAGCATCGCGAAACCTTATAAAAGATAAATAAAATATAGCGTTATAAATATAAATAAAGTAACGTAATATTAAATAGCATAACATAATAAAGCACAGCTTACAGTAATAAATTACTTAACGTAACATTACAGTAACGAAATGTATCTGAAACGGTAGGAAACAGCTGATCAATATTGCTATGTGAAAAGTAATGAAAATTGTTATAGAAATGAAATGTAACTTAACCGGAATGTTCGAATCTGTACATTTATAAAGTTACATTATGTAACGTAACACCAATTAATGTTTATTAACATCACTAAAATCTGCATAGCTTATCGCAAAAGTAATATAACATTAAGATAAATAAATTAATGTAACGTAACGTTACGAACTGAAACAAAAAATAGCATGAAATTGCTTGAACAAAATGTAATGTAACATTAGCTGTAATATAACACAACTTAATGCTCCGAAGCATAATAAATTAAAAAAACATACTTTTACATAACGTAACGTTACATAACGTAATATAACAACATACCATGTATACTAACGGACCTTAACACTACATAACTTAATGTGATATAATGTGTCGTGACGTAATGAATAATGTACACATATATAACATAACACCATTAGACGTAACGAAATGAATTATAAGATATCATAAAGTTAACAAAAAAACTGTAAACAAAAGGGAACGTAACTTTACGTAACGTAAAGTAAAGTTATGTATCCTAGCACAGCCTAACTTAACCTAACAGAGCGTAATATAACCTGACCTAAACTAACCCTACTTAGCGTAACGTAACTTTAACTAACTGAACCTAAAGTAATGTACATAACTAAACTAACCTAATATTTTAAATTTATCTGACAACTTTTATTCAAGGCACTTTTGTTTTCAATATACTATTGCATTTATTTCATTTTCCAACACAAATGTACATACACCTGTTTGCATATCCAATAAAGCTATAGTAAAGTGATTGAAACGCTTGTCAAGCACAAATTGATTGCACAACCATATTTCGTTTATAGAAAAAGAAAAAAACCCATACAAATCCCAAAAAAAATTAATGTCAAATATAAAAAATAACTGAAAGATGTGTGTATATACTCGTATGTAACAATAATACTCGCTCATAAATAAATACTGCACACCAGCACACACTCCAAGACACAAGCAGGATTTGCAGGCAATTACCCAAATATATGGACGTTTACAGTTGTACTCGCACTTAACATGGAGCAATAAAATTACAAATCCACTTGTTCACTTGACTCACTCACTCGTTCACCTTCTCCTGATGGACTAATAACAGCCACCAAAAGCAGGAGTATACGAGTACAAGTTGCCACGTTTGGTAATTTACGTAAAATCACACAGCACCACAAAACTAAATATCCCAAATGACTTAAAGATTTTTATTAAGTAAAAATACTGTTTTTTATGGATCCTAAATCACTGCCACTATGAACACAATGAACAGGCCAGTTAATACAACAATGTCGCTGCAACGCTTTATTTTTTTTTTTTAAGAAATAAAATTCATGTAACAGCTGGCAGAGCCAAAAATAAACAAAATTATTTAACGACTTTTTCCGTAATAGAATTAAATGACTTGGGCATCGCACGAATGCTCACTACTGCTGTCCGCCATTGGCACTTGTTGCTGTTGTTGTTGTTGTTATTGCGCGACTCCCAAGAAGGCATAAGTAAATATTTTCAATTTTGTTAAATAGCAATGAATAAATGAAATGCATTTACTTTTTATTTTTTTCAATTGACTTTTATTTTAATTGCCGTTTGCTGAAGTGTTTGTATGGGTTATTGGGTCAATAGCATTTGAAATTAAATAAATATAATATAAATATTTTGCTATAAAATATTCATCATGTTCTAAGGGGCGTTAAAGATTATTGCTCGAAGATGTCGTTTTGAAGAGATTCTTTAACATTTAGTTTAACAATACTTAAAGACTTCTTCCAAAACTTTAGACCAAAGTAGCAGCCAAGCATTTGAGAATTGCTCAGCTGCTGAGTCATATACATATTTAGCTACGGATATCTTTAATTTAAGTATAAATTTTGCTCACCCTTAGGTAGTATCCTCGTATTAAAATTAAAGTAACTTGGGCTTTATTTCACAATAAACAATTCGTTAAAAGGCAGTATTTTTCAAGGGATGATATTTGAATTTATTAATAGAATTTATCGACTTTGTTGTCAAGTAACATTTTTTTACAATACTCGCTATAGTTTGAAGTAAAAAAAGTTAAATCACAAGCTCAAATTCCATTTAGGTTTTTTTTTTCTTTCTTTTAACATTTTGTATGCAGAGATGCCACATGACGACATTATCGTCGCTGCAAGCAAATAAATATAATGATAAATATAACGATTTTCGTTTAGCAAAAACAAATACTAATACCACTGCAGGTGGCCCATCGTCAATATAGCGGTTTGTTTTCGCCGCACAGTGGGGCCAAGGGCACTTTTTTACTCCGATCAATTCAAAGCTGCACAGCTACAATAGTAAGGGTCACTAAATTTTATATGGGTAACTCTTAGAACAAACTGCATATTCCAACAAAATCTTATATATAGGAGGGTGGGAGACGGGTACTCCTATACAAAGTAATTGTTTTTCTCCCCTATATATTCAGAATTACAACAGTGCAAAAAATGCAAGCAAACACCAACAAAATCAGCAAGAAAAATACTTAAAATAAATCGCCAAAAAAAACTAAAAAAAAACGCCCAAGACCGAGAAAAATCGTTAAAACTTAAAAAGGCCAAAATGGAAAAAGAGCTTAAAAGAAAAATATCACCAAGAAAATTATCGCCAAAAATAAAATAAATCGCTAAAATGCAAAAGTTCTACAAAAGTAAAAAGGTAGCCAAAAAAAACTAAGATATATCCAAAAACCGAATAAACGCCAAAACGAAAAAAGCGCTTAAATGAAAAATATCACTAAAAATAAAATAAATAGCATAAATGCAAAAAAATTACCAAAATTAAAAAAAATCGCGAAAAAAATTTTAAAAAAATTGCCAAACCCTGAAAAAAACCTCCAAACGAAAAAAGCGCCAAAAGTGAAAATCGCTAAAACTAAAAAAACAACCCCAAAGACAAAAAAATCACCGAAACGAATAAAAAAGTTAATGAAAGCAAGTAAAAATTAATCGCTAAAATGCTAAAGTCCTCCAAAAAAATCAAAAAGAAAAAATCACCAAAAACTGAAAAAAGTCGACAAAACAAAAGAAAAAGGCAAACCAAATAAAATCGCTAAAGCAAAAAATAAACGACAAAAAACAATCGCCAAAGCGAAAAAACGCTAAAATAAAAAGTGATTAAGCGAAATATATCACCAAAAAAAATAAATCGCAAAAAATGCAAAAAGATCACTATAAGTAAAAAGGTCACCTAAAGAAAAAAAAATCACCAAAAACTAAAAAAGTCGGCAAAAGAAAAAAATCACCAAACACTAAAAAATCACCGAAAAAATAACCAAAACTCTAAAAAAATCGCCAAACGAAAAAAAAGCCCGAAAACCAAAAAAAAATCGCCAAAAACCAAAAAAAAAACGGCAAAACGAAAAAAATCGTCAAATCGAAAATAAGCGCTAAACTAAAAAATCGCTAAACCGAAAAAAATTTGCCAAGACAAAAAAATCGCTAATAATAAAAAAGCTCTAAATTTATAAAGCAAACCCCAAAAACTAAAATAAATCGCCAAAAACCGACAAAATCCCAAAAAATTATAAAACCGCTGAAAATAAGATAAAGCGCCAAAACTAAAAAAAAATCGCTAAAAACCGAAAAAATTTACTTAAAATTTTTTAAAAATGTCTACTTCAGTCAAGCTATTCGAATATATAGGCTAAAGTTCGTACAGTATTACATATGAAGTCCCCGTTTGTGTGCAAGTCAAAGTCGCACTTTACTGAATTTTTCCTCTTCTTTTCCCCCCACAAAACTGTAGTGACATCACAACACATAATCCTTTAATATAACTTTTTGTACATAATTGACATTTGCAAAATTCTCGTTAAAATAAAAATAGTTTTCAATTCTATTTATGCGAGTACATTGCCAAGAAAATACAATTTTTAAAACGTGACAATCATTAAAAAAGTATTCGGAAGCTATTTTGAATATTTTTGCAAAAATGAAGCGTTTGTTTGTTGCAGCACACACACAAACACACATATTAGCTTATTCCTATTACAAACATAAAGCCTTTTAAAATAAATATTTCCCAGTTTGGCAGAACAATCATAAACGTTTTACTTACTGACTCTGGTTGTTTAGCAGCTTTTTTCTGCTTGTTGCTGTTTTTTTTTTTTTTTTTTTGCTTTAAATGTCAAAACGAAAGGTGTCCATTGAATTTACATACGTTTTTTTTCTTGTTGTTGCTTAAATTTTAAGTATTATGTTTAATGTCTTATTGACTTTCTTTAGAAATAAGTTTCTTGCATTTTTGTCTTATTCTTTTTTATTTTTGATGTCAAAAAGCAATGATCGTCTTTAAATGTTGCAAAGCAAAATGGCCAGTTTTAAAATCTTATCTCGAAATTGGCCATAATGTAAAAACTGCGTTTGAATAGTAAAATTTTTGCTGGTCATCGTAAAGTCATTTAAATCCATTTGTTGTTTGTGCATTCTTGCATACGTTACGTTGTTCTTTTTGGCAGTCCATTAAAAATATTATTAAATTGTATGAATAATGATTGAGATGACTGGGTGACGGTGGTCTTGCACAATTTCTATAAACTTTTGATATTCCTTCCAGAAGAGAGTTAATCTAATGGCAAAAAATTTAAACAGCTGGTAGAGAAATTATGTAGTTATAGATAAAAGAGCAGATAACCAAATGAATTTGTTTTACATACGAGTATATATTCTTCAATATACATATATAATTCTACTTTAAATATAAAGAAAATTTCTTGCATTTTTTAAGCTCTTAAACAGTTGTAGGAAATTTTTGCTCTATTCGTACAGGGAGCAAATTACGGCATTCGATATCGTTCGAAATTTCCCTACAAATAGAATTAAAATCATAGAGAAATTTTTTTTTAATCTAGTACCGTAATTTGCTCCAAGATCTGCTGCTAAAGAAAACCCATAAAAACCTCTAACGAGGTCAAATCGCATAATCTGTGGTCAAGACATATCAGCACAGAGGGGCCAAAGGGGCGATAATTAAAAAATAAACAAGTTCAAGTGCCGTGAAATAAGATAGTATATACTTGCTTAAGCTGCTTAAGCTTATACAATACTAGGGAAAAAATTAATGACAAATAGGAAACAAACGTTGTTTTTGTAATGTCGCCTTATAAGCCGAAAAATGCTAAAAACTTTGAGTAATTAAATCCTATTTACCTCAAATAAATTTTAAAAAGTAATAAATTTAAACATGAAACCATCATATTCTCACTTTAAGTGGACATAAAGTTATCAATCGGGCTCAATTAAGCAGAGATCTTTATTTTATTTTAAAAGGTGTATAAGTGAGCGTGATTCTGGAGAAATGTATGTGCACATTTTTGCGCCTCAGTGTGATGAACGAATTAGTAACAGCCTCACACGTTTTTTGTTTACCAATAATAAGCGCTTAACGACTTCCGCTAACGCTTTCATTAAAAATTTACAAAATTTCATGATTTGTTACGCGCGAGTCACGCATGAGTCACGTGAGAGTCACGTGTGAGTCACGCTTTAGTCACTCATGAGTTACGCGTGATCGTGATTGTATTTGTATATAATAAATATTCCAAAAAAAATAACGTGTGTGATTTTAGCTAACCGTGAGTCACACATTAGTCACGTTAGAGTCACTCGTTATCGTGGTTGTATTTCTAAACAAAAGTAATTTAGAAAAATAACGTGTTTGATTTTAGCTAACCGTAAGTCACGCAGGAGTCACGTGTGAGTCACGCATGACCATGTTTGTATTTACATATATATATGTATAATAATGCTTTAAGAAAATAACGTGGGTGATTTTAGCTAACTGCTAGTCACGCCTGATCGTGGTTGTATTTGTATATAATTATGATTTTTAAAAATAACGTGGGTCATTTTAGCTAAATGTGAGTCACGCGTGATCTTGGTTGTATTTATATATAATAATGCTTTAAGAAAATAACGTGGGTAATTTTAGCTAACCAAGAGTCACGCATTAGTCACTCATGAGTCACGTGCGTGCGTGGTGAGTCACGCATTAGTCACGTATGAGTCTCGCGTGAGTATGGTTGTATTTATATTCAATAGTGATTTAAAAATATAACGTATGTAATTTTAGCTATCTTTAAGTCACGCATTAGTCTATTATGTGTATTCTCTTAGAGTTGTCTCCAATCGGAGTCCCCAAGAATTCCAAGTACGGTACGTTGTCCCTATGGAGTACTTGTCTTGTAAATTGCTTAAATACTGGACACAGATGGTCTTCTGATTTTTCGTCCTTCTTCTTGCATGTTGTGCATGTACATAATACAATAAAACAATATTTATAAAAACTGTCAGCTGTAGGTCCTATCTGCCTAAAGCCCTTAGACCAGAAAGTAAAACAACTAAACTAAGCTTAATTTTAGCAGATAAATAAGCCACTTAATATGCTTCTACTAAGGCAAGCAACCCACCATCTATCCATCCTTCCGTTCATTCATTCTCTTAAACATTAAAATTTGCAGCAACAAAAAACACTAAAAATTATATTTTTATGTGTCAAGCATAAAATCATAAAAAAGCTCCCCTTTTAAGCAAAAAAAAAAGGCGCTGCAGTTAATTATACCTGCAAGACATGTAGGCTTAATTTAGTAGACTCTTAATAACAGGGAGTCATTTTTGTAAATTCCACTAATAAAAAAAAGTGTGTTTGTTTTAATGGGCTGCTCACGTTTCATTATTTCAAAAGTGTTGTTCTAGTGCGATTGACTAACTAGAAAATTATCAAGATGTGTTCAGCATCAACTTATTTATATTCGCAGTTGAGGGCTTGTCCATCGCTATAAGTTTTTGAACAGGCTTGAAAAATTGTTTTTTTTTTTGTTAATTTCAGAAATTTTATTTTTTTAAAGAAATATTTTTTTCAAAGAGAGTAAATTTTTCCTCAAAAAGGTTTTAAAGCATAACATTCGGTCAAATTTTAAAACCTGCCTTTTAAAAGCTATTTAAGAAAAACTCATATCGCTCCTTTAATGCAAGATAGACATATCTTAAAAAGTTCGTTCATATATCGTGCCCTAACCGCCAAAAGAGCTTAAGCGATAAATTTTTTGGATTTCGTTTTTTGACGAAAATCGTTTGTTTACGATCGCAAATAATCGAATATTATGTCGCTTAATTTTTTTTGGCGTTTATGGCAAGATATAATCTTGTGTAAAAAAATTCATATAAAAGAGAAAAAAATATTTTTATAACTTCATTAACATGTATGCAAATTGAAAACTCAAAACTTTTTTGCTATAAAACTAAATTTTTTTAGTTATGTCGGTGTTGCACTAAAGGAGCGATATATTTTCATTAAAAAAAAGACAAGTAGTAGTTGCTTATTTTTCTGTTATCTTGAAGTGTGATTAAATTTTGAAAACAAGTTACAAAATTTACAAAGAAATAAATGCGTGAGAAGCCATATAAAGAAGCGACCAACTTAAACACACAACCAACAAAGTTATAAGTTTAGTTTAGTTACCCAAAAGCCTATAAAGTTTTTTAGTTTACGAGTATAAATTTTGTCTAGGTTTTGTTTTTCTTCTCTCTACTTTTATGCTGCTGTGTATGCCATAAATAAACTAGGTAATAGATATAAAAAAAGAATAGTGGACGTGATGTTATTAAAATGAATACACAATGAAGCAAAAAAATAAATAAAAAAAAAAAAAATCAATTATGTCTGTAAGCCTGAAATAGATAAAGGATCAAAATTATATAAAAATAAAAAAGTGACCAAATAGTTTTAAGTTAAAAACAAGATATTTCGCCGGTGCAAAAAAATGGTTTTTTTATTCTCTTTAAGATGCCGGTAATTAAATTTTATTTTTAACTTTTTGAAAACTGCTCGAAGATTAGTACAACAACAAAAAAATAAATAAATATGTTATCAGTTTCGTGGAATGAAAAACACAGAAGACCACTCGCTACATTCAATAGTTATGTTGCACTGTGGTGCATGCACAGTGGTTTAAAAGTTTTTTAAGGTCAAAAGAATTATTGCAAAATCTTTGCTAAAGTACAACCGATTTGAAAACCTCCTTATTTCTTGAAGTCGGTTAAAAATTAGATCGAACTGCCGGAACTAAGCTTTCTAGTCAACTAAATTTAAATACATGTATATCAATTTATTCACAGCGAAATTTTTGTACTTACATTGTTAAAGAAAATATAATGACAATATTATAGTAATACGAGCACATGCCTGAAATGAAAAAATCAAAAAAAAATTTTAATTGTGTATTCATATTATTTTTCGAATAAAAATTATATTTTAATTTTTTTGCACACCTTTTAAAATTAAAAAAATATATTTATTCGAATAATCGATTAAGATCTGAAATTTATTAGATTATCCGAATAAAAAATTCGTAATTTTTTAATAATTTTTTGTATTTAAAAAAAATTAATTTTTATTTCAAAACGGTTTTTGTTAACAAAAAATTTTTAAATTCTTTAAATTAAAAAACAAATATTCGAATAATCAATAAAAATTTATTAAATTTTCAACTAAAAAACTTTTAGTGTATATTTAAAAATTGAACATTTTAATTCGAAACACTTTTTTGAACAAAAATTTAATTTAAATTAAAAAAAATATCCCAATAAAACATTTTTTTAATTTTACATAAAAAAAATTTTGTGTATTTTTAAAAAATTTAAATATGTATAATTTTTAATTCCAAACACTTTTTGGGAACAAAAACATTTTCAATGTAAACCCCACCACGTTCTTATTTGTTGTTTTCAAACGTACATATGTATGCATACTTTTCTTAAAATTTCTAATCTCTTGTGTAGTATTTAAAAAAAAATAAATATACATATGTAAAAAATTAAATATACATATGAACATATATGTATATATATATATTTTTTTTTTCTTTATCTTGCTTCTAAAAGCTTAACTGCTCAACGAATAAAACAAGCTGGCTAAGTCTTGAGCCCACTTAATATAATTTCATTCGTGAAACCTAAGAAACAACAACAACATGGTTAAACAATACAACTACTTTTTTTATTGTGTAACATTATTTAATCTAAAAATACACATGTTTGCACAAAAATAAAAAAAATTATATAAAAAATAAGAACTTGAATACATTAATTCTCATACATTAGAGATCAACAGCGCACATTAATACCAGGAAGTTAGCTTAAGTACAAAATAATTGTGCAATAACTTCTGCCAACTTGAAGAAAACAAGCTTAAAAATAATTATTCATAATTTTATGATAAATTTCGTTAAGCAAAATTTCGCAAGAATCTGAACTTTTCTACGATTTATTGTTGGCTTTATTGTTAATTTTTCTTTTTTCTTGTGACAAGTTTTTTCTGTAGGTAATTAAGAATTTTATTATATTAATTAAAATAACATGAGACATATTTTAATTTGTGTGTGAACAAGTAAATTTGAGGGAGAAAAAAACAGGTGAGTTTTGTTGTTTATGTTTGTGTGATTTACGGTCGCAGGTTGAGTGATTAAATAATAAAGTTTGTAGCTTAAGTCTTTTGTTTTAGTATGAAGAAATAATTTTAAGCATTGTGTTTGTAGCTTAAGTCTTTTGATTTATACATCATGTTGTTATTTTTATTTATTTTTTTATTATGTATTATTACTTTTATTTTTATTAACTGTTTAGAATGAATGATCTCAAACGTGCTTATTTAGATTTTTTTGGGAGAAAAACACTTGATCTGAAGTTCAAAGTTTTAGAGCATTTTTAGACCTTAAAAAAACTGCGTCACGCAAGAAATACATACAACATTTATATATCTGTAAGGTTTTGTGAAGGAATATAGAGTTTGGTGCACAAGAATCAGAAGTTAAAAGACGCTCATATTAAATTTTAATAAAATATGTACTAAAAAAAATAAAAAATAAATTTTGATATTGATGTACATTTTTATTTTTTTTTGTTAAATAAAAGTAAAATCTTTATATTTTTGTTGTCACAAAAATCTCACTTATTTTTATAGCGAAAAATTCAGCCACACAATTCCCCTAACCTTCATTTCACTTTATTTTTTATTATTTCCAATTCCCCACTAAACTTTAACTTTAGGCCTACTAAAGACGTTCTATCCATCTCTTAACACACATGCAGCAGCAAAAGAAAAATATCTCAAACATGATAAAACCAAACATTTATGCCAACAAAAAATAACAACAACAACACCAAAACAAAAGTCATATAAATTCAAAAACGATAAAACTTTTGCACCCTGCCAACTTGCGAAAAGATTTCTAAAATACTCATTAAGCATTTATTTCTGCAAGTTTCCTCTCTGTGGCTCTTAACACAGCCATCCATCCACATCCACATCCACATCCATAGATGACTTTCATCATACCAAACCCAAACTGCAGATGACATCTCTAAGATTTCATAATTTAGCCTTTTTAACCTGTGGCATGTTTGGTAAAGATCCCAAACGAAAATCGACTGCCAGCTTAACTATTATTGTTTGCAGCGATCAAGCGAATCATCACCATCCAGCAGCTGGTCATGCGTAAATTTATGCTGAACAACTAATCAACCATAATGAAGTTTGAGTTAAACGAAAAGTTAACAAACAAAGAAATAAAAAAAATTTATTAGCAAAGGCGGAAAAAATTTATCAACAACAAGGTTTTTTGTTAAATACCAACAAAAAAAAAGTAAACGTTTCAGTTAATGCTTGGGAAAAGTAAGTTTTATTTGTTAGAAGAAGAAAAAAAGAATATTCAAAAATGGGTCAGTAATATTTTCTATTTAATATTGTTTTAGAAGCCAGAATTAAGGCAGCTGGAGAAAAACAAAAATGCATATTCATTGTTATAAAATATGAATATTTAGACATTTGTTCTTATTAATGTTGTTTGTTTGCAATGACATTAGATATTATTTTTTAAGTTTTTTTTGTGTCTTACAGCAGCGACCGTTAAGGTTGCAAATTGTTTAAAGTCTGTACGCTACAAGTTGTTGGCATTGACCAAGTCTAGGGAAGGGATAATTTTTTTAAAATAGTTTTAACACACTTTAAAGCAAAATAAGAAAGTTCAAACGACTTTAGTTCTGGCAGAAGACACTAAACATGGTTGTTCCTTATTAACACAAACCTGAATGAATTTTACTAAAGTCTAGAGGACATCAAAACCATGAAATATGAGGGTATGAGCATTTCAAAAGTCTTGATCTGAACTTGTTATACAAAAACCGAAAAAAAATGGCGAAAACAAAAAAAAAACAACCGAAAAAATCGCAAAAAAGCGACAAAACAACACAAAAACTAAAATAAATTGCAAAAAATCGAAAAATTCGCCAAAACGAAAAAAATCGCCAAGAACCGAAAAAAATCCTAAAAAGGAAAGAAGCGCCAGAACTTTAAAAAAACGCTAAGACTAAAAATATGTTTTGTAAATAACAGAAAAAATTGCCAAAAACTGAAAAAAATTACCCAAGCAAAAAAAGCGCCAAAACTGAAGAAATCGCTAAAATAAAAAAACCACAAAAAGTCTTAAAAATCGCCAAAACCCGAAAAAGATCGTCAAAACGAAAATAGCGCAACAAAAACAAAAAATAGCTAAAAATAAAATAAATTTTCGAAAACCGAAAAACACTCGCCAAAAACAATATACGTCAAAACTAAAAAATCGTCAAAAACAAAAAAATCCTAAAAAGGAAAAAAATACAAAAAAAATCTTTTAAACTAAAAACAGCCTAAAAAATCGTCAAAGCGAAAAAGGCACCAAAAATAGAAAAAGAATCGCTGAAAAGCGAAAATAAATCCTAAGAACAAAAAAAAACACCAAAACTAAAAAAATCGCTTAAACTTAAATACGTAATATAAAAAACAGATACTAAAAGGTAAAAACCTATAAAAAGCGCCAAAAATAAACAAATCTCTAAAACTAAAATAAATTCCCAAAAACCGAAAAAATCGCTTAAACGAAAAAACCACCACAACTAAAACGTCGCCAAAAACCGAAAAATAATCCTTAAAACGAAAAAAACACCAAATTTAATAAAAAAAAACGCTAAAGCTAAAAATATGTTGTATAAAAAACAGACCAAAATTGCCAAAAATCGAAAAAAAATTTCCAGAATAAAAAAAGGCCAAAGCTAAAAAAACAACAGAAAAAATAGCCAAAACAAAAAAATAGTCCACAATAAAAAAAAATCACTAAGACTTAAATAAATTGCCAAAGAACCGAAAAAATTGTCTAAATGAAAAGAAATACCTAAACTAAAAATCGACTAAAACCGAAGAAAAATCCCAGAAACGAAAAAAGTGCCGAAACTAATAAAGTCGCTAAAATTAGAGAAGCCTTAGTATTGAGCCAATTGCCAAAAAACAAACACCAAAACTAAGTAGTTCCTATAGTATTACATAACGATGGTCTCAAGTAGAAAGGCCCTAACTCGTATTTTTTACAAAATTGAGTTTTTCAGTGATTCCAATACATTTCACACAAATATACCTCGTCACAAAAATTTATAGCAATTGTGTAAAAATAACGCTTTTACAAGCAGTTGTACAAAAAAGTTATATTATGTTTTTACCTTCTCCTGTAAAGTTACAATTATTTGAGTTAGGGCCTTTCTACTTGCGACCAACGATATGTAGTGTCCGCACGGAATCCTTCGCGTGCGAGTCAAAGTCGCACCTTAGTGAATTTATTTTTCTGTACAGTACAAACTTTTGTAATTAAACTCAAACATTTTTATAAGTATTACCTAAAGTGCTGTTGAAAGTCTTCAAAAAACTATATTTTTTAAATCCAGTTTCTGGCAAATAAAAATCTAGTTTTTATAGAATGCATTCGAATCAATAAAATTAATTTTATTGCAGCTCTTTTACATTAATACCTTAAGCTGAGTGCTGAGCTAAATAAAACCCACAGAGTGTTTACAACTCGGAATAACTTTTATTACAAATATCTTCCACTTAAAGCTTCACTTAATTCTATTTTTATATTTCCATTTTATTTTCTCCCTTTACTGCTTTAAGCATACATAATCGTTTATTTCAGGTAGGTTATAAAATTCTTTGTTTATGTTGCTTCAATTAAATTTGCCAACAAAAGCAAAAACTAAAAAAAAAATAAATAAATTCAAAGAAGGATAAACACTGGGTGTATGTGTCTGATGTCTATTTATTGTAAAATTTACATGATTTTTCTATATTGTTTTGTTGGTGTTGCTGCTCAACTTTGCATCTTTGTTAAATAAAAATGCATTTCATTTTTCCGAGACAGTTTACATGACCAGCAAAGTCGTTTGCAAGAACTCTTCTTTCTTCCTGCAAGGCCCTTTTGGGCAAACAAAGCTTATAAACAAACAGACGGAACAAACAATATGAAAGAGGAAAAAAACACAACAAAAAAAACAAAGCAGATTAACAAACATGTAAAAATGTCTTGTGGCCATAAAATAGTAACAGACATATAAAAGGACAGACATATAAAAGACTCGGCAGTACTTTAGCCAGGGTTCATTTAGTTGCTTGCATTTTAGGTTATAAGCACACAAAAACAACTACAACTGCCAACGACAACAACTGCAACAACAACAACAACAACAAAGGCGGCGGTCACTTGGTCAGTTGGTTTTGTGTTTTATTCATTTTAGTATTTTATAGCTTTGCCTTGCCCAAGCTGGCTGACTGGCGTAGCCGCATAAAAAAGTTTTGTTTTCCTTTTACTTTGATTCTGCTTGCAGTCAGTCGTTGTGTGTGTTCTAGCCAAATGTCTGGAAGCAGGACTTTAAACACCATCGTCATCATCATCATCATCAGCTATATCTTTTATGAAGCACTGAGTTTGTCTAGCAGGCTGCTGCTGAAGCTGCCTGCCTGCCTGCCTGCTTGCCTGCCTCACTTTCCGTTGTCGCTGTTTATAAATTTAGAAATTTTATGTTTAATAGAACAGAAAATTTGTCTATAAACTATTCATTATCTTTGAGACAATTTAATTCAGTCGCAAGGAATTTTTGTCATAATATCTCCAACTTAAGCTCGCAAAATATTGCTGGTAATTGTAATCAGTTCTGGTTTTATTAATAACAAGAAAAGTTGCTTGTATTTTTTTTTTATTTTTTTTTGATCTTGAAATAAATGGCAACCGAGTATTGAAATTTTAAAATTTTATTTGCAAAATGAGGTTGGTAATATAAATTAAAATCTGTCATGATAAGATAAGTTAAACGATATCTATAGGAGCAAAAAGTACAACAACAGAAATTATAGCGCATGTCATTTAAAAAATATGAGTAAATTATTTAAATAAGTGAGATTTCGTTAAATGTTTAATAATAAATTTTTGATTTATTGCTGCTGGAATAGGAAGAATGCTCTCATGTTTACTATTACTTGCCTTACGACTTACATAACGAACCATAAGCGCCAAAAAAAACTTAAGCGGCAGATTTTTTTTACTTCGATTTTTGACAAAAATCGATTATTTACGATCGTAATTAATCGATTTTTGTTTAGAAAAATTTTAACTTGAAAATTATGTCACTTAAGCTTTTTTGGTGGTTATGGTACAATATTTTTGTGTACATTAAAAAACAAATTTACATATTACTTTGTAACAAAATAAGAGCCACTTATTTTCATTAAAGATCAAAAAATAAAAAAACTCTCCCGATTTTTTTCGCATGCTAAGACATGTTTAAGCTGATCATACATACGGTGATTACTTGAAATGGACACTTTAATCTAAAATCCATTGCATTCTGTTCATCTAGATCAAGACTATCTACCAACAAGTGTATTAAAATAATTTTAAGTAATCAAAATATTTCATCTGACAAAGAACCTTCAAAATTCACATAAGATAGTTACATCCTGCATAAAATATTCTTTACAAAAAGTACATTTACCATAAATTGCTTTTCCAATACAATTTTTTTATAAAGAATTTTTTAAAAAAGTACACTTTAAAAATAATCTTTTTTAAAAAGTACCTTTTAAAAATACCTTCTAAAAAGAGGACTTTGTAAGAAAAATACTTTTTAAAAAAAGTAACTATTAAAAAAGATACATTTTGAAAAACAGTACCTTTTGAAAAAAATAACCTTTTGAAAAAAATTATCTTTTGAAAAAAAGTATCTTTTGAAAAAAAGTATCTTTTGAAAAAAAGTACCTTTTGAAAAATAATACCTCTTGAAAAAAAGTACCTATTAAAAAAAGTACCTATTAAAAAAAGAACCTTTTGAAGAAAAAGTAGCTTTTGAAAATAAATACCTTTTGAAAAAAGTTTCTTTTAAAAAAGTATCTTTTCAAAAAAGTACCTTTTAAAAACAAGTACCTTTTGAAAAGATACCTTTTAAAAAAGTACTTTTTAAAAAAGTACCTTTTAAAAAAGTACCTTTAAAAAAGTACCTTTTGAAAATAAATACCTTTTAAAAAAGTATC
Organism: Nowickia ferox; assembly: GCA_936439885.1. Taxonomy (NCBI): domain Eukaryota; kingdom Metazoa; phylum Arthropoda; class Insecta; order Diptera; family Tachinidae; genus Nowickia; species Nowickia ferox. Next base: position 75,688,695 of record OW387027.1, read on the forward strand.
TTTTCAAAAAAAGTACCTTTTAAAAACAAGTACCTTTTGAAAAATTACCTTTTAAAAAAAGCACCTTTTAAAAAATTTCATCTTAAAAAGAATCGTATAAAAAAGTATCTCTAAAAAAAATTTCATTTAAAAAAACTGCATTTTAAAAAATTTAATTTTTGAAAAAAAGTACCTTTTGATAAAAAGGACCTTTCGAAAAAAAGTACATTTTGAAAAAAAAGTACCTTTCGAAAAAAATTACTTTTTGAAAATAAGTACCTTTTGAAATAAGTTTTTTTTTAAGTATCTTCTCAAAAAAGCACCTTTTAAAAACAAGTACCTTTTGAAAAAGTACCTTTTAAAAAACAACAAAAGCACCTTTTAAAAAATTCATCGTAAAAAAGTATCTTATAAAAGAGTCCCTCTAAAAAAATTGCATTTAAAAAAAATACCTTTTAAAAAAATTACATTTTAAAAAAAGTACATTTTAAAAAAAGTACCTTTTAAAAAAGTACCTTTTAAAAAAATTTCTTTCAAAAAAGTACCATTTAAAAAAGTACCTTTTTGAAAAAGTACCTTTTAAAAAAGTACTTTTTGAAAAAGTACCTTTTAAAAAAGTACCTTTTAAAAAGAGTACGTTTTAAAAAAGGTACCTTTAAATAAAAGAAGCTTGTAATAAAGTATATTAAAAAGTGACCTTAAAAAAATTTCGTTTTAAAAAAACCTATTTTTAAAAAACAACCTTTTAAGAAAAAGTACTTTTTGCAAAAATATGTCGTATAAAAAAAGAATTTTTTACAAAGGATACTTTTAACAAAATGATTTTATTTATTTCCCTTAAAAATAATTTTAAATAAAAAAAAAACAAATATTGCAGCCAACGTCTTCAAATAATACAACAACAAAATGCCAAAATATTCATCAAAATATAGAAGAAGAAAATATTACAAAAGCCTGCTTCGTGCTTGGCAACACCCATTTGCTTCGTTTTTTTTTTTTTTTTTGCAAAAGAAAAAAATATTCTTAATGAATTTTCAGTTTTAAGCCACAAAATATTAATTTTTTTAGTTTGATTTTCAACAACTTAACACCTTAAAGATAAAAGAAATTCAAAAACAACTCCCTACTTTTGTATAAAAAAACTAAAACCCCACTTGTGGTCGGAAGACTGACTATTTTTTTCCTAAAGCTCAACTGCAGTTACTCATAATGCCATCATCATTAATTTAGTTATTTTAGCATTAGAAAGCATACGAACGAACATTGAGTTGAACATGTTTTCTATAATTTGGTTGTTGCACATGCGTAAACTTTTGCACATGTTAAACTCGATTTTTGTGCTGTTTAACTCACTACATTTATTTATTGCTGGTGTAGTTGGTAATTTGTAGTTTTAGGTAAAGTTTTTAGGAAATACTTGTGCATGTATGTATATGGAGTCGATAATGACTTGTTTGTGTATATTTAACAAAAAAAATTTTGTTAAGAAATGTCGTGTCCTCAAGACTTTTTTCTTTAGCTTCTATTAATAATATTAATTGCTGCATATGAAATATGTAAAACAAAGATTTTTTATTGCAAAATAGGAAAGTCTTTTCTCATTTCTAGGAAAGATCAAAAGAGTTGATTGAATTTTTTTTTTTAAGTGTAGAAAAAAATCATCAAGGAGCTACACTACGAGAATATAGAATTAATTTTTACAAAAAATACCCTTTATAAAACATATTTTTTTTAAAGTACCAAAATTAACTTCTTTGAAAAAGTACTTTTTTGTAAGTACCTTTTTGAAAAAAGTACCTTTTCCTATCTTTTTTGTAAAAGTATCGTCTTTGAAAAAGTGTTTTTAAGTAATTTTTTTTTAAAATACGTTTTTTGAAAAAGTACGTTTTACAAAAGTACCTTTTAACAAAAGTACATTTTGTTAAAAGTCCTTTTAATAAAAAGTCCTTTTAATAAAAAGTACCTTTTACAAAAAGTACCTTTTGCAAAATTTCTTTTAATAAATAGTACCTTTGATAATAAAAGTGCCTTCTAAACAAAGTTCCTATTTTAAAAAATAATTTTTTTACAAAAGTACCTTTTAACAAGAGTACATTTTATAAAAAGCTCCTTTTACAAAAAGTACCTTTTACAAAAAGTACCTTTTACAAGAGTACCTATTACAAAAGTACCTTTTACAAAAAGTACCTTTTACAAAAATACCTTTTACAAAAAGTACCTTTTACAAAAGTACCTTTTACAAAAAGTACCTTTTACAAAAGCACCTTTTACAAAAAGTACCTTTAACAAAAAGTACCTTTAACAAAAAGTACCTGTTACAAAAATTACCTTTTACAAAAAGTACCGTTTATTAAAATTCCTTTTAACAAAAATTACTTTTATAAAAAATATATTTAAGAAAAGTAGCAATTGCTAAAAGTACCCTTTATAAAAAGTACCTTTTGTAAACTGTACCTTGTACAAAAAGTATATATTTTATAAAATATTTTTTTTTAAGTATATTTTGTAAAAAGTACCTTAAGAATAAAGTACCTTGAAAAAAGTGCAAAAAAGTACCAATGATAAAAAGTGCTTTTTCTAAAGATGACCTTTTATAAAAAGTATTTTGTTTTTAAATTACCTTTTAAAAAAAAAGTATTTTAATAAAAAGTACCTTTAGAACAAATACTCATATCAAAAAGTACCTTTCTGTTAAACGTACCTTCTATAAAAAGTACCTTTTATAAAAATTAATCTTTGTTAAAAGTGGCATACAATCAATTGTGTTTTTGATTTTTTAAAATTTAAACATTCATTAGACACTAAGACGTCCGTCAGCCACAAGTTATGAGTCGCATTCATAGCCGGTGCTTATCGGCAGCTGCACATGCAAGAACTATTTTTATTTGATTTTCATATTTTTCGTATATTATTGTTTAATTACGAAACTCATGTTGTGCTAGTGAATTAATCAATGACATTCACGCTACACTAAATCTTGTCAAGCAACAACAACTTATACAAATTTTAAAATACACATAACATATTTTTTTTATAAATAATTAACAGACATGAAATATAGTTATATTTTAAAGTTATTAAGCAAACGAATCAATCTCTAGTTGCTAGAATTTGCTTGTAATAAATGCAAAAAAAATCACTTGTGGTAAAACTTTAAGTAAATTAGGATCGAACTCGTTCAATGAGTAATTTTTGATACAAACCTAAGTTAAGGCCGTTTTTCACAATCCTACACAATCGTGAGACTTTTGAGAAAATACAACCCTGGTATGATGGAGTTTATGATCAGGGTTGTATTTTTTCGTAAGTGGTGTTATTGTGTGGGATAGTGAATTCCACCCTATACTTAAGCAATTTGTATCGTCTGTATCATTAATAAAACTTATTAAACGCAAAAATCAAATAATTTTTTAACAGATATGTAAACAAAGAAGCCTTTCATTTCTCCAATTTATTTTTGCTAAAGTTTAAGTCTACAGAGGCAACACGTGTACTCGCAACTTCATAAATCATGTTGCATGTTTGAAAGCCACTTATATTTTAATGTTGTCATAATGTCAATAATAATAATGTCACAACAAAGCTAAAAGCATTAAGTCAGCAAATAAAATACAATGTTATTGAATAATGGAGTTTTCTTTATGGGCCACAAGGTAAAAATAAATAAGTAAAATACACAGCAATTAGTTTTTATGTTTGAGATTTAAGCTTTAAGAATGTTTATTGAATAAAATAAGAGTAAAATTTCTATATAACGTCAGTTGAAACGCAAAACCCCAGTTAACTACCAAACAAATTTTTAATAATATATTTAATAAATTATTGTATATTGCATCAAAATTATTATCGTAAATATTGAATTATTATTGTATATTACACCGAAAAAAAAATATAATGTGAACGGCGTTGCACACATTTTAAAATCACACCACAAAATGACAATATAAGAAATGTTAGATGTGTACTCAGCATTAGACTTGCTTGACGTTCTGGCTGTAGTTTCCATTTTAGATAAATTTTTCCGCATTGGAGATTTTTCCACTTGGGTGATATTTTTTGCTAACGCGATTTTTCTCGTCTTGGCATTTTTTTTTTCATTTTAGGCGATTTTCTCTAATTTTTTTTATTTTTCTTGAATTGTCGTTTTTTTTTGTTTGAGTTTGAGGTGATGTTTATTATTTCGAAAAAAATTTTTAAATTTTTAGTGATTTTTTCGTGTTTTTAGCAATTTTTTCTTTTTGGCGATTTTTATTTTGGCTAGGCGAATTTTTATTTGTTCGGTTGATTTTTCTTAAATTTTTTTTTTGACGACTTTTCTTTATATTGATTATTTTATTTGTTTTTACGGTAAATTTTTTTCCAAGTACTTTTCACAATTTTAGTGATTTTGAATTTTCGCGACTTTTTACTGTTGTTGGCGATTTTTCGTTTTGGCAATTTTTATGGTTTACTTTTTTTCATTTTAGCTGATTTTTTTTATTTCGAAAGATTTTTTTTTAATTTACGATCATTTTTACGTGTAAAGCCTGGTACTCTGTTCACAATTTCGTGCGAAATGCTGTCAAACTACTTATAAAAGTATTTGGTGTGAAATATTTGCGAAATAAATTCGCAAAAGTAGTACTCTGTTCTTATTGTGAAAAACACGTAAAATCATGTCTTTCCATGCAAAATTAGTCTGGCATCATTTTAGTTTAGCTGCGAAACAACATGAGCAGTGCTTTTTTCGCACGGAATTTTAAAAATGTTGCATACTTTCAAGCAATAAAAGCAAGAAATTTATAAAAAAAAACCGCGAGTTGGGGTACATTTAGTACATGTCAAATTTTTCACGCGAAATAATCAATGGTGCTGAAAATTTTTCACAACTTTGAACAGAGTACCAGCCTTAAGCATTGTTTTTACGATTTTTTTTTTTTTTTGGTCTCAACGATTTTTTTTATATTGACGAGTTTAGTCATATATACGGTTAATTCTTATTTTTAGTACTTTTCATAATTAGAATTATAATTTTCTTTTGCATCCGTGATTTTTTGCATTTTGACATATCAATTTTTTTCTGTTTAAATGATTTATTTCTCTTATTGAAAAAGTGTTTTTTAGCTGTTTTTTTGTTTCAAGACTTTTTTTAATTTTTGGTAATTTTTACGTGCTAGCGCTGTGTTTAGTGAAGAAGGAAAAGAAAGGGGTTGATAATGAAGAGGGAAGCGATCATATTTTCCTCTATGACTCCGAAACGTCGAAGACATTAAAAATTAAATTAAAAAAAAACTTGTTTATATTTTAAAGAAATTAAATGACCCTGAAAGCTCGATTAGATACAATATCTATTAAACTAGTGATAATTATTTTTCCATTATTATAGAATTTTATTCTCAAGCAACATAAAATATAAACATTAGGTAAAAAATTCCAGCAGCACAAGTGTATTTGCTAATTATAAACAACTACTATTTACTTTTAATTAAAAAAAAATAAACAACTGTTTAAACAAATCCATAAATTAAAAAAACCAACAATTAAATTGTTCTAAAGCAGCGTTTGTTTAAAAAAAATACGAATATATGCAATAATATACAATAAGAAAAAAGCAATTGAAAGCAAATAAAAAACATTAAAGACCTTACTGATTAATTCTTGATCATGTTATTTAATGCCTTATGTGCGTCTTTTTCTACCCTCCTCACACACTGACCCATCAACACGAAAATAAAAAATGCCATAAATTTTATTGAAGCCAGAATTGTCCCAGTCAAAAAGGTATGATTTGTTTTGGCTTTAAACATAAAAAAAATTTATATATTTCAAAAAAAAAAAAACTTAATACCCCTCACGATGTGATCGCTTAAAGTAACAAAAAAAAACTACACACGCTTTTTGACTGGTTTACAGACAAAACGGCTAAAATGCCAGAAACGCACTAGAAGCAATAGAGGAGAAAAAAACTAAAAAAAAAACTAAAAGCAGCAACACATTTTTACAGTTTTAATCTTGTTTTTGTATGAAACCGTTAGTTCTTTAGTTTGTCCACTGACGCTGGCATAAAGTCATAGTCTTGTTCATGCTTCTTCTTTTACTGCAACTGCGCTACAACTGGGCAAAAATGCAGAACGCACGTTTTTTTCTGTCCATTTGCAAAAAAAAAAATAAAATAAAATAATATTAAAAAAAATTTGATCTCTGTAGTTTTTAATTCAAGTGCGTGTACATAATTTGACTTAGAAAAAATGTACAAGCAGACAGACATGTACACGGACAAACGTGACGGGCATTGGGACAGACTTAAATAAAGATGACAACAGCAAAAAAAAAAAAAAAATGTAGTTAAAATAAAGAAAACCTACAAAAAGCCTTGGCTTGACAATGTATGCATAATATTTTATAGATGTCGGTTAGCAGTCACGTGTTAGGAGTGAGCATGCGTGATCAGAAAAAAACACTTTAAACTTCCTTCTGGCGAAAGTCCTTAAACTTCAACAGCTCGATCTTCCAATAACTCACAGGAAATCCCAAGTTTGCTGTAGTGAGCAAAAACACTTAATCATGTGTCGGTAATGTTTCCTTATTAATGTAATTGAAAACTTACTCACGTTGCCATCACTATTTTGTTACCAATACCAGTGTCTTTTGAGTTTTGTAATTTTTTTTTGTTAGTGGTGTTTTGATTTTTAAACAGTTGTCACGCATTTTAACCGCAAATATTTAAATCTAGTTTTACGCACCACGATCAGAAATTTAATGCTAAAAAAAAGCAGTAAACATGCCTTATGATAAACTGCATTAATCTTTTTTTGTGGTTTTGTCACTTTTATTCAAACACCCTATAGCAAATATATTTGTTGCATTGTGGAGACAGTTTTGTAATAAATAAAAAATAAATAAAATAAAAAGTAAACTGCATCAAATGAAATTTCTATATTTTTTAAGCTTAAAAATCACAATCATTGCTATTTTTATTTCTTTCTCTTTTTAGGTAAACTTAAAATTAGACTGTTAAAACTTCAAATTAATATCTAAGTATATTTAATGCGACGTAGCTCATTAAAAGTTCCATTAACACTTTAAAAATAAATTTTAAGTTATTGTTTTATTTTTCTCTACGACTTAAATTTAATTTGAAAACTAATTTCCTAATCTTTTATAAAAAATCTGTGCACTTTTTCCCAAAGATTTTATTTGAGTTGTCGACATTTGTAACGTTTTTTTTTTAATTTTTTTTACTAAAATATCGTTTGTAAACAGGAAATGTCAATGACATTAAATAAAACGATAGTGGAAAATTTAGCCAGCAAGTAGTTTTTATAATTTTGTTCAACTCTGTGATTGCGTGCTTAAAATTGCCCAACATTAAACAGCAGGCATTAAAGCAATTACATTCTTTCATTCACTACATTATATTGCCATAAGTACTGAATGGATGGATGATTACTTTTAAATCACTTAAAAAGAAAATAATAAAAATTTATATTATTATTTATTATAAAAATTTTATGATTTTTTTTTTTTTTTTTTTTTTTGAAGAAGGTATGAGAAAAATTGAGAAGAAGTTTTGGGTGCATGGTTCGTCTACATCTGTAAACTATGTAAACTATGTATGTATGTAAAAACTATGAAAAGCTTTAAATAAATCCATTTAAAGTGGTGTTTTGACTTTAATATTAATTAATATTTTAATTAACCTTTATATCGAGCCATAAGCGACAAAAAAGCTTAAGCATAACATAACATAAAAAACCAGTTTCGAACATTAAATATATGTATGTATATAAAAGTTTTTAAAATCATAATATTTGACTAGCTAGCTTTGACCTTAAACCCGGTTCTTCTCTATTAAAACCCGGTTAAAATAACCGGGTTTTTCCATTAAAACCGGGTTTGATAAGCAATTTCTTAGTTTTAATATATGAATTTGGAACTATTTAAATTTTAGCCTTTATGAGTCTATATACAGTATGTGATATACATCACAGAAATTTAAAAAAACCAGTTTCAAATATTAAAAAAATACATGTATAACATTTTTAAGAAACCTATTTTCATATTTTTCTATAATATTTTATAAGCTAAATTTGGCTTTTAAACCCGGTTTTTCTCTATTAAAACCCGGTTTGAATAACCGGTTTTTTTTATTAAATCTGGGTTTGATAAGCAATTTTTTTAATTTGAATATGTGTATTTGGAACTATTTAAATTTAAACCTTTATATGTCTATAGAATTATCACATACTTCACACAAATTAAAAAAGAAAACCGGTTTCGAATATTAACAATATGTAAAACTTTTAAAAACCTTTTTTTCATATATTTCTACAATACTTGCTTTTAAAATTGGTTTTTTCTCTACAAAACTCCGGTTTGAATAACCAAATAAAACAAATTTTTTAAACTATAGCATATTCTTGACAGAAATTTAAGAAACCCGGTTTTCAAGAATTAGAAAAATATAAACGTTTTGAAAAAAAATTTTTATATTTTTCTATCATAGGCTAGTTTTTGCTTTTAAAACCCAGGTTTTTGTTGAAAACCGGTTTGAGTAACCGGTTTTTTTCTATAAGAACCGGGTTTGATGACCAGTTTTTTTATTTTTATTTAAAAAGTTTTTTTATTTTTTTAAAAGGTTTTTTTATAAAAACCGAGTTATAATAAACTGCTTTAAACTATCAAAATGCGGTAAATAAGGATGATTTAGTTTTGACTTTAATTTTCAACCTTTATATGCCTAGATAATTATCGAGCATTTTACAGATATTCAAAACCGGTTTCGAATATCAGCAAAATATAAAAGTTTTGAAACAGCTACTTTCATAATTTTCTATAATAGGCTATCTTTTACTTGTGACAGCTTGTTTCAATAACCGGGTTTTTCCATAAAATAATTTTAATATACATAATAATAAATAATAATAAACTGATTTCGAATAAATTGTTTTATGTTACCAAAATACTGTAAATAATACCGACCCGACCGCTTTGCTTTTGACTTTAAATGAAATAAATGAAAAACGGTTTTGAATACTATAAAAACACAAAAGTTTTAAGAAGTTTTTTTTATATTTTTTAATACTAGCTTTTGCTTTTAAAATCTATTGTTATTGAAAACAGGTTTGAGTAACCGGTTTTTTCATTAAACCGGTTTTTCTATAATTGTGATATCTTCGGAACTATGTATCTATATAATTATGTTTTTGTAAACAAACCGAGTTAGAATAACTGGTTTCAATAAGACCGCCTTAATTTTGACTTTAAGTAAAACAAATAAAAAAAACCATTTCGAAAAGTTTTGAAAACCCTATTTTCATATATTTTTAATAGGCTATTTTATTTGCTTTTAAAACCCGTTGTTATTGAAAACCGGTTTTAGTAACCGGGTTTTACCATAAAACCGGTTTTTTCTAAAATTCTAATATGCGTGGAACTAAATATATTTTCTATGTTTATTTTTGTATGCAAACCGATTTAGAATAAATTGTTCAAATAAGACAGCGTGAATTTTGACTTAAAAAAAGAAATAAAAACCGGGTTTCGAATGTTATAAGAAAAGGTATACAAACATAGTTTGAGAAAAAAGCTATTTTCAAGCTTTCTATTGAGTTATTTTTATATATAGTTAAAAAGTGAGCTTTTGCATTAAGGTCCAGATTGAAAATGCGGATTTTTAACTCGGGTTTAGTAACCGAATTTTTCACCCGGGTTTTATAATCGATTTTTTTTTGTGCTATAACGCCTAATTTTTAAAACTAAATGTTATGCTTTTTTTGCATAAAAAGTGTAATAAAACTAACAACTTTTTTGTTTAATGCTGCCATCAGATCACAAACTCTTTTTAATGTGTATTTAATAGTCTTAAGCCAACTCGAATAACAATAAATATTGTCAATTGAAATGAAAACCGTTAAATTGTTAAACCATTTCCTGTCATCTGTCAGCGTTAACTGAAATTGCCCACAAATTTTATTTTTTTTTTTTCAAGAGAAACTAATTAATTACCCACGTTTGTTTTTTGTGGACTGTATGTGTTACTAATAAAACTAGATAAATATTTGTTTCTTAATATGGGCCAAGCATATTAATTTACTACAGATAATAAAAGAGAAATAGACCCTGACCATTGCACATGCTGCCTGCTGTAGTAAAACATTTTGCACATTGATTCCATTAAATTTATTATTTTTTTTAGCAGATTTCTCTAAAAATTTCTGCTAAAATGCTTTTTTTCATGCCCATATTATAAAGTGCTGTAAAGAATTTAAGTATTATTAACAAATTTTAACTGACTACTGCTATTTTCTGCACTAAAAAATTTGTTTGCCATTAGCAAAGTAAAAAATAAAAAACTAAGCTGAATAAGGTTTTTCTAGCCTAGTGGCTTCTTTAAATTTTCTTTTTGGCTTAGAAAGATTAAACAAGTGTGAATAAATCCAAAAGGTTGTTAAACAAAATATATTCATTTCCATTGTTAAAGAAATTTTTCGCAAGCATTAAATAAAAAGAAACAATTTATTTAAAAAAATAAGAATTTTAATGGGCTTCTAAAGCATTTTAGTTAAACTTTATTTAAAAAAAAAAAACATTGAAATTTCTTGGCCCACCTGCATGCAAACTTTCATTTGTAATTCACACTTGTTGCATGAAAATAGAGGCACAAAAAACAGAAAAGTATAAACTATTTATTGCTATCTGCCTCTTGGCTTCTCCACTTTCTTACCAAAAATGTAAGTCTTAATTGTTTGCCACTTGCTTTCGGTTATAAATATTTGGAATATCTTCATTGCTGGGAGTTCATTTCATTGCTTTGGAGATGCAATAAACACTCACGCACTTGCAGCTGTGTGAAGTCAAACGTTGAACACATATGGAGGCCAAAATAGAAAATAAACGAGGATTGTGTATGAAATTTAAGATAGAAATAAGATTTAATTACGCAACTCTGGTGTGTATGCCTGGTCAACTCATTTCCTCAGCAACTCTTCCACAAAATAAAACATTTCAAAACACTTTAATTTCATTTAAAGTTCGTGACTTGCCTTGAGAAATTCCAATTATTTTTAAAAACTTTTCATAATGAAGAATAAAAAACGCTTAAGCAATTATTCGCACGAGTACGGTTTACTAAAACCGGTTCTTACAATCCGGGTTTTTTTTAAACCCGGTTGCCGAAAACCCTCATGTTTACCTTCTGCTGAAATACTAAAATTTTTTATAAAAACCGGTTTTTTATTAAAAAAAAAAACATCGTTTTTTTCAAATTTAACCCGGTTTCTTAATTTGAAGAATAGAATTCGGTCACATTTGTTAACGCCTTAAGAAAGAAATTCTTAATCTAGAAAATTTATCGCCTCGATAATAAAAAAAGATCGTGTTTGTGTCTTAAGTCTTTTGTTTCTTACGTTTTTCCCCCACCCCCCTATTGTGACATAATATCGCTAAATAACGTTTTTTAATTTTAAATTCCATTCCGGAATTACACAGATTGTTTGTTTCTCGTTTGAACATTTAATTTAATTAAAAGTTTAACTAAAAATGTCATTAAGTTAATTAGTTTGTAAAAAAATATAATTCAGTCAATTAAACTTTTGTTTACAGATTTAATTAACTGAAGTTTAATTAACATAATTAAGTTTTTAATCGATTTGTGTTTTGTTTTTGCAAGTAAAGGTGTTGGAGATTTTTTTCTGACATATTTACAAGTAAGAATCTACTTCTAAAAATAATTGAAGGTCAATAACTGACAACAGAAAAGCCAAAATCAAGTATTTCAATGTCTACCCTAGAATCAGACCTCGTCGTTTAGTCACTCATAAACGGAACCATAGCAAAAATTTCTAACCCAACATATAAAATCTCAATTCTGCACAAATTTATACTATACATTTATTGCATCAGAGTAAAATTTACTATGACCGCTCATTTATTTATTTGTTTGCACATTTATTTGTTTGTACAGTTTAAGTTCAATTGCCAGTGAATTACAAAATACGAACAATAACAACAAGAAAAAAGTGCTGAGTGCTGAAACAAGTGTTTAGACAGTTTGCTCAGAAACATTTTGGGTTGCATACGAGTACACATGTAGCTCTTTATGGTTATGCACTCCTATATGTTGGTGGTTTTGCCAATTGCCATTTTTAAGCTTGTTTGCAATGATTATGATGTTGGTATTGTTTAAGCCTGCCTGGGTTTTCCTTTTATTTCAACGCTGTTCAGTGTTTTTTTTCTCTATTTTATATATTGCTGATGATATAAAAATATAAATATTGTGGTTTTGATTTATGCTTTTCAAGATCTTCTTCGAGACACTCATATCGTGAAGTTGAAGTTGGTACCTGCTCAAGCATACTTAGGCACTTTTGTGGTGGTGGCTGGCCACATTTGAAAATGGGTCATAACAATTGTTTGTAATTATGTGATTAGTTAAACTTTATATGGTTAAAGTAAAATGAAATTCCATTGTTGATTATTGTTTGCATTGGCGAAAAAAAATATTGAGAGAGGGGGAACCAATTTGAAAAGAATTTTTATTCTGCCAGTACATATTTGTAAATGGCTGAAGATTAAAATCGATTAAAATTTTTATGCTGGAATATAAGAACATTTGTATGGACAACCCACAATACTTATTGTGGGACCAAGTAATATCGTTTTCTAAGTGCATTGAAATGAAAACTTTTTGTTAACTAATCGCTGCAATAAATTTTATTTCATTATTACAGCAAAAGTTCGCTCGTTAACCCAAATTGCTGCAAGACATGTTATATGATAACAATGTAATGAAAGGATAAATTAATTTTCCATTAACTGTTATATTTCAAAAATAATCTTTCCCATTTGAAAGTTATGCTTTGAATTCTATTATGTATTTTAATTAAGGATATATGAGCAGTAAGTATATAAGTAAGTATATATATATATATAGTTAATTTCAGGTGCATATTTTCACAAATTTCTTATGATTCTGACCATAATTATTGCTAATATTTATTTTACAAAATAAAGGATATATGGCGAGCATGCATATCCTTGCTCCGAGTGCAACGAAATTTTTAACTTAGCTTAATTATTTAATTCCATAAATAGTGACGCAATTTTTAATGCATTCCAAAGATAATTGTAGCTAAATTCAATCATTTACAATAAAGGATATATGAGCGCTTGGCATGTCCTTGCTTTAAACTCAATGAAATTCTCCATAAATCTTAGCAGCATAACTTTACATATAGCCTAAAACTTTTTATTGTATTTGGATCATAATTATAGCTGAAATTCCAAAATCAAAATAAAGGACATATGCGGAGTTAGCACGTTTGTGCTCCAATTGCAATGTAATTTATGATAGAGGTTAGTAGCACTATTCTACAAATACTTAGAAGGTTTCACTATTTTAAACTTATAATTTTAGCGGGAATTCAGTTTCTATCCTTAAACATATAAAACATTTTACCTCTAGTGTCCTTGCTTGAAACTTAATATAGAAAACCCTACTAACTATTTCTAAAAAATTAAAAATTTGTAACAATATGGCAGTTGAGGTTGCGTTTTCATAATTAAGGACATGTGATAGATAAGTACATCCTTGTGAGGATATAAGCGAAATGACTCCAGCTTGTTAAGCTCTGCAAATTCACATGCCTGTGCAATTGTTCTAAAGTATTTTTAACATAATTGTTGTTGAAATTAAATTTTTAAAAACAGGATGTATGGGCGGCAGACGTGTCCTTGCATACACTATTGTGAAGTTTACCAAAGAAATTAATGCTGTAATAAATGTATAAGTTCTAGCTGCATTCTATTTATGAATCTAGTTGAAATTCAGTTTTAAAAATAAAGGACATATGGGGATTAGGTAGGTCCTTTCACAGATTATTATGAAATGCATTAGGAAGCTTTACAGCAAATTTCTAATAATAGCCACTATTTTGTTATTACTGCACTACAATCATAATTTCAAATAAAATTTAGTTTTTTATATAAAGGATATATTAGAAAAAGTCATATCCTTTACACGATTGAGGAAACAATTATTGAGTTTCATTATTTTGCTTGTATTAAAATATCTTTTGCACATTTCAATTGTGATTGCTACTTAAAATCGAATTTTTAAAATAAAGGATATATGGAAGGTTGTCATGTCCTGGCATGAATTGCTATGAAATTCATTAGAAAGCTTTAATGCATATATTAAAGAAATAGTTACTATTTAGTTATAGCTATACTACGAGCATAATATCAACTTAAATGAAAATTTTAATATAAAGGATATATTAGAAATAGGCATATCCTTTTGATCATTGACTAGAAAACTAATCCCTTATATTATTTTGCATGTAATTAAATATCATTTGTGTAGTTCAACTGAGATTTCCACTAAAATTAGATTTTTCAAATAAAGGACATTTGAGAGGTAGGCATGTCCTTGCTCCCACTGCAATGAAATTTGTCGTAGAGCCTAACTGTATAGTTCTAGATATATATAAGGTTTCTTTACGTTTTGATTATAATTGTAGCTGAAATTCTATTTTTTTGAATTAAGGATATATGTCAGTCTAGCAGATCCTTGTGTCTGCTGAAAAAATTTTTCCATCAGCACAGTTGAATAATGCTTTAGCCATTTTACTATTTTGGTGCGTTTTGATCATTATTGTAGATAAAATTGGTTTTAAAAAAAAAAAGGATATATGAGAGCTAAGCGTGCCTTTCTAGCTATTGTAATGAAATTTACCATAGAGCTTAAATGTATAATTATACGTTCAATTACCAGTTTTCGTTGAGTTTTGAATAGGATTAAAGCTAAAATTAACTTTTTTTTAATTAAGGACATATTGGAGGTGCGCTTAGCCTTGCACCAATTATTATTAAATTTACCACAAAAGTTTGCTGCATAGTTTTGTTAATATTTAAAAAAAAAATTTCATTGCATTGCGTTTTTAATTGCAGTTGCAATTCAATGTTTCAAATAAAGAATATATGAGAGACAAGGACGATCTAGCGCCCATTTTTAGGCAACCCAACACAGAGCTTTAATGTCTAATTTAAGAAATGCTTCAAAGTTTGGCTGCGTTCGGTTTATAATTAAAGGTCAAATAAAATTTTTTGTATTAAGGACATGTTGGAGATGGACATATATGTCCTTTTACAGAAACTTCTCGTATGGTTTGTATCAAAATTTATACTAGCAAATTTTTTATTTCCAGAATAACGATTGAGACTTTACTAGAGCTAAACAATTTTTAAAATAAATCCAAAATTTCTTGCTGATAATCCAAAAAAATAAAACAATAAAATCACCCTGAGATCACTTGCAAATACCAACAGGTACAAGTTTTAAATCATTAACTTACTTTAAAACATTTTTAACCTTTTATTGCAATCGAAGTACCAAATATTTTTGCATTTACTATTGCGCCACAACAGCTGAACCAGCCAAACAAGTTTGTTTTTATACAAATGAAATGAAACTATATTTAAATTCAAAACTATTGTCATAACAATTGCTTTTAGAAAATTTGAATTTGAGATCATTATACATATTTCCAATTCAGTTGCTTGATTTTTAGACTACGGCACGGTCGCTTAACACAAAGAATTTAATTAATTGTATTTTGTCCGCAAATTTTTTCTTTTCGATTTAACTTTATTCATTTGAACAACGTGATGATGTTTCTGACAAATATTTTTAAAATCTTTATAACTTTATTGTTATTAATAATGACATTTAATAACTGTAAATTATTGAGTGCTGCAGGTGAGTTAACAACATTTTCTACTCCAACTCCAATTTATTTTGCTACTTTGTTGGCTCTCGTCCAGTTGTTTAATTTAATTCTAAAGTGCTTGCAAATTATGGACTGTAAAGTGCGCGGTTTGTGTATAAATATTAAGTCTGAAAATATGAAATTCCATAATACTAAAAGTTAAATAATCAACTTTCAATTGCGAGTTTAAAAGGAAAATAAAAATAAACACAAACTCGCAGAAATGAGTAAGTTTCTTTAAAAGTGTTTGAAATGGAACTGGTTTTGTAAGAAGAATGTTAAGAAATATTTTATAATAAAAAGTTTTGCAATAAGAGCGGGTTGATAGATATTGATGGGTTATTACAGACAAGTTGGTTTGAAGATAGCTGTAATGTAAAAATATTGTTTGTGTAGTAAAATCATCCTGTTACAGAATTGCGCAGCAGCCCTAACTCACAATAATAATAAATTGCCATAAAATGGTATACGCTTTCTTCTCAAATGAATACGTTCATTAGAGTTCATATTTTGTAAGTATCTACTAAAAAATATCGCTATTAACAAGAAGAAAGGCCCTAACTCAAATAACTGTAAAGTAAAAAAAAGAGAAAGTAAAAACATAATAATAAACAGTACAAGTGCTTGTACAACTGCTTTGTAAGACTGCTTGTAAAAGCGTTATTTTTTTAACTATTGCAATAAATTTTTGTGACGAGGTATACTTGTGTGAAATATATTGGAATCACTGAAAAACTCAATTTCGTGAAAATTCGAGTTAGGACCTTTCTACTTGTTAACAGCGACATATTTGTTATTTTACTTCTTAAGTTTTGTTTTTAATTGCAATAAAAGTTCCACTAAAGTTCTAAAGTATTTTTCAAATCTTACTATTAAGATCTACATTAATTTGTATTACAGTCGTAGCAAGGACATGCCTACTTCCCACACATCCTTGATTGAAAAAACGAATTTTTTGTAAAATTATGCTCAAAATCTCTTAAAAATTTATAGTTCTTTTATTTAAATATACATTCAAACTTGTCTTCGATTTTACTTTAAAAAAATTAAGGACATGTTTAGCTTCCATATATCCTTAATATCAAATTTCAGCTTTAATTTTATTAAAACTTCAAGAAAAGTTGATAAAAACTTGTGATATTTACCTGTTTACACATTCGCCAAGTTGCATTGCAATGACAGTTCGGATAGGCCTACCTCCCATATATCCTTTATTTGAAACAAAAACTAATTTACGCTATGATTATGGTAAAAACGCTAAGTAAAGTTACGGTTATTTTTAAAAATATTCAGTTAATTTTGTCAACGAATTTCACTAAAACTTTTTTAAGGACATGCCTACTTTCCATAGTTCCTTAATATAAAATTTCATGTTTATTTTTAATAAAAATCCAAGACAAGCTACAAAGAACATGTAAAATTTATATGTTTAGATCTTCGCTAAATTGTTTTACAATGGCAGCAAGGATACGCCTATCTCCCATATATCCTTTATTTGAAAATTTAATTTTCGCTACAATTATTCTCAAAGTGCTATGAAAACTTACAGTTACTTCTTAGAACATTAATTTAATATTGTCTCCGAATTGTTCTGAGATTGTTTTAAGGATATGTCTAGCTTCCATATATCCTTAAAATAAATTTAATGTTCATTTGCAATAAAACTTCAATAAAAGCTGAAAATAACTTGTAAAATTTGGCTGTTTAAGCAATCGCTGGCTTGCATTGCAATGGCAGCAAGGATACGCTTACCTCCCATATATCCTTTATTTGAAAAATTTAATTTTCTTCACAATTAGAATAAAAATTCTATGAAAACTCATGGTTATTTTTAAGAATATTTATTTTATCTTATCTACGAATTTTACTAGAACTGGTTTAAGAACATGTTTCCTTAATATAAAATTTCAAGCTCAATTTCAATAAAAATTCAATAAAAGTTGAAAAGAACTTGTAAGCTTTAACTGGTTAGGCCTTCCCTTAATTTTATTACAATGGCAGCAAGGATAAGCCTGTCTCCCATATATCCTTTATTTGAAAAAAAAAAAGAGTTTTCTTTGCGATCATGGTCAATATGCTAAGAAAACGTACGGTTATCTTTAAAAATATACATTAAATCTTCCCTGCGAATTTGACTAAACCTGATTTAAGGATATGTCTAGATTCTATATACCCTTAAAATAAAATTTTATATTCATTTGTAATTAAACTTCAAGAACTGTTGAAGAGAACTTGTAAAATTTACTTGCTTATTCCTTCGCTAAGTCTTACTATAATGGCTGCAAGGATACGTTTACATCCCATATATCCTTTTTTGAAAAGTCGTATTTTCGCTTCAATTATGGTCAAAATGCTATGAAAACTTATGCTTATGTTTTTAAATATTCGTTTAATCTAGTCTGGTAAGTGTATTGAGATTTAAGGACATGTTAATTTTTCGTTCATCCTTAATATAAAATTTCAAGCTCAATTTCAATAAAAGTTGAAAAGAACTTTGAGACCTTAAATAAATTTTGTTACAATGGCAGCAAGGATACGCGGAACTACATTCGACACCTACAATTCTCAAGCTCCAAAAATATTTGAAATAACGCAAAAGTTTTTTTATGAATGGAAAAAATAACTTTTTTATTAACATTCAAAAGTTCTATTCTAAATATTTTTTTTTTCTAAGCTATTATCATTCTGTAATTTTAGCCTGTTTTTTCTCTGAGTACAATATCATTCCTAAAAAATTTTCACCTGAAAAGAAAAATGCAAATAAGCAAACCAACAACAACAAGAACAACATTAGCAAACAAAATAAATATTTCCTGTTTTAATTATAAATCATCAAGCGAACAATACTGGGAATTGATGATGGTGAAACTCAATAATACAAAAAAATTATGTGAAAAAAATAGACACAAAAAAGTATAAAAACACATGTTCTTTTCTTTCTTTCGGATCTACGAGGGTCAAGACTTATGGCCACAGATGTCACTGATAAAGCAACCATAAGTGTGGTTCCCCTTTCTGCTCAAATATCTACTCAACCAAGACTGCGTTTTTTTATTCACATGTGTGTTAAGCCTAAAATGAAAACAAAAAACTAAACAAAATTTATGGACAAAAAAAAACACATGTAAGAATATGCAAAAATTTGTTAAACAAAAGCTAAACGGCCCCTACGCAACATTGTAGTTGGATTTAGGGGAAACACAATGGCCATTAAGAAAAAATATTGGCAACAAGAAAAAAAACAAATAGAAATAGAAATATAGGAAATTGTTGTTTCGTGGCAAGCAGTAAGAGAGAAAAAGTACCCTAAAATATTCCCATAAGTAAAAATTCAAATAATAAAAATTATGCTCAGTTCAGGGCCCAAAAGAAAAACATTGCATGCAAAACTAAGTTTCATCAGTTTGATATTGTGTGAAATCACAGCTGCCTGGCCAATTTCATAATAATCAGTGCAAGTACATGGTTAGTTCCCATTTGTCCTTGATTTTTAAAATCTAAGAAAAGTAGAAATTACAGCACAGATCCTTGTAACTGGCTTTAAAAATATAAAATTAAGTTTTCTGATAAGTTTTATGGCCACAAATGCGAGGATATGCCTGCCTCTCACATATCTTTAATACAAGAAAATTTAATTTCAGCTAAAGTTTAAGCCATAATACTTTCCATAATACTTTCTTAAGCTTATATGGCAAATTTTATTAAAATCACTGCAAGGACTTACCTACCCTCCATATATCCTTTAACTAAATTCCAGCTACATTTGTAATCACAATGCAGCGAAATCTAGCAACAACTTTTCAAATTCTACAAGCAAGCTGTGTTGAAAATTTTATTCCCATTGGCCAAAGGATAAGGGTACCTGTCACATGTCCTTTTTTTGAAACAAGCTCTAATTATTATCGAAATGCAATGAAACTTTAAAACAATCTCTAAACTAATTAAACCAAGCTCTGTAGAAAATTTCAAGAAATTGGGTTGAAACCTGCTTTTGCTTGCCATATATCCTTAATATTGAAAATTAAATTTTAGCCACAAGTATGATAAAGGAAAAAAATTTAAGTGAAAAAACTTTTAAATAATATTTACAAGAGAGCTGCAAAGGGAACTAATGCAATCAAAGCAAGCATAAGCTTGCCTCCCATATATCCTTTTTCTTGAAAATTTAATTTCAACTACACTGGTGGTAAAAACTTTTACGCAGTTTTGCAACAATTAATAATACAGGGTGTTTTTTAGAGGTATAGAACTTCGAATTGAAATAAAACACAAGAAAATCGTTTTAATGTCCATCAATTTGGCTTTATTGGAAGGATAATTTTATGCCATTAACGTTTAAATATGATTTCGGGCATGTGGCCGCCGCGGCTGGCTCGAATAAAGCCAATTCTACAGGTCCAATTTTCAACCACTTTTTCGAGCATATGGGGCCGTATGTTGGCAATAACGCCACGAATGTTGGCTTCCAAGTCCCCTAACGTTTCTGGTTTGTTGGCGTAGACGAGCGACTTCACATATCCCCAAAGAAAATAATCCAATGGTGTCAAATCACACGATCTTGGTGGCCAATCCATGGTTAACCGAATTAATTGCTCTGATGGAGGATTATGTCGACCATAAAATGGACGGAGCTTGCGGTAAACTTCGCGAACTGAACCATTATTTTCGAAATAAATTTGCACGATTTGCAAGCGTTGTTCTTTTGTCAACCTGTTCATGATGAAATGGCAAACCAAACTAAATATTAATCATTTGACAGCTGACAAAATGGCCGCCAGTTAAAAAAGTGATGCCAACTTAAAGTTCTATACCTCAATAAAAAACACCCATTATATTGTAAAGCCAAGCTCCTCCAAAAATTGTATTTTAATCGATGCCAGTATACACATATCCTCCATATATCCTTTATATTAAAAACCTTATTTCAGCTTCTAGGGTGCTTCTCAATTTCATAACTACTCTCTTAATTGTGCAATCAAGCTGTCTGTTAAATTTAATTATTGTAAGATCAAGGACAGGCATGTCCTCCCATATAATATCAAAACCCGCATTTCCGCTAAAATTATGTGCAAGATGCATTAAAACCATACAGTTATTTCTAAAAAAAATAACTTATCAAGCATTTGGATTAATTTAATTCAAAAAATAGATTGCTTAAAGAATATTTTTAGCTTCCATCTATCACGAATATAAAATGTCAGCTTTAATTTGAATATGAGTTCAAGAAAAGTAAAAAAGAACTTGTAAAATTTACCTATTTAGACCTTGACTAATATTTTTCTTAAAATGTCAGCAAGGACACGCTTACCTCCCATATGTCCTTTATTTTAAAATACGAATTTTCGATAACATAATAGTCAAAATGCTATGAAAACTTACGGTTATTTTTAAAAATATTTATTTAATATTGTCTAAGAATTTTACTTAAATAAGTTTAAGGACATGTCGAGCTTCCATAAATATTTAACATGAAATTCTAGCTTTTATTTTATTTAAGAATTAAAGAAAAGCATAAAAGAATCCGTAGAATATAACTGTTAATACATTGGCTAAGTTTTTTTACAATGCCAGCAAGAACATGCCTACCTCCCATGTGTCCTTTATTTGAAAAATCTATGAAAAGTTGCTGTTATTTTAAAAAATATTAATCTTAATCTTTCCGCAAATTCTACAAAGATTGGTTTACGGACATACGTTGCTTCCATATATCCTTAACAAATAACAACAGCTTCAATTTTAATAACAATGCAAAAACAATCTGTAAAGATTTTGTAAAATCTACCTGTTTAGAACTTGGCTATATATCCTATATATCCTTGATTTGAACAAATCAAATTTTTACTCAAATTTTTATTAAAATGCTATTAAAATTTACGTTTATTTCTAAAAATATTTATTTAATCTAATCTCTACTATCTAGTTTAAGGACATGTCTAGCTTCCCTACATATATGTTCAGCAGAAAATTTCATCTTCAATTTTAATAAAAATTTGGTAAAAATTGAAAAGAACTTGTAAAATTTGCCTCTTTAAGTCTTCGCTAAATTTTATTGCAATGGCAGCAAAGATACGCCTACCTCCCATATATCCTTTATTTGAACAAATTTAATTTTTACTAGAATTTTGATCAAAATGCTATGAAAACTTACGGTTATTTTCGAAAATACTTATAAAATCTTGTCTATGAATTTTACTAAGGACTTGTCTAGCTTAAATATATGGTTGTTATAAAATTCCACTTTATATTTTAATAAAAATTCGGGAAAAGTTGAAAAGAACTTGTAAAATTTTCCTCTTTAAGTCTTCGCTAAATTTTATTGCAATGGCAGCAAAGATACGCCTACCTCCCATATATCCTTTATTTGAACATATTTAATTTTTACTAGAATTTTGATCAAAATACTATGAAATTTTACTGTTTTTGTTTTAATATATATTTATTTAATCTTGTCTGCGAATTTTATTAACATTAGTTGAAGGACATGTGTAGCTACCATATACATATGTATGCTTAGCATAAAATTGCATCTTCAATTTTAATAAAAATTCAAGAAAAGTTGAAAAGAACTTGTAGGATTTGGCTGTTTAGATTTTCGCTTAATTTTATTACAATAAAAACAAGGATATGCATACCTCCCAAATATCCTTTAATTGAAAATTTAAAAAAAAACAAAATTTTAATTTTTGTGAGTAGTTTGTATTGCAATAATTTGAAGGACCCGCATAGCTGACTAATATAATTAAATTAAAAAATTTTGCCTCTGTCCTTTATAGAAATTAGAATGCAAGTTAGTATTCGTCCTAATTATTAAATTAAATAAAATAACTCAACTCAGTCACCAGTTGATGCTTCGTAACCAGTAGAGTTAAATTCTTGCCTTTTGAATTAAGGTCAAGACTTCTTCTGTCCTGTTAGCTTTAAAACTTGGAATCTTTTACATCTTTTTTAACAAATGAAATTCCTTTTGCAAAATGCAATTAAATTCTTAAGACTTTTGGACGATTACTGTGAAATAAATTATCAGATATATAGAAGTAACTTAATCACTTTACTCATACAAAGCAAGATTTTTCCCAAAAACATTTTCCACATTTTGTTGCAAGCAACAGCATAAACCTTAATAGACCAATCAATTGGTGGGTTCGCACAAGACAAAAGAAAATAGAACCAAATATATAAAAGAAATAAATATGTAGGTCTTTACAAAGTATGAAAAGAAACACATAAATGGTCACTTGGTTACTAGGTTTTCTTCGTTTCGGAATACAATAGCAGATCATTTATTTGTTGCTGATATTGCTGATGCTGCTGCCATGGCATGCATGTATGGTCGGTCGGTCGTTGGTGATAAGGTGTGGTTGTAATTTGGTATTGTGGAACAAACAAAAATAGTAAAACAAAACAAAATAAATGGGGAAAAATGGCAAAATATTTATGGACAACCCAAGTTATAAAAAGGTTCTGGCCGCATGAGCGCTCACACACACTCACACACACACTTTCACACAATTTCATGTGTTTTAAAAATCAACACACAATTTTAACTTAATAATGCTTGTTTTTTAGCGACTTATTTCTTTCCCGCAAATTGCTAAAGAACATACAACATACATAAATACGAATTAAGATTGATGAGTGTGCCAAATATTTTTCTAATTTCGCGGTTAATTCGCCAAATGGTTGGTTACAAGATGTGCTCTGGCATATTGAGCGCACATACACACACTTAGAAATGTTTGTATAGAGATACACATGTACTACGTAAAATTTATTTAAAAAAAAAATCATTTGAAAAAAATTGTTTATAAATCGCCCAGTTGGAAACATTTTCCAGAACTTTGTACAGGTTTTTTTTTGTCCCTTTCATAAAGCAGTGTCAAACAAGTGCCAAAAAATGGAACAAAAAAGACTCACACAGAAAACAGTTGGAGGGTTCTCTATAAGATTTTACATACAATTGATAAGCAGTTCCTACACTTAAAATGAAATGATGTGGAAAAATAATATATTAATCCTCAAACTCATTTCAAGTTTTTACTCTTTTCTTTTAACAAATTTCATAATAAAATTTACAAAAACAAGGTTTTATTTAAAATGAGTTTGCTTTATATGTGTTTCATGTTAATTCAACATGAAAAATCATGTCCAACGTTAAACAGTCATAACAGCATGTTTTTGTAGAAATTACAACACAGTTTCAAAAAAAATATCAGGCTGTTGTGACTTTCGACTATTAGACATTACACTAGAGGCGTCCAGGAGTCTGGCCCAAATATTCTTTTTCTCCCCATCTCCTAAGGTTTTTGAAAAAAATTACCAAAATCCATATTATGACTGTAGGTTAAGATATCGACTTCTCGTGTTGTTGGAAGTGTATTAAGGTCCTGCTTCTTCAAATGGGAACAATAGAATCTATTGATCGAACATTTATATTAAAAACAAAGACAAAAACCAGAAATTTGTTTTTATTTCCAATATTACTATTCGAGCGAATCTATCGTACGCATTTAGAGAAACAGGCCCCAAATGTTATGTATATCTAAATCAAGCTGGGCATAGAGTAGGATGTCAGCTTAAATTTTCTGGTTCATTTTGCTAAAAATTTTGATATCAAGCCTATTTTGTGAGAAAAAACTATTTTTATTATTTAATATAGCATCGTTTTTTTGTTAACAGAGCTCTGTTAAACATGACGGTTTGTGTCTGGGGTTACACATTTTAAAATTTATCTTTAAACCTATTCAAAATTTTTACATGTTGATTTTACATTGGTTTTTTTCTGTGTGTGAGACCTCTTTCTGGTAAAGTGGAAACAAGATTCCTCCCGAGAGGATTTAGAGGCGAAAATATTAATCATATAATTTTACATAAAAAATTTAAACACAACTTATACCTAAAGTGGAAGGGTTACATGGTAGGTGAGGAGTGAGGAGTAGCTCAAATTTTTTTTAATTAAGATCCAAAGGTAAACATTCAATATGTCGATACAAGCTTAAGTTTTTTTTTTGCCACTAGTCGTAAGGACATTTGTTTTTTTTCTCGTTTTTTTTAACGGAATTATTTTGTATTACATCGCATAATTTTTCCTTATCTTTAAAATCGCATTAACAAAATTTTCCCAACATGAATTTCCTATTGAGAATTTAAGACATTATCATCCAGCTTTTTGTAGATTTCTTTTTTTCAACCAAAGTTTGTCTGAGAGTACATTAAAAAAAATCCATTTAACTTCAACTCTCCCTGTGACTTTAGCCAGATTAACTTCGGTCCAACTTGATTTATTGACATTTTAACAAATTTTCTGTATTGACCTATTGTGTAGGAATATTTTGTCTAACCCCTTTGAGCGATTATGGTCAGTGATGCGAAAAACAAGCAATAAATTCCTCAGCTTTAAAACATTTAACACACATTTTTCCACACACACACAAAAAAAAGAGAAACAAAAACATAAACAGAAAATGAACAATGCAAAGGCAAACATGAGAAAAAAAATGGCAATAAAATTTTGCAATAAATTTCTATGCCTCAAAATATGTACACTGGGTTAATTATTTTGCTTGGTGTAGGATATTTTATAGGAAAATATACTTAAAAAATATTTAGGTCTTACGCTCAATGATACCGGAAATATGTTGCCCTTTGCGGCTCAAAATATCATGCGCTAAAAGTTTAGTTAAAGATCTATTTTTTAAATATATATTTTATTCCTTGTCAAAAGAGTTCTCTTCTCCTGCCAAATCTTTTCCCGCCAAGATGTTTCTTAAACTTCGTGTCATTCATCTGTAGGATTTGTGTATGCAAGCTAATATTTGCATTGGCATAAATGCTCTTGCTAAATATCAAAAATACTTCAATTGCCAGTAACTGAAGCTTTAACTTGTCACGCTGCCATTCCATTACTACTTGCATTTGCGAGAAAAGCAAGAAAACCATTAAAAGAAATCTATATAAAAGAATAAAAAGACAAAAAACAAAATATAAAAAAAAACCATAAATGCCAATATGTCAAAATTACTGGCAGACAGATAGGCAGCTTGACGGACGGACGGACAAGCACACGGACGGACAGGAATTTAAGTAGATAGATAGATATTCCAGATAAGCCACCAGTGGAAGATTGAAAGCAAACCAATAAACCATTAAAACGGCTGCCAAACACATGCTGTTAATGAGATTTATAGTATGAGAATGCAGAATGGCCGGTATCTGGTTAATTCCATTCTTTGTTTTTCATTCCACTGCAAACGCACTGCAACTGCAAAGATAATTGTTTTATTTAAGTCATAAGAGTTTACTGCGATAGTTTATTTGTTAATGACTTTTTGTGTACAGTACTTTTATGCTTTTAAGAAATTCATATTTATTTAAGTTTTGATACTATTTTTCGCTTTGCCGATTTTTTTTTCGGTTCTTGGCATATTTTTTTTTTTTGCTCCTGCTTTTTGTGTCATTTTCCTGCTTTTTTTAGTTTTGGCGTTTTTTCGGAATTTGGCGATTTCTTTCGTTAAATTTTTTAATTTTAGAGATTTTTTATTTGTAGCGATTTTTTTATATTTTGCCGATTTGTTTCACTTTTTTCCGATTTCCACAGCTTATGGCGATTTTTTTTTTTGTTTGTTATGGTGTTTTTTCCGTTTAGACGATTATTTCGGTTTATGGTGCTTTATTCGGTTGTGTTTTAAATATAAAATATTTTTCGGTTTTTGGCACTTTTTTTAGTTTTTTTGGTGACCTTTTTACTTTTAGTGATTTTTTGCATATTAGCAATTTCATTTATTTTGTTTTGCATTTTGCACATTTTTTAGTTTTTTGTCGTTTTTTTAGTTTTGCCGATTTTTTTCAGTTTTTAGCTTTATCGATTTTGTTTGTTTTTGCGCTTATTTTCGTTTTGGCAATTTTTTAGTTTTTTCGGCGACTGTTTCCCATTTTTTTTGTTTTTGGCGACTGTTTTTACTTTTTATGATTTTGCTTCTATTTTAGCGATTTATTTTATATTTGGTGATATTTTTCATTTAAGCGTTATTTTTCGTTTTACCGACTGTTTTTCGGGCTTTGGCGTTTTTTTTTAGTTCTAGCGATTTCTTGTTATCTTTTCGCGCTTATTTTCGTTTGGGCGATTCTTTAATTTTTTGGCAAATTTTTTCGATTGTTTTCTTAGTTTTGACGATTTTTTCGGTTTCTGGTTTTTTAGCTCTGGCGATTTTTGTTTTGTTTTCCTGCTTTTTTTAGTTTTGGTGATTTTTTCGGATTTTGGCAATTTCTTTCTTTTTCTTAGTTTTAGCGATTTTTATTTGTAGCGATTTTGTATATTTTGCCGATTTGTTTCACTTTTTTGCGATTTTCACAGCTTATTTTCTACAAATTTTCTCGTATTTTTTTTTTTGCTTTTAAAAGCTTAAAGTGAGACGCTATTTTGAAAGCAAGAGAGAGAGAGAGAGTGAGAGAGAGAGGACTGAAAAACGTTTTCATAGATGTGTGTGTTTTTAAAACAATTTTCTGGTTTCCCTGTTAAGAATTTTTTGAATTTTACTTTGATAAAATCGTACCCGTAATCTTTATATTTTTCTTAAACTATTCACATGCTCCCATTCATATACAGATTGCTTTATACTTTCCCATTTTTTTTTTTTTTTTTTTGCTTAAAAACCCAATCAAAATTATTTATGAAAACAATTGACTTTAAGTGGTTTTTATTAAAATGCGTAGATAAATTTAACAGCTTCAGGGTGTTTGGAAGTTCTCTTTCTTTGCTCGCAGTTGCCATAACATATTGAATATCTGTAAATCAATTTTTCTGTGGCACTTTCCAACAACTTCAGTGTTTGTTGCACATAAAGGAAAATGAGTTCGGGCGGTTGTTGTTGCTGTTGTCCATTAGTCTGTGTTAGACTTTCAGGCATTTATACACAATAGAAAACAAGATAAAATTAATGTCACTTCTTGTAATTGGGTCAAAACTCAAATATAAATGCGTATATTGTGAATTTTTATTAAAAAAGGAAACTGCATTCAATGTTAATGGATATTTTTTTATAAGTTGTTTGAAACATTTTCTTTAATTTTTTTTTCTTATTAAATGCACTGATCTAGATTTTGTGATTAAAGCACGAACGGGTTGAGTGTGATGTTTCCTAGAATTTTATAGAGTTAATTGAAATTTAATACATAAAGTTTAATAATTTATGAGATTTTTAGTGCGAACAATTTAAGTTTTGATATAGAGCGCTTTAATGCTTTGCAGTAAAAATTACCATAAGTTTTGAAGTGTTTGGTTGGAAGATTTTTTATTGCTACTATCTATTTCTTTTTATAAGATATGCAGCTCATTTTTTAAGCTTTCAAAAGCGGCAATTTCTTGGCACCCTGCTATAACATAAGTTGAGCTACAAGGTGTCATGGTGGACTATCCTTGGTTCTTAAATACATTTCCAAGAAGGTAACTGTTGTAAGTTGAACTGAATTTAGATTTTTTGCAACTTGAATAAAAAAATATATTTTATGTCGTGGCTTTGTCGTCGACAAAGGCAGTAGCTTAGCTTTATGCAAGGCTTGCTTACGGATTCACGAACGTTAAGTATTAAGAATAAAAAAGGCTTTGAAAGCAAATAGCGGAAAAATCTTAATGATTACAGTCCAATTAAGTTCTAGTAGTATTCAGTTTGGCTTTTATATTCTCCTTAGATAGATAGACACTGAGCACGTAGACTTATGAAGGTTCGGCTCACATACACTCGTACATTGATGCAGGCTCATTGTCTTTAGGTTCTGGTCGTCAGATTTCGACAATGCCGGGTTAGTAAAATACCCAATTTCTACAATTGCTTGATGAGTCAACTGAAGTGGACTGAGTGGAAGCAACTGTGAGAACATTCAACTGAAGTTTCTGTGAGATCAATTATACAAAAACCGTTTTGAGATCGTTCACCCGAAGTTGCAGCGAGAACAGTCAAACGAAGCTACTAGAAAAACAGTCGACAGAAAGCAAGAGCACAACCAAAGTACAATAGGAACAGTCGGTGTAAGTAACATGTGAAGTCCCCATGAGAACAGTTAGCCGAAATTGCTGTTCGAATTGTCTGCGAAGTCGCTGTGAGATTACGCAATCGAAATAGTAGCGGGAACAGTGACTCCCAGAACAGTCAAATCAAATCACTGTGAGAACATTAAACTGAACCCACTATCAAACAGTCAATTGAAGCCATTGCGAGAACAGTCAACTGAAACCATTATGAGAACAGTGAGCCTAAGCCACTGCCGAAGCTGGTTTGAACACATTTAACCGCGGCCTCTTTGAAGGCATAACCGAAGTTACAATGAGAACAGCCAGTAAGAAAATACAGTTCAAATGGATGTGAGAACAGTTACCTTAAGTCCCTGTGATAAAAGTGAGCTAAAACTACTACGAAAACAGTCAGCCAAAGCAGCTTTGAGAACACTTGACCGAAGCACAATCATGTCAAGCGACTGTGAGAACAGTTAACCGAAAACTCCGTTAAAGCACAACTAAATTTAGAGACGGAGCAGTCTGTGCGAATATAAAGTAGAAACAGCTGTGAGAACAGTTAAGTTTCTATGATAAAAGTCAGCTAAAATTTCTATGGGAACAGTCTGCCGAAGCCGCTATGAGATCATTGAACCGAAGTTAAAGTGAGAACAGATATGGCAATACACTGGCTGTGAGAACATTCAATCGAACCCTCTTTGAGAATAGTCAACATAATTTGCAGTGAGAACAGTTAGTGTAAACAGCTGTAAGAACTGCTAACTGAAGTCGAAGCATCTACTGTGCATATTTATCTTACTTCGTTCTGGATCAAAGCAATAAGAAATAAAGAACCAATCTTGGAGGTTAATTAGCTCCTCAAATATTAATTTTCTAAGCCTTTAGAGCGGATTCCTGTGCTTGGCTGAACAAATGTATTTGCTAACTGTAGTTATTTCATAACAAAAATTTTTGTGAAAATCACTCAAAAAATAAGTGCTTTTCACATAAATTTTCTACTCAAGTCGAATGTCTGGATTGCGAAACAGGGGCTTAGATTAATTTTTCGCTTATGGTTTATGTTTTAGTTAAGTAAAATTAAACAAAAATGCTTACTAATTTACAAAGAAAATATTATTGTTTTTATTCGACTAATTATGGGAAATATTTCAAGTCAAAATTTTACAACTTATTAAAGTTTTCGAAAAGAAATAATTTTTTAACACTTTGTGCTTTGTTCGGAATTTCTTTTGATATTAAGTTTTACATAATATTTTATGGCACCTTTTTTGTCCAAAATTAATATTTAACCTTTAAAGTAAAATATCTATTGATTATTGGGATAAGAAAGACTTAATTTTTTATTTCACAAATTTTGGAAATATGAACTTAAACCCTGTTTCAATAATCCAGTTACATACGAATAGTCTAGAAAATTTGTGTAGAAGTCACTCAAAAATATGAGTGCTTCTTAATTAAATTTTGAACGCAATGGTTTGTATTAAGAAGATTTAAAAAAAAACTTTCCTATCTGATATTTAAAACTAAAAAAATTTCAATTAAAATTACTCAAAAGCGAAAGGAGTTCCCATTTCGCGATATAGAGAATTTATAAATTCTTGTAGAAATCTTTTATTAGTCGAAGAAGAAATATCATATCCTATTCCATTATTAAAACAACTTCCTCCCTTTTCCATTAACAAATGCCAAACAAATTCGCAATTAACATAAACAACTCAGCATTGAAGATCAGATAAATTCAAACATCGGAATGTCTGTTTGTTAAATGTTTAACAAGAAATAAATTTTAATTCATTTGAATTGTATAAAAGCAAAAATAATAAAAAACAACCAAAAAGGAAAAAAAAACAAACTATGAAAGGAAAGCAAGTATGATCATGTTAAAGACAGTTAAAGGCGACTGCAGAGAAGCCTTATAGTGCAGTTTTATTAAGTGTAAACTTCTAAGCTAATCAGGTTTAAATATTTCTCTTAATGTGCCGTGCTAAAGAGAAATATATCATAAATTTAATTTTTAGTACAAAAACAAATCTCCCTGGTTGCAACCTCCTGTAGTGCCCATTGTAGGGAGACACTCTTAATAAAAATAATCACACTTACACACAAAACATTTTTATTACCATCTTTTAATGAAGATAACGCAGCAAATTTATACGCATGTGAATACCAAATAAATGTACGGATAGCAAAAAAAAAACACACACACACACTCATTTGCCTCGATGTCCCCTGGCACAAGCACAAGTTGCACTGCAACCAACAAACACACAAACAAACTACTTGAGTTGATGGTCGAGGTTCTTATTAGCCAACTTTTTAAAATGCTGATTTGGTTAGATTTTGGTTTCTTTTTCAACATCTTTTAAGGTGGGGAGTAGCAAATCTCTCGCATGTGTAGTAAGCAAATCTTGAACCTAGAAAAAAATTTTAATTTTTCGTATGTATTTGAGGTGCATAGAACAAAAAAGTGATTAAAAAACTACTACAGAAAAAAAGACTATGTTGCTGTTGTCATTGTTGAAAACGAAACTACGGACAGAACGAAAACTACACACAC
Organism: Nowickia ferox; assembly: GCA_936439885.1. NCBI lineage: Eukaryota > Metazoa > Arthropoda > Insecta > Diptera > Tachinidae > Nowickia > Nowickia ferox. The sequence goes on from OW387027.1 coordinate 75,719,986, forward strand.
TGACAGCAGTCTTATCTTTAAAATCTGAATAAGACGTTAAATGAAGTTAAGCCACAGAGTTGTGAAGTCAAGCACCTTTTTGGCAAAAATTAAGTGTTTGTTGTTATTTTTTGTTTCTCTCTCTTTAAAGTCACACTTCAGGTGTCATTGGCATTTGTGGTGATCAGGTGGTTGGGAGGAAAGAAGCATATGAGTTTTAATGAAATGTACAAAATTTGCTTGAAATAAATGCAAAATAGTGGACATAAGATCTATCAGAAATCTAACGAGACTTTAAAAGATTAAATGCCTTCAGATTCGCATTTTGGTCACACACTTTAACGCTTCAAATCTTCACTGTATGGGTCTTTTATGCATTTAACGAAAAACGAACTCAAGACTAACTCTAAGCGGAGAAATCGTTTTAGGCTAAAATTTTAAAGTAAATCTTTCAATGCAGAAACGTCGAAATTCAATTTAAACATTAGAAATAATTCAAAGCTTAAAATGCTTTTAAATGTTAATTTCCTACTCACTCTCCATAGTATTTGAGGTGTAGAATGTGTTCAGCACTCTCAATAAAAAATAAAGCCGTCTAATCCTTTAGCTTTTCTCAGCATGGGTCTCTTTTGTCCCTTGCAGAAGAAAAATGGACAAAAATCTAGTCTTTAATGGGAATACGAGTATTATGGACTGCAGAGTTTTGCAAAAAAAAAATTTGCATTAAATTCTTCTGCAAGTGACGCAATATAGCAAAGCTCAAAATTTTACTCAAACACCAGAAATTAGTCAATACTTAAAAAAAATCCCAAGCTAATTTCTATTGCACGTACAACTATTTTTCATAGACTCGGACAGGCACTCGAAACCGCTTCTAGATCAAGCAACCGACGTTGCTTTGAGAGCAGTCAGCCGTGGTTGGTGGGAGAACAGTGAGTGGGAACAGCTGTTAGAACAGTCATCCGAAGTTGCTGTGTGAACAGTAAGTGGGAACAGCTGTGAGAACTGTCACCGCCGTTGCTGGTGTAACAGTGAGTGAGAGCAGCATTGAGAACAGTCAACCAAAGTTGCTATGAGAACAGTAAGTGGGAACAGCTGTGAGAACTATCGCCGAAGTTGCTGTGAGAACAGTGAGCGAGAGCAGCATTGAGAACAGTCAACCGAATTCGCTGTGAGAACAGTGAGTGAGAACAGCTGTGAGAACAATCAACCGAAGTTGCTGTGAGAACAGTGAGTGAGAGCAGCTGTGAGAACTGTGAGTGAGAACAATCAGTGAGAACAGTGAGTAAGCACAGTGAGTGAGCTGTGAGAACAATCACCAAAAGTTGCTGTGAGAACAGTAAACTTAAATTGCTGTGAGAACAGTAGACTTAAGTGGCTGTGAGAACAGTGAACCAAAGCCGCTCTAAAAATCTTGACTTGGAACAGATGTGGGAAATATCAGCCAAGGCTCCTTTGAGAGCAGTGAGTGTTTGCTGTGAGATCAGTTAGCGAGTTAGGAGACTGAAGAATAGTGAGTGAAAACAACTGTGAGAACAGTTAACTCAAGTCGCTGAGAAAACACGTCAGCTAAAGAAGCCACTGTGCAAATTTATCTTATTTCGTCCTGCAAGAATTTTTACTTAAACACCAGAAATTAATCAATAGTTTAGGGCAGTGATTCTCAACTTTTTTTTTTTTGTTTTTTTGTAACGATTTCAAAATTTGGCGGCACCCAATGAATAAGATAAGTTTAAAAATTATTTAGTTACCCCTAACACACGCATTATATACAACTCTGCGCTTATCACAAAGTTTCACAAAATATGCATCAAGTAAGCACACAAAAGTGCCGCGTCAGAGTGGTTGAGATTAATTTGGTACCTAGTCATATTGTAAAAAAATTTACAATATAAGTTCTGTGTTTCAAAAAGTTTGAAATTTTTACTAAAAGAAAGTTTATAAGTATTTTTGCTTCCGAAGTAAGTTTTACCATAGTGCAGTTAGAACTTATTTATAGTTGTTTGAAGTTATTTATAGAATTTACTTATATTGATTTTTTTTTTACAAAACAGTTTGCTTTAGTTATGAAAAATCTTTATGTACTTAAAATCTTTATATTGTTAATAATAAAAACGATTTTACTTGAGCTTACAGACAATGAATTCAGCATCAAACTAAAAATGAAACAAACACGCGGCTACACTCACGTTTCTTTCTTAAGTCTTTTGTTTTAAACCAAATTTTATCTCCCACAATTCCATAAACGTTTATGCATTTCTAATCAAGTATTATATAATTTATTTAGCAAAAGAAAAAACTAAATTTCTACTCGTACATAAAATAACCTTAAGCTAATAAACTGACTTCATTTTATGGTCTCTCTCTTTCACTCTCTCTCTGTCTCTCTTTCACTCTCTTCGGGGTAAAAAAGACTACCAAACGTGACTCACACAAAAAGATCGACTCATTGAAATTGCATAAACTTTAAATTTTCTTACAAACGTTCTTACTTACAAACATAGAAGTAAATTGTGTAAATTTAACAAATTTTCACATGTTTTAAAAATGAAGAAAACGTTACTTCAGCACACTTGCAATGGCAAAAAGATTTTCATTTGTTTGTTAACAAATGATAAACAAATCATTCTATTGCACGCCTTAACAGTAATGGCTGCTTGCCTGCAGAGTTTCTGCGAAACACCAAAACGAAAAACTTGTTGCAAGTAAAAAGCAACAGCAACAGCAACAGCTGAGCATTAGAATATAGTCGTACATATAAACCGCAGCTATTTATATGCAACAAGTGGAGGAGTTTTTATGATTTCCACCTCCATGATGACGACTACTTGTTTGAATATAATTTCCATAATAATTGAAAATTGAGGAAAATGTTTAATGGAAAGGAAAATAAATTTAAGCAAAATTTTATTACAGCATTGTTTTTCGGCACAAAGCAAAAAAGAAAAAAGAAGAAAGAAAAGATTTCACACATTTTATTTTATTATATTTTATTTTATTAGTTTCATAATTTCATTGATTTTTGTATTCTTCCTATAATTTTAGAGCTGAAACACGTTTATTGTAATAAGGAGTTTTTATCTGTGAAATTACCTTTGACATCAAATCATTCGGAAATGTTTATCACCAGAGTTTATTGGCAAAATTTACATTCAACGACACTGAAAGAGTGCCAGCCGTTGTATCATGTGCGTGGTATGACTTTTAGAATTTCGGTGGAAGACTTTGTAAAATGTGGTTTTTTGAGAAGTGTTAACAAATGGAAGGTAATAATCACAAATCTTTGCAAAAATAAAATTAACTTTAAAAAAAATTACTCTGCAAAACCATAAAATTTTATGTACAAAAAAAGTTTGTTTCTTAACTCTTCAGTTTTAGCCAAAAAATGCTTCAATAAATTAGAAAATAAGCTAAAGCAATATAATTTTTCCCGTTTTATAGCCTTTTTAATTTATGCTTATAAGCTTACTTACAGTAAATATTGAATATTTAAAGTTTCTCGTTAAAATTAAATTGTTTCAAGCATAAGCCCGTCTACCTTCCACATATCCTTAATGTCATATATAAAAATTTTACTTCAAATTCTGATAAGAATCAACCGGAAACTCACATGTGATTCAAAAATTACTCAATTAAGCTTTCTGCAGGAATTGAAATTTCAGCAAGGACATGCCTTCTTTCCACATGTCCTTTAAATTCGGAAGCTTAAGTTCACTCACAATTATGGCAACAACGCTACAAGAACTCATAACTACTTGTAGAATCATTAATTTAGCTTATCAGGTGAATTTGATCCCAGTCGCTGCAAGGACATTTCTATCTCCTATATATCCTTTATTTTTAAAACAGAATTTTAAGTACAATACTAATAAAATTATTATGAAAATTTAAAACTACTACCCAAATTAGGATCACTGACACATTTTATTATAGCAAGGACACTCTCACCACTCAATATATCCTTAAGTTTAAAAACCCAAAATGAACTAAAATTTTTATCAGTAGAGATCAAAAATTCACAAACATTTTCAGAATTAGACAAAAAAGGTTAGTGGTAAAATATTTAGTAATCGTTACAAAAACATCATTAACTCGCACATATCCTTAATATCAAAATTTTAGTTTTTGCCACAATAGTGAACAGAAAACAGAGAAAACTATTCAATTAAACTTTTTGGTTAAGTTTTATTAAAATCGTAATAAGTACATGTTTAGATAGCAAATATCCTTAATTATAAAAAAATTGATAAAGTCAACCATTGTCATCATAATATCATTAAAACTCATAGCTACTTGGCAAATTGTTTGCTTAGACGTTTTGACAAAGTTTTATTGAAATCCTAACAAGGACATGGCTGTCTCCCTTATATCCTTTATTTTGAAAATTTTATTGCAATAATTTTTGTGATTAGACTGCAGCAAAAGCTTGGCAATAAGTTTAAGAACTACACATTTAAGCGTTCTGCTAAATTTCACTATATTCAGTGCAAGGACATACCTATTTCTCATATATCCTTAATTAAAAAAAAATTATTTTTATTCTAATAATACCCTGAAGGAATAAAAAAACTCTAGATAAGATCGTTTAGGTAATTTTACCCATAATCCAGCAAGGAAATGACAATTTCTTATATATCCTTAATTTGAATAAAAAGTGAATTTTAGCCACAATTGTTATCAGAATGCTTAGAAAACTTACAACAACTTGTAGAACAATGCTGCCAAACGTTCTGGCTAATTTCATTATCATATGTGCAAGGACATGCACACCTCTCATATATCCTTTATTTTAAAAATTTTATTACAGTTATAATGACGATTAGAATGCAGAAAAAACTCATAGCTTATAGTAAAATTACTCAACGGGTAATTTTTAAGGAAATTGAAGAAAGGACATCTTTATATCTTATTCTATGTCCTTAATTTTCAAAAATAAATTTCAACTACAATTGCATTCAGAAATTAGGAACAGCTTTCAAACACTTTCATATTAATACATTACAACTTTCTGGTAAATTTTATTGCAATACATGCAAGGACATGTCTATGTCTCACATATCCTTGATTTTAAAAATTTTCATTCCGTTACAATAATGATGAGAATATGGATTGTACTTATGGTTTGATTGTAAAACTACTCAATTTGGTTGTCTGCTTAGTTTTACTTAAATCGCAGCAAAGACATGCCTGCCTTTCAAATATCCTCAATTAAAAAAAATCTATTTTAATTGACGTTTTTATTATTTGGAAAACTCAAGAAATTCATAGTACTTATTAAACAATTAACTAAAGTATACTGGTCCATTTTAAATAAATTTTTGTAAGGATATGCTTAAATAGCGTATACTCTTAATATTAAAAATTTTATTTCAGTTGTAGCTTTTAGTACTAAGAATGCAAAGAAAAGGCTTACAACTTATAAAACCGCTTAGTAAAGCTCTGTGATAAGTTTTATCAAAATTATTGCAAGGATATGCCCAACTCCCGTATATCCTTTATTTTAAAAATTGAAGTTCAAGTTTAGTTTTTGTTACTCAGAATGCAAAGAAAACTTATAGATATTTAAAGACTTGTTGCCGTAAAGATTCGGGCCAGTTTTATAGCAATTGGTGCAAGGACATGTCTAACTTTGATATATCCTTACTTTTAAAATTTAAATTTCAGTTGAAATGTTTATCGTAATGCATAAATTATTAATATTGATTTTGAATATTGTAAACGTTGATAAAATTTTAGATATAAAACAAAGAGATTTAATAAAGCCTTTATTTATTTTATAAAGGACATTTCATTTATGAGAACTCTTGGCATTTAGATACACAAAATCTATTTCGTGCGGGACATTGCCAGGCGTAAGATTATTACAACCTTTCTATTTTATATTCTTTATGAACATTTTAAAAACATTTAAAGATTTTATTCTAGTTTTATGTTTTTTTTTAATATATGTATTTTTTCAGCAACAAGTTTCTTACCAGCAAGACCTTATCGTCAAACGCAATTTCAATATCACGAGTAAAATGAATATTAAATGTACTTACAAATTTAAAACAAATATTTTCAAACACAAGCTGGTTAAGCGTGCGAACTTGCCCGAAAACTTTAAAGAAGATGAGTGAGTAAAAATCGATAAATAATAACGCGTTAAGAAATATTTAATTAACACCTTCGTTAGATCCATTGAAGCGCTTGAAACACTAGAACAAAATGCTCCTGAGCCCGGTATTTTAATGGAAGTGCGCCAAAATGGCCAGCTAATTGATGGCAATGTTACTGTCATACCAGGAACACCCTTGATTATGGAAATCAAGCTGCAGGGAATGGCCAACGAGGTCTATGGTTTAAATGTCAACTATTTACAAGTAACAGACAATGCTGAAATGTCTGAGACTATACTTTTTAGAGGGTATGTTTCCGTAAAAAAATTAATAAAGAAGTAAATCAAAATAATATTTGTCTGTATTATTTTCTGGCAGCTGCACTGTGGATCCTTATTTATTTGAAAATTTTAATCTTACCGCAAACAATTCATTGGAATCGAAATTTCGTGCTTTCAAATTTCCCAACACAGCCTTTGTACAGTTTCGGGCAAATGTGCAAATTTGCTTAAAAAAATGCCCCATGGTGCAGTGTATTGGCAGCAATGCACAAAAAGAAGAGACACGCCGAAGACGAGACTTAAGCCCAGAACAACATAAGTTTTATGAAGTGCATGCTAATTTCGTACTGAATGTTAACGATTCTATGATAAACTATGATAATGGTAATTTTAGAACTCTTATTGCAATTTGAATTTCAGCAAATAATCAAATGCTTTTCTTTTCAGCTGAATTTCAAAAGCTTCAAGCTCATGTTAATCGATTGGGTAGAAAAAACTTGCAGCTTTTGGATTTTAAATAGATTTTGAAACTCAAGGCCAACAAAAATGTTGTATTGAATATTCATGTTTTAAAATAAGTAATGAAAAAGAATTATGAAAAGCTATATTTACTAAGATCAAAAAAAAATGCCCTCTGCTTTTTAAGAATAACCGCTTAAGTCAATTTATATAAATTTTTTTTATTTAGAATTACAAATGCCATAATGTTACATTCAACCGGCTTTTTACATGATCTTAGCATTTTTTTTATTAATTAACAGCGAGTTCAATTTTTTAAAACTAAAACTAAAGCAAATTATTTATTCAAATAACAACGTATGTGACAAAAAATTTTCGCTGTAAAATTTTTTTACCATAAAAGTATTTAATTAATTGTGCAATTTAAAATATTTAACTTACCATGTCAATGCTTTTTAGAACAAAAAAAAAATAATGCCATTAAAATGCCTTCAAATAAAACAACGTATGTGTCTAATAAGTGGCAAAACATTTAAGCGTTTTAAATTTTTATTGAGAATAGCGTGTGCGAATAAAAATTTGTAAAATAAATTTTGTTTGAGCCATCGTACATAAAAAATATGAATAAAATGTTTCCATATGAAACAACGTATGTGCCTGTGAAATCTAAAAATATTTTAAAGTCTTGATCTTTTGTTATTGAATGTAAATGAAAGAAAAAATAGTTAATTTTTAAGCTGAACTTTAATGAATATGACTAAAAAAATTTCATATAGAATAACGTATGTGCCTGGTAAATCGTAAAATATGTTAACGTCTTTAAGTTGTTTTTCTAGTGAATGAGAACATAAGCACAAACAACTAATTTTCCAAGCCATCGTACTTTTATGAGTATAAATATTAATTAAATGCTTCAATTCAAAGCAACGTATGTGCCTGATAAATCTACAAATATTTTAAAGTCCTTAATTTTTTTGTTGAGTTGGAACAGCAGTACAAACAACTAATTTTTTAAGCTATTGTACCGTTACGCACATCAATATATATGTACGTACATAAATAAAATGTTCCCATACAAAACAACGTATGTGCATGTTAAATCTAAAATATGATAACGTCTATAATTGTTTTTACTGAGTGCGAAAAGAAGCAAAAACAAATCATTTTCTAAACTATCGCACAATTATTATTATAAACGTATATACGAATAAACTGTTTCCATACAAAACAACGTATATGTCCGTTAAGCCCAAAAATATTTTAACGCCATTAATTTTTTATTGAATGCGAATAGAAGCAGCAAAAACAAATATTTTTTAAGTTATAACGCCGTTGTGAACAAAAATTTCAATTAATTTTTTCCATATAACAACGTATGTACATTTTAAATCTGAAAATATTTTAATGCTCTTGATTTTTTTTACTGAGTGCGAATAGAAGCACAAAGAACTAATTTCGCAAGTTATCGTACCGTTACGAATATCTATAAGTGTGAATGTGCCAAAAAAAATTATATAAAACAACGTATGTGCCTCTTATATGTAAAAATTATTTAACATCTTTAATTTTTTTATTGAATGCGAATAGAAGCATAGGCAATTAGTATTTTAAGCTATCGTACCGTTATGAATACTAAAATGAATGTGAATAATAATGTATTACATAAAACAACGTATGTTGTGCCTGTCACATATAAAAGTATTTGAACTTCTTTATTCCTAGAGACAATTTTTATAAATATTTTTATTACAATAATTTACTAAATCGTTATATAAAACAAAAGTTCTATACCTCTCTCTCTCTATCTCTCTCTCTCTTTCTGCATAAAAACTTACGTTTTCCAGCGCTTTTGCTTTGAAGAGTTATCAGCACTGACTATGTGTTAAGCATTAAAATATTATTTACTGTTAACGTCTGTTATACAACATTTATTGCATGTTGTTTGGTGCAGCCGCATTTACGCAAAATTATTCGTTTTCTGTTGGTGTTTTGTTTTTCTTCTCTGTTTTGCTTAACAGAAATTTAAAATTTGTATTCCCAACACACGATTATATTCTACACAAAAAGTATTGGTTTTGTTTTGTTTGATGTTCGATTGAGAAATTGAGATTTGGTAACGCCAACTGCTCTAAAAAATTAGTTAAGTATTATTGATTTTATGAATCATTTGCTACACCAAATAAAGCAAACAATATAACTGCTAGAATTTTCTCTATATAAACAATTCTCACAGGATACAGAATTAAGGCAGTGATTACAAAATTGAGCTAAAATTTTATTTTTAAAATTAAGGATATATAATGATATACATGTCCTTTCTGCGATCACAGTGAATCTTAACAAGTCTAACCTGCATAATTTTAATAATATAGAAAACTCTTTTTAAAAAAATTTTAATTAAAATAAAAATATATTTCTTAAGATAAAGCATATATGACAGAATAGCGTGTCCTTGTACCAAATGTAACGAAATTTTCAGGAAAACTTAGTTACATAAATTTATAAGTATCAGTAAAACTTTGCAGCATTCCTTTAAAAAATTTAAGCTAGGATTAAATGTTTAAAATTAAGGATATACAGGACATAGGCCTGTCTTTGCTGTGATTGCAATTAAATTTAACAGAAGTTTTAGTTGTTGAATTTTAAGAAGTATTTTGAAGTTTTGGTAAGTTTTTATTATAATTTTAGCAAAAATTTAATTTTCTTAACAAGGATATAGAGTAAGTGGCCATATCCCTGCAACAATTGTAATGAAATTTTTAAATTTAAATCTTTTTAATTTTTTTTATTTCACTTTGTACTGAACTGAAGCTAAAATCTCCTTTAAAATATTAAGGATATATGGAAAGATTATATATACTTTCCTCGTAATAAAAAAAAATTTGCACAGAAGGCTTAATTATGTAATTTTTTAATATTTTATTTTTTTTTCTATAAATGAATTTTTCAAATTAAGGATATATGGAGTGTAGGCAAATCCTTGCTCAAATTGCTTTGAACTTTAACCGAAGTTTTAATTGTTTAATTATTTAAGTTTTCTTTTAATATAAGTTTCGTTTTTATCGTAATTAAAGCAAAAATTTAAATTTTGCAGATTAAGGATATATGGGGGTAAGCATATCCTTCAAACCGATTGCAATGAAAGTTTTTTAAGAAGCTGGCTTGCATAATTATACGACTCCTTGCAAAATTTTTGTTGTATTTTGCTAAGAACTAAAGTTAGAATATCCTTTAAAAAATGAAGTAGCCATGTCCTTTCCCCAATTTTAGTAAAATTTCACAGATGACTTAAATAAGTAATTTTACAAGTACAGTTACTACTAATTTGTAATATTGTAATATTACCCAACATTTAGTTTTTTCAAATAAAGGATATATGGGAGGTGGGTATATCCTTGCACCCATTACACTTATATTTACCAGGGAGCTTAGTTGTGTGATTTTGCAAGTTTTTATAAAAATAGTCCAGTTGAAATTTCATATTTCACAATAAGGATATGTAAGTAAGATTAGTCATATTTACATATATCCTTGCATGGATTTGTAAGACATTTATCAGAAAATAAGTTTGGTAATATAATGTATATAAATTTTTGCTACATTCTTGTCAAATTTCTAATTTGGAATGCAGTTTTTCAAAATTAAGGATATATGGGAGGCCAGGATTTTTATGCATTTATTGAAGTAATATTCTGCAAAATGTATGTTAGGTCTAAATCACGAAAGAGTAGCAAAGTTTAATATTTTTGTAATCTTAATTGTAGCATGAAATTTAATTTTGAATATAAAGGATATATGGGAGTTAAGAATATCCTGGCATATATTGCGATGAAATTTTTTAAATAAATTAGTTATTTAGTTTTGCAAATAGTTGGAAAGTTTTTGACTTTAATTATTACTGAAATATAACTTTTAATAATTAAGAATATATGGAACCAGAGCGCGTTTTTGTCCGATTGTTTTAAAGCTGACTTAAAAGCTTAGTTGACCAATTTTAGCACTAGTAATAATTTCAGTTGATTTAACTTAATGTTTAAAATTAAGAACATACGGGAGATAGACATATCCTGACATAATTTGCAATAAAATTTTCAAAAAAGAAGAAAAAGTTTATTTATGGGTGGTTGCACTGTCTGCACTACGCGTGGTTATGAAGTGCGAATGTCAAAAAAATTACTCCTTTTATTTCAAGGATATGACAATATTTTAACAAGAATTGTAGATAATAATAGACGATGACCCTTACGAAAGCCAGAAAGCTATTCAACAGTACATATTCATTCATTTATTCGTATACAATTGATGATAAAAATAAAATATTTATAGCTCAGACATTTAATTCCATAAACATGCTTTACCCACTGTAGAGTGCAAACGCTCGTTTTTAAGCACAAACGTGTAGATTCCAATGTTAATTCGCTTAATGTTTGCAATGCACGTAGAAAAATCAGACACACGAAACAAAACAAAATCGTTAAAAGATTCTGTTGAAAATGCATTTGCAAGTGTTTAACATGTTTAAAATGCGTAAAATGAACGAGAAATTGCTAAATGCACATTTAAAAGATATTAAAAGTTTTTATTTGCATAGAAGATGAACGAACGATAACATCTATTGAATGTTTATTGAGAAACTTCAGAGTGCGTTCGTTGTATTTTGATGAGCTTGTAAAATGGAGTTTATTTGCAATTTTCGTAAAATTTATTTGTTTAATGAAATAAGAAATAAACACAAAGAATTGTTTATATCCTTGAACGTTTTTGCACTAAGAGATAAATGTTAAAAGATAATAGAAGAATCTACAATGGCACAATTTAATATCCTGGCCCGGTACTTTGAACTTAAAATTTTTAAAGCAATTTAATTATTTTCGCAAAGTGATTTTTAACTCTGTTAAATAAGCAGCAGATCTTTCATACTATACAATTGTTACAAAAAAGTTGTGCCAGTCATCCCATCGCCAACTTTAGCCCGATGGAAAAGTTTAAATTTTCTCTAATGTGCAAGATCATACGCGTAGAAAGGCCATTCTGGGGGAGAGTGGGTATTGCCACCAGAATTCTTTTTGCCCCCTAGAACTATTAAAAATTTTCTGTAATTATCTATTTTAACATTACTTATGAAACTCATCAATCGTAATGCCCCTTCCCCTCAGGATTTTGTTTTAAATGCACTAATGTGTAGGTTACTTCCCGTAAGCTGCCGTTTTTGCAAAATTTCATCGTCTAAAGTGAGACTTACATTACATTATTACCTTTATATATTTTTATTTAGGCCACTGTGCAGATAGATATTGTAAGTAATTTTTGATTTAATATGACATTTTTTTCTATACAAAATTAAGAGAAGAAAAAAACAACAATATACGCTATAACTATTAAAAGAAAAGAAAAAACAAACAAAAAACAATAGTTGCTGATAAAAATCTTTATAAAAAATAATATTCCATAAATGATGATTATACTCGTATGTCATTTCGCAACTTGACAAGAATTTAAAAGCAAACAAAAACATTGGAAAAAAGGCAATGAGCGAAACTGCTCATTAACAACTGCACACACCTGCAAGCGCAGACCATGACTGCGCAATGCGCAATGTATGCTTTTGAATAATTATTCTAATGCTTAGCTTTAGATGAGACGAGGAGAGGAGCGTGTGTTTTCTTTAGCCGATTTTTACGAAAAATAAAATGTTTAATTACATTTTTATTCAGCAGACAAATAACATTTTACCACAAAGTGATTATATCAACAAGCCTGCATCGATTTTGGGAATTTAGGGTGAAGGGGGGGGGGGGGGGGTGGGACACTCTTCGACTCCCATGTTAAAACGTTTATTTTGTTCACCAAAGTGTCCATTTTAGGAATATATAACGTATAACGTCAATGTAGCGCTTCTGAGAAACTTCATCCATGGTTTTTGTTTTGTTTTCCCCCTTCGCATTCCCAAAATCTATGCTGGGTTGTTAGATATATTTTTAAAAATACCCACGAATTTTTCCCATTTTTTCCCGGCTTTTAAATTCCCAAAATCGATGCTATTTCGTCGACGCTGTCTAGGCGCAGAAACAGCTGACAAGTTATTAGAGAGCCAGAGAACGGCACATCACAGCACAGCACAGCAACTGAAAGTAAAGACTAATAAGGACTTTTTCTATCATAAACATTTTTTTTTTAAAGAAAGTGATCTTGGATCTTATTATGAAATACCTTTAAAAAAATTAATTTTTTTAAATTTTGCTATAAATTTTTTTTTTTTAATTTTTAGTTTTTTTTTTGTATATAAAAACCTTTTTGGCTTTTTGCCATAAAATGTCCCCACAAAAATATTTTTTTATTGAGTGAGACAACATACATTTTTTTCAAAGTGGTTTAGCTAAACTGAAAAAACAAAACATTTTATGAAGTTTTCTTACAAAAAAAATTTTGGGAAATTTTTTAACAAAAACAATGTTTTTAATTTTTATCTGCTCATATTTTATTAGAAAGTAACAAAGAAAAGAATTTATTGTTCACTTTTTTTCTGAGAAAAGTAATCTTAAGATTTGTTTTAAAATTTTCCTTAATTTTTTTTTTATTCTTTAAGACTTTTTGATATTTTGTTATGAAATGTCCTTCAAAAAAATTTAAAACTTTTATTTGGTATAAAAATGTGTTTGTCTTTTTGTTATAAAATGTCCCCAACAGAATATATTTTTTTAAATTATATTGAGTGAGAAAAATTACATTTTACTACAAAGTAATTAAACCAAACAAAATTTAAGAAAAAAAAATTATAAAATTTTCTCACAAAAAAAAATTTTTTAAAATTTTCTTACAAAAAAAAATTGTTTTTAATTTTTATCCAGTTATATTTTACTAGAAAGTAAAAAAAAAATTTTTTGATTTTTTTTAGTTTTGCTATGAAATTTCCTTAAAAAATTTTTTTAATAGTTTTTGATATTTTGTTATGTTTGTTTTATTTATGAAATGTATTTACCAAAATATTTTTTATTTTAAACCAAACAGAAAAATTCAAGAAAAAAAAATTTATAAATTTTTTCCACAAACAAAATTTTTATTTTAATTTTTTATAAAGTAGACAAGCCTTGTATATTTTACTGGAAAGTAACAAACAAGAGATTTTATTTTTTTTTTTTTTTTTTGTAAGAGTGAGTGAACTTTGTTATGAAATGAAACAAATTTTTTAATATCTTTTAGAGTTTTTATTATATTTTTTTTTTTGAAATTTTCCTAAAAAAAATTTAAATTTTTTTTTCAAGTTTTTTATATTTTGCTATGAAGTTTCCTTCAAAGAAATATATAAAAAAATTTTTTTTTGATATAAAATTGATTTTGGTTGTTTGTTATGAAATTTCTCCAACAAAATACTTTTTTTACAGTTTTATTGAGTCAGACAAGTTACATTTTACCGCAAAATGGTTAAGCAAAACAGAAGAAATTTTTTTGAAATTTTCTAACAAAAAAATTTTAATTTTTATACAGCTTTATTTTGTTACGAAATTCCTTACAAAAATTTGTTGTAATTTTTTTTAGAAATTTTCGATGTTTCTTTATGAAAACTCCTTCAAAAAAATTCGAAAATTTTTTAGCTTTTTTTAAAAAAAAAATTTTTTTTGTTTATTTTATTTTTTTATTATTTATTTAATTTATTTATTTTATTTATGTTTTTATAATTGTTTTCTACTTTTTGTTATAAAATTTTGGTTTAAATTTTTTTCATTTTACTTTTTTTAACAAACAACATGAATTTAAAAAAAGTTGCGATAGAACCAACAAGGTTTCCCTTTGCAGCACTTGCTGCTTTTTTAACATAAAAGAAAACTCACACATTTTTTAGTTAAAAAGATAAAAAGAATTATTAAATTAAAAAAAAAGCAGAGACACGCTTGAGAAATTTCATATTACAAGAAAGATGCTTTAGAAATCATTAATCTAGAATAATTAAGTTAAGAACATAAAATAAGTAAATAAAAAACCACAACAAAATGTATCATTTAATTCGTCAAGCTATCAAAACTTTTATCTCTTCACGAAAAATCTTAAGAACTTCTTTTTCATTATCATGTTGAACAATATTCTTTAGCTCATATAAAATTATAATTATAGTGAAAAATAAAAGTTGTGAGTTGCATTCAAAAGCTAAAAAACCCAATAACAATTAAGAATTAAGAAGCTCCTAAGATGTTTACAGCTGTTTTTGTGTTTTTCGATGCATGTTTTCTTTCTTGAATTTATAATAAAACTTAATTAAATGAATTAAAAGTTTTAGTTAAAAACTTACGTCTTCGCCGAAAAGTATAAAAAGGTCGTTTACTTGAACACTCAAAATACTTGAATAACTCAAAAAAACTAGTTTTAGAGAAAACAATTTTAAAGTTTTTAATTTACACACAACACAAGAGCATTTAAGTTTTCTCTCAAGAACAAAATTTTTACCCAAAATTAACAATGATATGAGCATTAATTCTACTTTGTTAACTAGAAAATCTAATTTTTTGAGTTATAACGTTTTTGAAGTATATGAGCAATATTTGCTAATTATTTAATTTTTTCAGGTGGATAGCTTCATGTGTAAGACAAAGTTGCATAAGCATATTCATATGTATAGAGGAAGTCTCTTATAAGACTTCTTAAGTTGTAAATTATTCCAAAAAAAAATATTTTTTTTTTCAAAAGCTAAAATGTACTTTTATCAAATTTGTTTAAGAATACAAAAGAAGAACTTAAAAACAATGCAATTCTTTCAGCCACAAAAATTCATTAAGAAGATCTCTTAATTTATTGCCATGTTATGGTCAGTTGAACTTGAATTAACCCGTGTTTAACAAAACGTACGAATCTCAACTAAACAACAAACACCATAGCCTATTAAAAACAAACAAACAATAATATTATTACCAATAAGCCACAAAAAGCCTCAAAAAAAACTTGTTAAACATATTTCATTCAGTACTTAAAGGGTTAATGCATTTTATTGGCACGATAAAAATTTAAAAAACAATCATGTGCTGCTTTCAAATAGCAAGAGGTGAAAAATTGTTGGTTACTACCATTAAATACAGTTTAACGGCAGGCCTATTTAAATACTGGTTCGCTCATTTATAGCGGCATGTACAGCTGAATTATTACCTAACGGCATATCACGTGCTACGTATTACATCATATGTTGTGATCAATGCTTGTGTTAATCAGTCCATAAATCAGAATCACCATCAACGTAAAAATTAAGTCTAATTAGATTTAAAACCCTTTTCTTCATCATGATAAGAAGTACAAAAGCAGTTCTTAAACAGATTGATTGGAAACTAAGTGTTGCAACGCGTTTCTACTCGTGCAACACGTGAATTGCCTGCAAGATCTGAAGAGCACTTAATTGAGATACTCCCCTCTTTAGTTGAGACAATTAATTGGCTTCAAACATTTTAATCTAATTAAAAGCTGTAACACAAACCCTTTTTAGGCGAGATTGTAGAAAATTCAAAAAACTTTAACAAGCTGCTAAATTAAAAGCATTGTTTTTACTGAAAAATACATATGTAGTACATCTAAATACATTGTAGTGAAGAGGTTTTTACTATCGCATCAAAGCACAGCAATCAAAAAAACGTGTATTAAATTTGCAAAAAAAAAAAAATTACTATTTAGTATTTCCTAAAATAAAATAGACCAAAAATATAAAATCAAATAAAATAAAATAAGATAAGCAAAAACAAAATAAAATAAAGTAAAATAAAATAAAATAAAACAAAATAAAATAAAATAAAATAAAATAAAATAAAATAAAATAAAATAAAATGAAATGAAATAAAGTAATATAAAATAAAATTTAGAAAAAATCATATTAAATTAAATAAAAAAAAAATAAATACAATAACATTAATTAAAATGAAATAAACTGGAAAATATTAAATAGTTCCTCATTTCTCCGGAAAATGTGATTATTATTTCCATATCTGTAGAAGTATTTTTAAGATCCTAAACGAAAAACGTCATTCAGTAGCACTGAAAAATTTTTGGTATTGCCATGCATTCTCAAATTTCAGTATGATACTATTATCTATCTAATGCAATCCATAATCTTAAATTTGAATTGGTAATCGCGAATAATAAGGAATAACTTAGCACACAAAATTAACACAATTTCTTCTCTGTCGTGGCGCCAAAAACAAAATATTTCATATCCAAATATAATATTGAATAAACTTTATTTTAAAAATTTATATATAATAGAAAAAAAATTATAAAAATCTCACGCACTTTTTCTAAATCCCTATGAAACGAAAGACTTAAGAAACATACTCACTAAATGACCGCAAATGTTCACGTATTAATATTCATATATATACATGTACATATGCATGTATGTATGTATGTATTCCTTAAAACAGCAATTCACTTAAAAGTAAATTAAATTTACAACTGGCAACATTATATCCCAATAAAATTGCAGTTTTCATTTTTATTTACTTACTTAACTCTCCAAATTCACCACGGCAATAGTAAATGTTAACAGATAGCGAGAGCAAGCAGCAGAAAAACAACAACAACAAATATGATTCATCAGCTGTGCAATTAAAACTGGTTTCAAACAATACAGACACCATAAACAAAGACGATCTGAGCAAATTGGTTTTTTCAGCAATGTTTTGTATTTAGTTGGCGTAAAACAGGCAACGACTCAAGTCGTGTATTGTTAGAAAAGAAAATAATTATTGTGGAACGCGTCGCAAGGTCTAAACAGTCTTGCAAAAAGAACCAGCAGAGAAGTTATAAAAAAAAGTACTATTAAGTCTTACATAAAATAATGTATGTTAATTTTTTTATTAGTGTTAGATATTACATAAAAGCGAAATAGTAGAAGGAAAGAAGAAAAAAGTTAAAAGTGTGATTTTTACAAATGTGTTTTTCTATTGTTTTTCCTGTGAAAAGTTAATACATACTCGTATATAAAAAAGTGATAAAGTTAACTACAATAGAAATTTATAAAAAAAAAGAAGAAATAGCACGAAAAGGAAATCGTTAAGGCAAAAATTTTTAATATAAAATAAAGTTTCCAATATATAATAATGATAATAAATATTTGCAAAACAAAATTTCCGGTGTCGAAAAATTAAATAAATTCATATTTTTTTGTATTAACTCTTTTTTAAGTTCCTCAAAAAAATTATTAAAGTGCATTTTTATTTTTTTTTCTAGTAAAATCATGTTTAGAGTAAATTTTTGGTGTTTAGTTTTTAATATTTCCTTAATTGGATTAACATGTTCGAATGGATTAGCCCAAGCAAAAGGTAATTTTATGTTTTCTCTCACATTTGATTAAAATTTATTTAAGTTGTTCACAGTCGTGGGTATGAAAAAATCTTTATTGTGAAATATGATGTCATATTTTATGCACAATCAACCAAATCAGTAAAAAAAATACAATACAAAAAAATGTATTATATCGATACTTGTACGAATGTAACCTTGTCTGTGGCTTTTTATTTCTCTTTATTTAAAGTTGTTTTATATAAGTGTGTATTTTTCATGCAATCGCTTGAGTGTAGAATTCGAAGCAAAAAACAAAATATGTGTAATACCAGTAGACGTTGTTATTGGCTGGTTATATAAAATTTCTGCGTACCTTATTAAGCATTTTCTAAGCAAAACTGAACCGATTTCAGAAACTCTAGCTAAAAATTTCGGGCGGGTGCTACAAACCTTAAAACTTATAACTGCTTTAATAAAATTTAAAAAAAAAAAAAAAAAAAAAAAATTTAGACGTGCTAAACCAACAACACGCGTTGACACGCGTTAAATCAAAATAAAGTATTGACATAAATATTCATAAAAAAATCTATAATCTGCTTCACTTTCCTGCCGAATTGAGGACTAAATCTTTTTTTTTTTTTGGGACAGATTTCAAAAACTATCAAATTATAACTTGCTTTTCCGTTTTTTTTTTTTTTGACGACGACGATTAAATAGAGGAATTATTATTCCTTTTCCTTTTTTATAGTTTTCCACAAACTGGATAAGCAACTTGATTATACCGCCAATTCAGATGCAGGCTAAAAGTGTTTAAAAATTTAGCTGAAGCACCAATAGAACAACCACAAAAGCTTTAACAAATATTAAATAAAACTAAAAACTTTAAAGTGAGACATGCATGAAGAACATTTAACTGTTTTTTAACTATTATGCAAATCAAATAAAACGCTGTGTTGTATTTTGCTCTCCCATTTTTCTTTCTATTCTTTTTTTATATTTTTTTTAATATATTTTTTGCTTAATTCATGTTAAACATCTATTCAGGTATTATAATTAGTTAAACCGATTTTATATGTTCTCTTTTGTGTTGAATTATTATATTCAAGTATTTTTTTTTATTTGCATACAGATTAAAAAAATAATACAAATTTATTCATTTGAATTTAGTTGAAAAATTTGTTATATCATAATTTGGCCGAAAGCGATTTGATTAAAATCTTCTAATTATCCACTGTCTTGTGTTGTCTACAAGAGTATTTTCTTTTTTTTTTTTTTTTTTTTTTTTGTTAAAGCAAACATTGCAAATTTTTATTTATTTTTCTTTTTTATTTTAATTTTTAAAACACTATTTACAGTTGGTTGGACTTCCGTTAAGCAAATGCTTAAATTATTTAGAATGTATATGATCACGCCACCAAGCATTTTAATATATAAAGAGTATATACGCAGGAATTTTTTTTTCAGTTTTATTCTATTTTTCTTTAATATCCACTTTCGAAAATTTAAGCTTTTGAATTTTAATGAATTGCATTTGAAGTAAAGAATTTGTTCAGCAGTTTAATGTAATAGAGCGTTTATATCTGAGAAAAATCTTGTATTTCAAGATTTCGAGCAAAATCTAGCAGATTTCGAGTAAATTTCCCTTACAAAACAAAATCTACTTCGTCACTAGATTTTATCGAACTTAGTGATGCAACTATGGTTTTTTTTTCTTCAAAATTATACTAAAAAATAAGCCTATGTACTTAAAAGGGTGTGTAAATTAGCTTTATTGCCGTTGCTTGTTTGTAGTTTAAGAAATATTTCAGTCATTGGTTTTCTGTTTTGGATAAGAAATCTGGATAAATGTCAAAAAAAATTGGTGTAAACGGTATAGACTTTGATAAAGATTTTAATTGAATAAGGATGTAAATATCCTGTAGAACCTTAGGAGAAACAGTTTTGAAGAATATATTAAGCCTTAAGCTCTGCTCCTTTTGGGTCCTTTTGGTTCCCTTCAAAAAAGAGGGCAAATAAGTACCCTAAAAGTCCTTTGATTGTAAAGCTTAAAGTGTTTTACAAAAACATTTGCAAAGAGTTTTTACCACAAGTCTCTGTCTATATTAAAGTTACAAATTCAGCTTGAGCACTAGAAAAAAGTGAAACCTTTTATTAACCCTCCTGGAGCGCATTTTATTATAAAACTTATTTTGAGTGTTTAACTAAAATGTGAGACATAAAAATAAAATTTTATGCCACATATTTTTGCAGAATATTTTAAAGCTTTGCATTCCCGTTTAAATTAACTTGTTTGAGACTTTTTCATAAAGGGGCCGAGAAGAGTTAAAGGATAAAAATATTATTTAAAAAAAAATATTATAAAAAATACAAAAATTATAAAAAAAACTGTTGCTCGTAAGATTTTACTTAAAAGTGTTGAACACAATTTCCTACTTAAAATGAAAATTGTGAATGAGTATGAAATTAAGCCCCATTTAATTTTTTTTTTTATTTCTATTTTTTATATTATATTTCTCGCTTTTTTGTATTCAGAGAATTGCAAGAGAATATTTTTATTGAAGCTTTTAACCCATTGGGGGCCAAAATACCAGTATCGTATTTTGATTACAACAATTTTTTACTAGACTAAAGATTATTGCAATATTTTTGCTATAAATAAAATACAAAATCGTCGTAATAGGCCCCTTATTTCCCCACTTAAGGGTTCTTTTTGTATACTGTACCTTTTTTTTTATTATTTTTATTGAAGATTTTAACCCATTGACTATTTTTTTTGACTACAACAATTTTTTACTAGACTAAAGATTATTGCAATATTTTTTCTATAAATAAAGTACAAAATCGTCGTAATAGGCCCCTTATTTCCCCACTTAAGGGTTCTTTTTGTATACCGTTCCCTTACAGAAATAAAACAAAGCCCCTTGAGGAGATTTGTAGGGTTAAAATGTCTACCAAGCTCTTCCTTGTAAGATTCTTTATAAAAGTCCTGGGCAAATTGTACACCTAAAATGCAAAAGAGTACGAAAGTAACCTTTAAATTTATTTTTAATTATTTGGAGTTTTTGCTTATTTATTTTTTTTTAAGCAACGTCCATATGATAATGGAACTCGTGAGCAAACTTCAAAAAATTAGCGAAAATTCTAAATCAAATAAAGACATTATGACAAATAATTATGCTTCGGTATTTCTTATTTTTTAAATTACAATTTTTAAGCAACTTCAACAAAAAATGGAGGAGGTTATCAATTTGTTTGTATTTTTTTTCTTGACATTGTTAATTCATAAATCGATACATTTGAGACCGATTGTAAAAATTCTTTTTTTGTCTGAGAGGGTATAGCTTCCAATCGGTGCCATTGTAAAAATAAGTAGGCGGGGACACGCCCACAAATTTTTTGATTGCTGCGAAACCCAGCAAACACATTTAGTTCTTGTAATAACACAACTGTAAAGTTTAAAAAATGGGCGGAGCTACGCCCATTAAAATGTATTATTATATATCACGCGCATCTACTCAACCAATTTTTACAAAACTTAACACATATCCTGAGCTCTGAAAAACACACAATTTTGCATTTAAAAAAATGGGCGGAGGCACGCCCATTAAAATTAAATTTTTTATTTCACTTACTTCTTAACCAACAGATTTTCAAAGTTTTTTAATTGATATTACAAAATTGTTCATATTAGAATAAGTTATCAGAACCCTGTGTATTTTTTTAAGTTTTCTCAAGGCAGCTGTATTTATTAGAAAATATTTTGCATATTTTATTGTTAGTTAGAAAGAAAAAAATAGCTTCTCCCCAGTCTGTTAATTTATTGCACACACAATCGCTCACTTGTGTACAAAATAAAAAAAAATATTGAAATAACAAAAATTATAAATAACTATTTAAATAATGAGCAAATATAATTTTAACCTTGTGGTTATATGTTAATGATCTTTAGAAATAGAATTATTACCCATAATCGAACATAAACACATTAAATGGAAGAAAAAAAGGCCAAAGTTAATAAAAATCCAAATGGAAGGAACTAAGCACGAGCTTAAGGTAACAAAATTTTTAAAGACATTAAAACAAACGTCAAGCAATAAGCATTGAAAATCGTAATTCCTTCCAAGCGAATGCCAACAACAATAAAATCAACAACTCATATTAAGTTAAAAATGTTTTTTTTTTTTGGTTTTTGCTAAAATATTTTCCAATAAAAAAGATTTAAACAAAAACATTTAGGGCTTGAACTTAACTTTAAAGAGAGAGACTTTGAAGCTGAGCCAAGGTAAAAACAAACAAAAAATAACAACAACAGCCCAAGCTGTAGCACATAAGACGTAGAAGAGGAAGAAGAAAAATATTGTTTAAAATTGCCGCCAGACCGTGTCCGTCTCGATGTCTGTCTGGTCTGTTAGTATGTCTGGGCCAAAGCAAAAGCATTTGCTTGCGCTGCTTTGCCCCAGCCTGCATTTTTAATGCTAAATGTAAATACAACATGTTTTGGCTTGCACAGATACAAATAATGTGATGGTTTGTCTATCAGCCGCAACAATTGATGCAAACTATCTATCCACAAAGCCAATCATGCCACACACAAGATAAATAATCATTTGCCGTACGACTAAAGTCTTTTGAGAAACACTAAAGCAGACCCAAAGAGTTTTCGATCTGCAGGCAATAAACATCATGACTTTAAGGGACTGACTGGCTGACTGGCTGACTGGCCTTTTTTAAGGATTTGCATTTGTGCGTATGTATAGTTTTTGTATACGCCATCAAGTTGTGACAAGTCATATTGATAATGTAAGAAAAATTATTGCTGATGCTTTAGTATTTGTTTAAAGATGTGGATAAAAGGGAATTTTGATTTTATTTTTAAAATGATTTTTTTTTTTTTTTAATAAAATTATACAAAATTATGATTGCAATCAAAAGAATGATTTATGCATATTTTATTCATATTTAAAAGCATGGCTTAAGATTTGGCATATTGAAATATTGATCTTTAGAGTCTAAGACATGATTTTGCAGAACATGTGTCTGTCCAGTGGTATATTCTTCCAAACATTGTTGCTTTCATCTGTGGGATTTTTTTTTAAGAAAAGTATTAAAAACACACAGACTAAATAACCTTTACACTATGAAATTATTTGCATGAAACATGCATGAGAAACAAACCAAATTTTTTGGCGATGTTAAACAAACATTTTTTTTTTTCATGAGTAGTATTCAAATAAATAAGATAATTGTGGGCAATATTTATTGATTTTAAGGAAGGGCGGGGCAAAACTGATTCATGGGGCAACTCACTCCCCCTTTCCCCAGAATGTCCTTTAAGCGCCCATACCTTAATTAAAGCAAATTTTTATGAGGCCCTTTTTTTCTCCACAGCTCTTACTTTTAAAATAACACTGGCAAATAAAAATAGTTTCATAAAACAATTTTTTTTTTAATTTTAATGGAGGTCGTTACCGCTCGATGATCAATAAATAGTTTTTCACTGTATGCCATACAGCAACCGCAAACATTGACTTATTTAAATAAAAATTTGGCGATAAATTGATTTCGAGTATAAGACCTGCCGATGGGATTAGACACCTCTCGATTACTTCCTGTAGGGCCATGTAAACTCGCTGGCTTATGCTTATAAACCAGCAAAAACTGATGGCTTGGAGGCCAACATTGGTCCCGTTATGCGGGACATACTCCAACAATGCTCCAAAAAAAATGGCACAAAATTTTACGTCCAAAATGGTCGTCTTCAAGAAACCCCTCCTCTGTCATATGCCCTAAATGATTTTCAAATATTTGAGGCATAAATTGATTTTTCGAATGAAATAAATTGAAAAATTTAAAAATTTAAAGTTCTATCAGGCTGAAAAAAACAGCAAAGCTTTAAAAACTTC
This sequence comes from Nowickia ferox, assembly GCA_936439885.1. Taxonomy (NCBI): domain Eukaryota; kingdom Metazoa; phylum Arthropoda; class Insecta; order Diptera; family Tachinidae; genus Nowickia; species Nowickia ferox. Next base: position 75,743,959 of record OW387027.1, read on the forward strand.
CTTGATTATTTCACAAATTATCGCTTGCTCTTGAAAATCTGTTAATGGCTCTTCGTTTATTAAGATTAACTTAATAATAGTAAAATTATATGGGCATTTACATGATGTCGAACGTGACCATCGTACACATTTACTTCCTTGTTCATAAAAATTAATTCTGTTTTATAAAGGCTTTATAAGAGAAAATTACTGTAAAAATGTGTTTTATAAATACTTTTTTTTTTTTTTAATAAGGTCTTTAAAGTGAAAAAAACACAAAGTAAAACGGATTTTTATATTAATTATAAGTTTTACCTACAGCTCTAATTTAACCCTAAAATTACTGCTATTTGAGTAATTTTTGAGCAATTTTTAATTCGCATGTGACAAAAATTAAAATTGGTTTTTAGCCAACGAATAAAATGCTGATTTCAGTGAAATCTGAAGGAATATTTTCAAAGGACTAATTTTAGAATGTGATGCACTGATGTCTTTTCAAAATTTTTTTTTATTTTATACAAAAATGATTTATATCTTTGTTTTAAAACAATTTTCATTGCAGTCGCACGTGACATATCGCAAGTGACATGTAGCACGTGTCGTTTCATATGTTATATGAAATGTCGCAGGTGACATGACGTAACAATGCTTTAGGGGCTATTCACATATTACATAACGCTATTTTTGCAGTTTTTATACCCTCTACCCCTTTAGTAACGCTTTTTACAAAATTTGTAATATAAATTTTCTAAACCTTAACGAGAACTACTAGTCTAGTTTGAAGTAGATAGAATTTATTTCGTATTTTTTTTAGCAGCATATATTTTGTTAAGACACTTGAATGAAGGCCAATGTAACCCATGAAGACACGTACTGCTAAATACAATTTCTGCTGTCTAAGCCTTGATTTCATAATTAATATTTATATCAATATGAATCACTAAACATTTCAAAACCATATACATACGAGTACATACATATGTATGTACATAAATATATAATTTTTAATTTCTACCTTATACAGCCATCCATCAATGACAATGTGAAGCAAAGTCGACGAAATAAATCCATCCACAATATTGTGTAACAACCCACATACACATTTTATTTCCTTTTTCTAGCATTTGCTTGCCATTTGCACTTCATGCCACCAGTTCTTTGTTAAATAAAAAGAGCAACCAACAGCCAAGAGCTTATTAAATTTAAAAATTATTTTTATATAATTTTTCTCTTGCAAAAGTATTTATAATAAAAGTAAAATAAAATACAGCAAAAACGTTGAAATACGAAACAAGCAACCAACCAGTCATCGCGGCTTATTAGGCAACAATCATTCTAAAATATCAACGCCAACTGACACACTATATCATGAGATCATGGCAAGCAGAAAAAAATTAAAATAAACAGTAATACTCGTATTAACTAAATGAGCGAGTGCAAGACAAGAAAAAAAAATAAATTCAACATTTAGCGAAGCAACAAAGTTGACAAGAAAATGAGTTACAGCTGATGCGAGTAAAATAAGCAAAAATTATAAATATGAGTAGGCTTGCAATGACTTTAAAGCACACTATGGTAATTAAAGAAAAAAAAATTAGGAAAAAATTGTTACAAAGACTGTGCTCGAAACTAAATATGTAAGCATTTTCGAGTCTCTAACATGTTACATTTTCTCTACAACTTCAATAAAATCCTTTAGTAAATGTATATACGAGTATAAACGCCCAATGTTTTCGTTTTTACTTTCCTTAAAATATTGAACCTGTGCCAGATCCATCCGTTAAATTGAAATTATAAAATTTTGTTAACATTTTTTTATTACTTCTTAATACATTGGGTCGCACAATGCCTTGTCCTTTTTTTATTTATTATTAATTAAAAAAATTAAAGAAAACGCTGCCAGGACATAGCAAGCTCTCACTTATCCTTGATGTAAAATATCGAGTGTCCCCTACAATTATAATCGAAATAAAATGAAAACTGGTAAAAAATTTTTTGGATTTTGGTTCTGAGGTAAATTTAGCTTCAACTGGAGCAGGGACGCGGTTAACCTTCACATATCCTTCATTTTAAAAATTATGACTTAGCTAAATCTATTCTCAGAATCTGTAAAAAAAATCGACGACTATTTCAAAACTTAAATGTTTTCTATCTCAAAAAAAATTGGATTTTATTTATTTGCAAGGATATGCCAATATTACGTATGTCCTTAATTTAAAATACCAAATTTGTCCAACAATTAAACTCATAATACGGTAAAAATTAACAACTACTTGTAGCATAACTCTTTTTAACTTTGAGATAAATTTCGCTACAATCGGTGAACAGCCAGGACTATCTTCCATATATCCTTTATTTTAAAAATAATATTTTGGATAAATCTATGATGAAACTTCCTCTACAATCAAATTTTTTAACTCTGTAAGAAATTTGGTTTTATGTGGTGAAAGGATATCCCAACTTTTCACACATCCTTTATTTAAAAAAATTTGATTTTCGCTACATTTGTGTTAATAATGAAACAAAAACTTATAACTATTTGTAAAATAACCTTTTTCAACTCTGAGCTAAATTTTTTTAAAATCAAAGCAGAGCCAGGACTATCTCTCATATATCCTTTATTTTTTTTTTTTTTAATTAAATTTTTTCTAAATGTATGATAACAATGCACTAAAAATAAGCACTTTCCTCTAAAATCAAATATTTTAACTCCGCGAGAAATTTTGATCTTCTTCGGTGCAAGGATATACCATCCTCTCATATATCCTTTAAGATAAGAATTTTGATTTACGCTACAATATTACGAAAACTTATAATTATTTGTCAGATAACTTTTTTTAACATTGACTTATATTTCGCTAAAATCAGAGCAGGTCCAGTACAGCCTTTCACATATCCTTTATTTTAAAAATTATATTTTTGCTAATTTTATGATAAAACTTCCTCTACAATCAAATGTTTAAGATGTGTAAAAAATTTGGTTTTATTCCGCGCAAGAATGTGTCAGTCGGTGCAAGGATATGCCAACCTTTCATATATCCTTTACGTAAAAAATTTTATTCCCGCTACAATTATGATCATAATGGAACGAAAATGCATAACTATTTGCAATATAAGTCTCTTTAACTCTGAGGCAAATTTTGGCTCAATCGATGTAGGGGCACGCTTACCTCCCATATGTCCTTAATTTTAAAAATTAAATTTTGGCTAAACTTTTTATAACAATGCACTAAGAATACGCATTTTTCTCTAAAATAAAGGAGTTTTACTGTATGACAAACTTTTGTATTATTCGTTATTAGGATATGTCAAACCTCTCACATATCCTTAATTTGAAAAATTTAAGTTCCGCTACCAAGAGTTCAGAATCAAATAAAGAAATTTAACTTTTTGTAAAATTACCCAAGAGTTGAATCTTAGCAGCAAATCGTTTCAAACGCAGCAAGGACATATTTGCCATCCTGCATATCCTTAATTTTCAATAATATATTTCAGCTAAATTTCTGATGAGAGTGCATCAAACATTAACAGCTAGCTTCAAAAGAATTTCTTTTAAGTCTCTGATATATTTGAATTTTTGGTGCAAGGATACGCCAACCTCTCATACAGCATTCATATGAAAAATTTTAGTACCGCTAGCATTACTATCAGAAAATTGTTAACTATTTCAGAAATGTTTTTTTTTTTACTCTGAGAGAAATTTCGCTTTAAGCGCAGCGAGGACACGCTTGCCTTCCATATATCCTTGATTTGATAATATTATATTTTTGATAAATTCATAACTAAAACGATCTAAAAATCAACAAATGTCTCTAAAATTGTTTTTCTAACTATGCGAAAAATTTGGATTTATTTTTTCTAAGGATATGCCTATTTCCCACGTTTCCATAATTTCAAAAAAATATCCTTTACAATAATGATTAGTATGAAGATTTTAACCACAACTGGCCACGAAGATAATTGTATTCGTGTATGTGTATTAATTTATATAAGATTGAATTTCGGCATTCTGCTGCCACTTTGGCCCCCTACGGTTTTAACTACGAGGATTAATTCGTTTCAACGAGCTACGCCCGCTTACACAGAAAATATAGAAACTTTAGAAAAGTGTATTTAAGACCATTCCACATGACATCTTGTAGCGTATCTTTCAAAAATTTAAAGAAAGAAAAAACACATACAAACACGCATACACAAGCAAATAAAACTAAATAAACCAAGAAAACCCATTAATGTTGTCGTTTAACCAGCCTGACCACAAAACAAGTTCAAATAAATACTTTAAATCAACAATAATTGCAAAAATAAAAAAAAATAAAAAGTCGAACGAAAAAAAAACAGAAAAGATAAAAATTACAACAAAACCTTCTCACACACACTTAAAAACGTTCAATACAGTGACATTTTCGTTTAATAAAATGACAATGCCAACGTTAATGAGCCACAACAAAGAAACTAAATTTGACTTTTGAGAGAATAATATAAAAAAAACACAAAAAAAGACACTCAAGTCTTAGAAACCGGGCCATGAATTAAAGCAAACTATGATTAGTATTTTTACGGGGCAAATGGCAACTAAAATTATATTTAATTATATGCAATTATTTATGGTGAAAGACAATAAAAGAAATCTTTGTTTGAGGTTGATAAGAAATAAAAAAATAAAACATTTAACCAAACAATATTAATGCCTCTGAAGCCACAGGTGTCAGTGTAATAGTCAAAATCTTTTGGATAATTGGTATCTGCTAAATTGTGGACTTTTAAATCAGCACTGCTTACCAGCTGAATTACATGGAAGGAGTTGCTTAATTACTTGTTCAAAAACCTTTCTCTTATTCTTCAAAGCTTTTTGCGATATTTATGTTTATGCTTTATGTTGAAACCTTTTTGAGATTAAATTATTCTAATGACAGCAAAATGCGTTAAAATTATAATTTATTTCAGTTTTCGTAGATTAGAGGCTTAGACCGCTTTTGCTCTCATGCGTCATCAAAATGTTTCCATCAATTTTTTTGTGTTTATTTTTTTAATTTATTTTGCCAAAAAATATGCTTGTGTTACTTGTGTATTTTTAATTTTTTTTTTCCAACCATAATAACTTAAAGTCAATAACCTTCCAACAATATCAAGAGTCGAAGACCCCAAATGGGGAATATTCTGGCATTTGTGGCTGTATCTGTTTAACTGGACATTAACTTAAGTTAAAAAAAATAGTTATACTAATTAATATATTTAAGTTTTAGAAACAATCTATGACAACAAACGTTAACATTTAAAGAGAAAAGCTCAACTAAATTTAATAAAATTAATATTCCTTGACAAGAACTCATCTATTTTTTTTTTTCAATTTTATTTAGGGCACAAAAGTAAGAATGGGAAGCAACTTCAGTTTTTTTTGGCTCTTTAAGCAAAATTTCTATGGAATTATTATCAATTGAAAAATTATATAATTTATTAATTTACCATTAAATACGCAGTTGGCCTTTTTCCAAAATAATTATTTTCTAATGAACGCTTCTTGGTGAACAGGAAGCTTACGCATGACGCTGTCATCATTAAAGAAGAATTTTACTTTTCTCTTTTTTTCATAAAACACAATGAACTCTTTAGTATAAAAGGTACTTTTTATAAAAGGTACTTTTAATTAAAGGTACTTTTTATAAAAAGTTTTGGAAAATTGTAGCCCTATAGCACTTTTTCCAATTGGGTCTTTTTTACTCGGTAAAATATCAACTAAATTTTTACCACAGGTTCGGACGTAAGACTTCAAAAAGGCGTTAAAGCTGGGTTAGCCGAACGTTGCTGTTGCCGTACCGTACCGTACTGTTAGCACGCTTGTGCACTTATAGAACATTTAAAAACGTGCGCACGATTTAATTTACTTTGTTGTTTTAATATGAAAAAGAAACAGCTGTTCACAAAACATTGATGGGAATTAAAAAAAGTTGAAATAGTAACTGTAGCGAAGAAAAAGTACCTAAAATATGTAAATGCTCCTTGAACTGTATTGGTGTATGTACATAAAAATAAATCTATGTATGTTATATATTTATAATAAATAAATATGCATATGTGTGTAGCAAATGAAATGTTTTTATACCAAAATATGTGCATACACAAAAGATGTTTAAATCCTTTTATATATCTCACATTTATAGTAAATCTCATTCATATTTATATATTTCATTATTATATATATGCACATAAATCTGTATGTATTTATGTGCGTAAGTATGTATGTGTATTTATTGCAAATATTTATGTAATATTTTAAGTTGTTTTTCACACAGATATTATTAACAAAAGTACCGAAAAACAGGGCCAAAATACCCCCTTTCCATTGAACACACAATAGTGCCATCACTGGTATACAAACGTCACTTAACAACGTTAGGAAATCTATTTTATACACAGGTTGAGAGGTGCCGTCAACGTTGCAGTAAATTTCGGTAAGCATTTGCATTGTTTTCAATCAACAAAAACGATCAGCTGTTTCGTTAGGGGACGGAGACGTTCGGCTAATTCTACCTTTACACGTATATTTGTTGGCATTCTCTGCGGCAATCAGTCATTAGAATCTTGTTAATTTTTTTTTTTTCTTTTTGTGCTTAACATTATAATAAAGAATTCAGGCAACCGTTCCACAACTAAAAATGTTAATTAGAAACACTAAAAATAAACGCTGACAACACACATCAGATCTAAACTAATTTGATATGCTTTAATCACACCAAGTTAAAATTTGTGATCAAACCAATGCTTATGCATGTATTGTAAAGCAAATACAAAACTTATAGTTATCTCTTTATTGGAATAATCCAAAATATAACTGTTAAATACCATGAAATTCAAACAAACAAATTCAGATATTGAGGTAGGCCCCAACTTGCTTACTTAGTGCTTATGTTTATCTACAGGAAACATTTTCTATTTTACTATCACTTGAAGTATTTACGAAAACAAAAAAGCCGGCACCAACAGAAAAGATTCTTTCTTAATTAATTTAGATTAAATGTTGAACAAAATTAAAAGAAATAAAACAACATTAGTAAAAAGTAAAAAGTTATCTAACGGTATCTCTCTTGAAAAAAAGCAAATGTATCGAAACTTTTTAGATGCATTATAGTTTTACATTTTAAATTAAGAGCAAAGAACTAATTAAGCGCAAAGTGGTTTAAATCATTAAGAAAATATAAAAGTTGGAATACCAATGATTTAAAAAAAAATACTCTGAACTGTAGAATATATTTACAAGACACTGCAAATAAAAGATACATTTTATAGAGGGGATTCTTTTCAAAAGCCAATTTTACCCAAAAAGGTGCTTCTTTTAATGTCACTTGTTTCAAAAGGTAATTTTGATAAAACATACTATTCAAAAGATACATTTCTTAAACATACTTTCTATTCACGGTACTTTCTATAAGATATATTTTTTAGATACTTTTTTAAAGGTACTTTTCTTGCAATGATTATAATACTTTAAAATCAAGTTATAGGAGGTACTTTTTAAAAAAAGATACTTTTTATTAAAAGTACTTTTAATAAAAGGTATTTTATTTTAAAGGTACTTTTAATAAAAGGTACTTTTTTTAAATGGTACTTTTTGTAAAAGGTACTTTTTTTAAAGATACTCTTTTTAAAAGGTTCTTTTTTTAAAAGGTACTTTTTTTAAAAGGGACTTTTTATAAAAGGTACTTTTTATAAAAAGTACTGTTTTTAAAAGGTACTTTTTTCAAGGTACTTTTTTTAAAAGGTACTTTTTTAAAAAATATCTTTTTTTAAAAGGTACTTTTTTTAAAAGTACTTTTTTTAAAAGGTACTTTTTTTAAAAAGTACTTTTTATTAAAAGTACTTTTAGTCAAAGGTATTTTATGTTAAAGGAACTTTTAATAAAAGGAACTTTTAATAAAAGCAACTTTTTCAAAGGGTACTTTTTTTAAAGGTACTCTTTTTAAAAAGTACTTTTTTTAAAAGGTACTTTTTATAAAAAGTACTTTTTATAAAGGGTACTTGTTTTAAAAGGTACTTTTTATAAAGGCTGCTTTCTACAAAATAAAATACTTTTTTGTTTCTTTTAAAGTTGAATGGTCTCCATGTAGGACAAGGAGGCCATTCAATTCATCACATTTAATCCAATCTAATTTTGACTAAATGCTTCAGCTGAGAATTGACCTCAATTTTAAAAATACATTTATTTCAATTGCATTTTTATACACTGACTGACGCCTTCAATAGGAGAAACTCAATTAATCAAGTAACTGTTTGTTATTAAGAAAAATATGTTTCTTTTTTTTTTTTGATAAATCATGGTGATTAGCGATAATTTCTAATAGAATCGTAACAATAAGACAAAACGATAAAAAAAAATATACAAAATCATGTAGCTGTACAGATTTGACTCTATTTTAAAGATTTTTTTATAACCAAAAAATATAAAAATTAAATGATTAATGGAGAAAAAATAAAAAGTGTTGGTAAATTTTTTTGTTAAATGCTTACCAGGCATATTAATAGTTTTGAAATCATTTCTTATAAAATACAGATATTTAGGTAACGCTTTTGAAAATTGTGGCAAGCTTCGTTGATATCATTAATCAAAATCTTGTTAGAACAATGAAAGAACATGGTTGAGCATGTAAAGTGTTATTGTTAATAAAATTTAAATAGGCAGGCAGGCAGCAGTTGGGGCGATGCCAAGGAAAAGCAACCAGCCACCAAGTAAATGTAACAAGTAGGCGTTTAAGCTGATTAACGCAATAATTTTTCTTTGTACTGACTGTTGCAATAATAACACTTTTGAAAAAAAAAAAATATTTATACGGAAAATTAATTGGTAATTTTGTTTTTTACACTTTGTAAAATTCGAATTAAGAAAAAACCCGATTGTTATGATGCTTTTATAAAGAATTTTGGTGGCTTGTTTTCTCATTAGTTTTGTGCAATATTTTGCTTTGGTTGATGAAAAAGATTATAAAGTGGATTTTAAACGAAAAATTTAAAGAAAATCTTGCAGATCAGTTTTATACAAATTGCCGCATGTGAGCGTTTTGTAAAAAAAAAAATTTAAACTATAGCAAAATTTATTTTTGAAAATAAGGTTTGTTTGATTTTTTCATTGAAAATTGTTTGCTTAATAATAAAACTATTAAAATTTTCATTTAATTGAGTTTTCTTATGATTAAAAACTTTTCAAATTTCCTTTTTCTTACCAATTTTTTTTATCGTATTTCTTACTTTCGAAGTTACATTTGGCATTTCAATTTCTTATAAAGCAACGAAATATACAATTTTTATTTCGTCATGTTTTTTTTTGAGCAGCAATAAATTTTTTATTTTTTTTTTCGCTTTGAAAGTATTTTTTATTAGTTTGTTTTATATTTCATTGCAATTTGTTTAAAAAGTATACAGGTTTCTTTTGAAATTTAATTAATGAGCTGAAAAATTAATAGAAATGTGTATTCTTTTGTTAAAATATTTTTTGTTATTTATGTGAAAGGAATATTTATGAGAGTTAAGTTTTTTCTTTCAAATTGTTTATTTAACTGTTACGTCACGCTATTGTAAGCATTCGCCATAGGGAAGGTAGCATACAGGGTGTTGCAATAACTGGTGGGGGAAAGGAAAGTTAAAAGAGAAAACTAAAATAAAATGTTTTGCAACAAAACCTTTTATTTTGTAGAATTTTGTAGATATTTCAAGTACCCGATTAACTTTTTTGCGGGTTAAGGCAATTTTTTTTTTAGTTTTGGCGCTTTTTTTTATTTTTTGCGCTTTTCTCGCTAGCGATTTTTTCGGTTTTCGGGTTTTCAGGTTTAGTTTTGATTTTTTTCGTTTAATGCGATATTTTCGGTTTTGGGCGATTTGTTTTATTTTTAGCAATTTTTTTAGCATGGACGACTTCTCAGTTTAGGCGATTTTTTTCGTTTTGGATATTTTTTCGGTTTTTGGCGATTTTTTTTTTGTTTTTTTTTACAAAACATATTTTTAGTTTTAGCGATTTTTTTATTTTGGTGCTTTTTTGGCTTTGGTGTTTTTTTTTTGCCACTTCTTACTTTTGGTGGTTTTTTTTCATTTCAGCAATTTATTTTATTTTTGATGATATTTTTCATTTAAGCGCTTTTTTATTTTGGCGATTTTTCGCTTAATTGATCTTCTCAAACTCTAGACAAACTCTTGAAATGTTTAAAACCACTTAAAATAAAAAATCCCCAAAATTAAAAAAAAGAAAAATCGTCAAAATGAAAAACCGCTTAAATGAAATGCATCACCAAAAATAAAATAAATCGCTTGTATGCAAAAAAGTCACCAAAAGTAAAAGGGTCGACAAAAAACAAAAGAAAATCACCGAAAACCGAAAAAATCGCCAAAACGAAAAAAGCGCCAAAACGAATAAAAGCGCCAAAATGAAAAAAATCGCCAAAAACTGAAAAAATCGTCAAAAACCAAAAATTGGTAAAATAATAATTCTCCAAAAAGTAAAAAAATCGCTAAAACAAAAATCCACCGGAAAAAAACGCCAAAACCCAAAAATAGAACTATAACTAAAAAATCATTAAAACTAAAAATATGTATTGTAAAAAAATCTCCACAAACCGAAAAAGTCGTCAAAACAAAAAAGCGCTCAAAAAAAATATGTATTGTAACAAAAAATCTCAAAAAATCGAAAAAAAATCGACAAAACGAAAAATCGCCCAACATAAAAAAAGGTCAATACTAAAAAATCGCCAAAAACTGATAAAAAAAATCGCCAAAAAGAAGCAAGCAAGGTATGTATCTCTTCGTGTGCGATTCAAAGTCGCACTTTAATGATTTTTTTAAGTTTTCACTGTTTATACATAAGAACGAACGCTGGTAACATCCAGCAAGTCACAGCACATTCAATAGCTTCTCAAATAGTAGCTTGCGATTACATCATTAGTTCGTACTACAATTCACTCCATTGGCTTGTGTATATAAACGTTGAGGAAAGCATGTGTGTGGCGTTTGTATCTTTCGTCTGGATTGGCTTACGTGTTTGTGTGGTTGTATATTTCTTAATAAGCAACAATGGCTTGTAGGTTTTTATGCTTGTGTATATATTTTTAAGCTAATAATTCCTGGATAATTCGTACAAATGTTGTAATGGAAGACATTTGTATTAGGTTTGTTCAAGTACATTTGAGTAGCAATGCAATGCATACAGGCATTTTGAAACACCCTCATTAATAAAAAATTTAATAACCTACAACGAGCTTTTGCTGCGTAAAAGTCGTTTTGCGACTCAGTTGTATTTATAACATTTAGCAACTTTGCCAATTTCTAAAAGATTTCTGAAATAAACTTCAAAACTTCTTTTTTCTACAATTTTTATTGCTGTTGGTGGCTTTAGTTCTTCTTAGAACAATAGGAACAATAAATATATTTGCGGAAATAATTTAACTTTTTTATGTCTTATGAAGAGATGCTTATAAATTATCTTTTACAATACCCCCAGTGTATCATATTCATTCGCTTAAAGAGTGTAAAGTAAATAATGTACCACACAATTAACATGAAAAGATTTACGCCTTGTTGCATATTTAAACGTGTGTATACTCGTTCGTCTGTTGCAAGATATTATATTTTGTATGTTAAAGCTTAGTGTGTTACTAATGCAAAGTAAATTAGTGGTTTTCCGTTAAAAAAAAAAGTATGTATTATATTTCTTAAAAATTGATATGATATGATGAGGGGAGGTGGATGGTTGGATGGATGTTGATGTTGATGTTGATGTCAAATGAAATGAAGGTTTTCACATTGAAGCGCAAATGATGTAAGCGAAATGAATAACTTCCTGTTGCCATAAATAATTGTTGTTATTTTACTTTTAAAAATGAGTGAAATATTGAAGCATTAATATTTTATTTGAAAAGTTAAAAAATATTTAATTACAGAGCATATTTTATTAAGGAGATGATTTATTACACTAGAGTAAATTTATATTTTATTAACTGATATTTTGTATTGTTTTCAGCACAAATTAACAAATATGTATGTGTATAATAGATATTCTCTTTTTAATTTCAGGTAACTATTTTTTGAAAAAAGACAAAAATCTGGTAAATATGACAAAATTGTGTACAATTTAATCAGATTAGCAGTTCAACTCTTTAAACGTTACCCGGGCAAGAAGAAATTATAATAATTTTTTTAACGATTTGAAATAATCCAGATTTTACTTAATTCCTCTAAATTTATAACAATACATTTATCGCAAGTTTAATTAACCCAAATAATTCTAATCAATACAAATTTTAAACGCTTTTATAACTTGCAGGCCTTCAATTTTTTTTTTTTATTTTTTTTATGTATCACTTAGATGAAATTTATAAAAAAAAAAATTAAATTAAATTCAAAGGCAACAACCTGTTGAATAATGTGAACAATTGAATGACCGTGAGATGCACGCATATCGATATAACAAACGATTGCTTACGTACTGCACCACTTCCGTTCAGCAGTCCATTGGAATACTGCGAATAAAGGCGGGTATGGCAAAATTAAATGAAATTACTTGGCAATAATGGCAACAAAAGCTTATTTATTTAAGCATTAAGAGATTTTAGCACTAAACAATAATATACATATGTAACAGAAGTGTGTGAGGTAACAAAAAGCTATTTAAAGGAAGTAATAAAGTAGTAAGGCCTCGAATTCCCTACAGCAGCTCGTTTTCTTGAAGTTCCTTTTGTTGGTACTTTTGGCGATTTTGTAAGGAAGTATTGTAGTAGTATTGACATGTTTTTAGTACTTCTACAAGTATATTCCTAACTTTGCATAAATTTATCATTTGCAAAATAACAATTAAACATAAAATTAAATACCATTTCGATTACAAAGTGTATGAAAAAGGGGGAAAAACTGAAAATTACTCTTAAACACGACAGTCTGCAATAAATGTCCCGCACCAAATAATTGCACAGGGGCAACCTTTGTAAGCATTTTGCCTTAAAGTTAGTGAAGAAATTATTTTATGATCACTTTTAAATTCGTGCTGGTATGTAAATAGTGTTTGTTCTTTTATATTTAATTTCTTTTATTTTTATCACAAGTCCAGTGTACCTGCATTATTCACAGAAAATTTAAATGGCATTTTTTCTTCTAGTTTTCTTAGTAAATTACTGTGTTAATTGACCGGAGGCCATTTAGCTTGAAAAGTTGAAAACAACAGCAGAAAATCCATTAACTTAAATGGAAGAGAATAAAAAGGAACGAGAGACTTACTTCCATGTCAAGTGCGGTGATAAATTTTTAACTTGAAATCAACCTAAAAATAAAATGTGAATTTAATTACAAAAAAAAGGCGGCATTCGAAAATGCAACAATTAATTGTTATACTGCGTTTGTGTTTGCACTTTTTTTTTATATTTGCTAAAAGAAGGAGTATTCAAAAGAAAAATGCCTTGAAGACTTATCGCCACGATTGTAGGCTGCCCATAAATTTCGTGCTAATGTTAACCCTTAAAGAGTGCAACATTTATTTTACAGTGCAACATTTATTTTACTTGAAGGCACTATCACTTTGCTTAGTTTGCAATTGCTTATCGCTTAAAAAAAACAAGAATTTATTATTTCAATAACGTTTATTTGAGAGAAGTATCCAAAGATTTACCCCGTATTTTCAGAAGTCAGGCAGGCGACTCGTCTAGAAAATTTGTATGAAATTCTCTCAAACGAATTAGTGCTTTTCATAGTCGAGTACTGGTATGTTAATAATATATTAGAGTAGACCTGCAAGATAAGTTCATGCAAATTTTATCGCGCATTCGAATAATTTTTATATTCAGGGGTTTCCACTTATTATATGAGAGATTATATTTTGCACAAAAAATCAAAGTAACACTGCTTCTTTATTTGTATTTGTTTCTGTTATATAAGGAAAATGTGTTTGAATAATCGAATAAAACTTAAGATTTAATAAAAAATCTAACTCGAAAAAATAAAATAAAATAATCGCATTTTACGTAACTTGTCTAAATAAAGTAATAATAATACAAAAATTAAATAAAATGTATTAAAAAAGCTCGACTAAAACTCTCAAAAACATGAAGAAAATTGATTTAATAATCGAATAAAGTTTCTTCGAAAGATCGAATAAAAGTTATCCGAACAGTCAATTATGAGTTAGGCGAATAATCGATTAAATTTTATTCGAATAATATGATATATTCGAATTATTAAATAAAGCTCAACAATGCGTTAAATGCGCTGAGGCTAAAATTAAAAATATGCAAATTAATTAAATTAAAATGTAAATAAAGATAAAAAGATAAACTCAAAAAAAAAAACGAATAATAATCGAATAGTATGTATGTATATAAAATCGAACAATTGAATAAAATTTAAAATCGTATAATAATCGAATAACACATAAAATCGAATAAGCGAATAAAATTTTAAATCGAATAACAATCGAATAATATTAAAATTCGAGTAAACAAAAATTTTTAAATATTTGGCATAATTAAATAATTTAGAATATGTTTGGATTATTCGAATAACGTATTGCATGCAAACAATTGTCAAGGACGATTTTTTAGTCGTTCTGAAAAAAATTTTAAAATTTTAGTACTTTTCTTTTACTTAATTATGTTTGCTGTAAAAGTGGCCTTCGTTAAACGAGAAAAGTGTCCCTATCAAAAGCGCAAGTATGCTGCCCTCATTGTTGAAATATGTTCTCCTTGGAAGATCACTAATTCATTAATAATGTTTTTTTTTTCTGTCCATGCAGACGTATGCAAATAATTTTTAACAGAGATACAAATTGTACATTGATTTTAAGGAATGGTGAGCCAAAGTCTATTGCAACTGATCCGCAATCAAGATAACTTTGAATTTGCTTTTTATAGTTTCTTTCACGAAACATTTTCTACCTTATGACTTTTTTCATGCTGGCACTAACCAATTAAAGGTTAAATAATATTTATCACATAGATAATATAAAAGGCTTGTACTTATATTTATTTAACTTTAATAATATAAAGCAACTCCCTAAGGTAACGCCTTTTAACGAAATGGAGACATGCTGATCACATACAAAACGCTTTCAATACCTTCAACAAAGCCAAGGAACGCGCCGCACCACACATTCTGCAATGAATATTTAAACGTAACTTTTGTCCAACCAACGAAGAGAAAAAATAATAATAACAATAATAACAAATACCACTTACATAAATTTGCACTTAATGTGGTATTAGTTGCGTTTTTGAAGAAAGCGCCAGTGGGCGCTTTATATTTTACCTTAAAGTTATACAAAAAAAAATTAAAATAAAATGAAAAAATTATATATACGAGTGTAGTATATAGTAAATATATTTATAAGAAACATTAAACAACTAAATAAAAAGGTCTAACGTAAAAGAAAACCCATTATTATTATAAAGTCATAATAAAGTTGCCACAATAACTACAAGCAAAGTAAGCGACTTGCAACTTAAGAAAGAAGATTTGCCTTGGATGTTTATAGACTGGCAAAGAGTTAGTGAGTGGCCTGGCCTGTCTGCTGGCCTGTCCTGGATTGCTTTATTTTTTATTTTTTTCATGCTGCATAGTTTTCCCTTTTTTATTATTTTTATATGAAAAGTATTGATTTTCATTATTTTTGTATTTTTTTTTAATATTTGAAGTATTTTTGCCTTCATACATACATACATATTGGTAAATAACAATAATTGAATTTTAAACATTGTCTGCCATTTAAGGTAACGAACAAAGTCACAATAACAGCCACAGCAACAGCAACAGCAACAGCAACAATGGCAACAAAAACAACAACTAATAAAAACAACTTGGTTGTATGAAAACACTCAAACGAAGTTTGCAGTATAAAAGCTACAGCCATGACATACCACTGAATGTCGTTCTAACTGTCCGTCTGTCTGCCTGTCTGTCTGTACGTCGGAAAATATGTCTGCTTACCTTTATTTGTGTGTGTGTGTGTGTCTGTGCTTGCATTTGTTGTTTATGGTCTCCCCGTATTAAATGCAACAGGTTTGTCGCTTAACTCTTTTGTTTTTGATAGCGCTTATAACGCTAATGCAGTTTTTGTGTTAAATTTAGTTCTAGTACTTCTTCTCTTAATACAAGACTACAAGGATTGTAGAGCAAAAAAAAAAAGAAATATAAATTCAAAAAAACAACTCAAATAATAACGCAATCAATTGAATTAAGTGTTTATTTTATAAATAGTTTCATTGTTTCCTTTGTGACAACAAAAAAAAACACAACCCAGCAAAAGTGTTCTTTAATGTAACATTATAATTTATTTAATCCTATTGATGTTAAACGACTATTATCTATGGTAGAAAATAATTGGCAATAGCAGTATTTGAATTCTTGTCATTATATCTTTTCCACCCATATTGTGCTTATAAAAGAATTGCCAGCCGGGTTTTATATTTAATCATCATATTTACTGCAAATATTGTTATTAAATAGTTAAAGCAATATTTAAATTATACATAAAATAAATTATATATAATTTATGTATAAAATTATATAAAATTTAACTAGAGGTATTTTTTTTCAAACGCGATAGGAATTTAAGAAATATCACAAAAAATTAAGGGCCTTATTTTGCAAAACACAACGCTTAGCGTTGCTAAATTTTGTGTGTATTTTTTTTATGAAATTTAACTTTTTCCATATAAAATTTATCAACGCTTGGCGTTTGCTTCTAAATTATAATACAAAAAAATTTTTTGGTCGTTATGAATTTTGAGCATACAAGAGAATTTTAATATCGAGCCATAACCGCCAAAAAACGTTAACGGACAATTTTTTGGCGAAAATCGATTATTGAGCGATTGATGCGGGAGGGGGAAATTCTCCCCAAATGGTCTTCCTACACCTATGATTTTAGTTAGTATGGTACTTTGTTCAAAAAACTGTACTGAGTTATGACAAAAGACTTAAGAAACAAACCTGCCTACTTATTCACCATACAGAGTTTCTTGCCTAAGTCTTTTGATTTTACCCAGCTAAAAGCTTCTCTTTACACTCACTCTACAGCCAATGAAATGCATTAATACTCATATTTTTTTATAAACAAAAATCAATTAATTTTTTGTTCGCACATCAAATAATTCTGCCAAAAAAAACGGACTTCAATACAAAGATCTTTAAAAAAAAATATTTAAATCTGTTGGTTAAGAAGAAGTATGTGAAATATAAAATTAAATTTTAATGGGCGTGCTGCCGCCCTTTTTTTTCTTTGAACGCAAGATTGTGTGTTTTTCAGAGCTCAGGATGTGTGTTAAGCTTTGTAAAAATCGGTAAAATAGAACAGCTTAAAATAAAATATTTTTTCAACTGAAGACTGTTTTTGGAGCTAAAGGTGTGTGGTAAGTTTTGTAAAAATCGGTTAAGTAGAACCACCTGAAATATAATAATAAGAACAAGGTGTTAGCCAGGTTTCGCAGCAATCAAATAAGTATAACATCATAAAATTAAATTTTAAAAAATTGTGGGCTTGTCCCCGCCCACAATGTGATGAAGTAACAATGTCAAAAAAAAAAAATACAGACAAACTGATAACCTCCTCCTTTTTTGAAGTCGGTTAAAAATTAATTAACAATTTTTAAGTTTATTTAACTCTATTCTAAGTTAAGTAAAAAAAGATTAAAAAAAATAACAGTGAATTATTTGCAATTGTTTAAGAATTTATTAAGCATATACCCGTAATTCTCTTTAAATCAAACAAGCCTTAATTTATTCTGCATAAAGCAAAAGCTTTAAGAAAGTCTAAAGGGAACAAAAAACAATTGTGTGTGAAAATTTATGCTCAACATGTTGTGTTTAAAATTTCAAAAATGTTAGCAACTTTAAATGGTTACATTATTTTTCATGCACATAAGCATAGCAAATAAACTAATGGCTTATGGGAAATTCATTTAAAAAAAAGAACAAAAGAAAACATTTTAACACACACACAAAAAAAGTGTCATGTCTCCAGTGAGTATTACACACTAGCATTAGCCAACTAACTGGCAATTCCTTAAACGTACTCGTTCTTATCGCACACATT
The DNA here is from genome assembly GCA_936439885.1 of Nowickia ferox. Classification (NCBI taxonomy): domain Eukaryota; kingdom Metazoa; phylum Arthropoda; class Insecta; order Diptera; family Tachinidae; genus Nowickia; species Nowickia ferox. The sequence goes on from OW387027.1 coordinate 75,761,990, forward strand.
AACATTCAGCTCAAAAAGACTTGCATTAACACTTACCTTTTAAGGCTAAATGTAACATAATTTAGTCATGGATTAAAGCAGCTCGTTTCACTTAATACCCAATTTAAAGTCTCTATTTAACATAAAAATAAACTTGGAAATCAATGCTTTTCTCTGGCATTATTTTTATATTTGTATATAAATTGTAAGCCCAACAATTGTTTATTTGCTAATTCTAATCCATTTCAAGTGTTTGCGATAGAAATCTTTAATGTGTTTCAAACATGTACAGCAAATGGAGCAACAAAAAGATTTAGATATATATTTATATAAATTTATTTCTTTATATGTAGAACATTTAGTAGTAAGATCTTTCGCTAAAATGTTTTGTGTGTTTGGAATACAAAATTATTGTTGTTTTGATACGACTTTTGAGGAGCAGTAGAGTTTGTTTTACGGCTGAATGATTTAGAAATGTTTGTTGTATGTGGAATAATGATTAAAATGCTACAACATTGCTGTAATTTAATTTATGGGGTTTTCTAGTTGATGTGTGATAAATAAGCAAAATTCAGTGCAAATCTTTTTTATAGAATTAAAAAATTAAATCATGTTTTCAATTGTTAAGTGTTAAATAAAATGTGGAATAATAACAATATTAAGAAATTGTGTGTGACAAGAAGAAACTTGAAGAGATAATTTATTAAGAAATTTAAAAAAATTTCAAAAATAAGAAAACATCTGCAAACATAATTGTATGACGGATTTTATACACGCAAAGTGTACTTTCCAAAGTCTTCAGTTTATTAAAGAGAAAGGAAAAGCTCAAGACTTTGCAAAGTAAACTTTGAGTGAGAAAAAACTGTCTAACATATACTTCAAAAAAAAAATTATTGCAATAAAATTAAATTATTACTAAAACCTCGAAAACTAACAGATAAGCTCAGCTTTGTGTATTCGACATTATTCTCTCTTACATACTCCTGATCTTTCTATCTCTATCTTTATTTCCATCTCCATCTCCATCTCTATCTCTATCTCCATCTCCATCTCCATCTCTATCTCCATCTCCATCTCCATCTCCATCTCTACCTCTATCTCTATCTCTATCTCTATCTCGATCTCTATCTCTATCTCTATTTCTATCTCTATCTCTATTTCTATCTCTATATCTATCTCTATCTCTATCTCTATCTCTATTTCTATCTCTATCTCCATCTATATCTCTATGTCCATCTCCATCTCCATCTCTATCTCTATGTCCATCTCCATCTCCATCTCCATCTCTACCTCCATCTCTATCTCTATCTCTATCTCTGTAAAATCAGTGTAAGTTTTTTTTTGTGAACTTTCGAAATTTTAAAACAAAATTCTTATATATTTTTATAAAATTGTATTTATTTCCTTTAATTCATAAAATACAGCTTAAGCTACACTTTTGCATTAACTTCTTCCTGCCGCAGTTATCCTAATTGCCATAACAAGTAACGCATTGACTGACTAACTCGTCAAACATTAACTTCAACATGTTAATAATATTCTTGTTTGTTATAAGTTATGCAAGAGCGTCATAAATCAAAACGCAATTTAATTACTGTCCATTTATCAGTGTCCCAGACGCACTGTATTTACGTCACTGTCTGGCATTTAAACGGAAGTTGAAATTGTTTTCTATTCTCTTTATTGAAAGAAGAAAAAAAGAACAGCAAATTTGATCTTTTAACTAGCAAATTATCGTGAGTGAAACAAGTTTCCCTTTTAAAAAATGTTGATCATACCAGTACGAGTGAGAATGTTATCGTGTTGCATTTATTTTTATGTTGCTGTTTTTTTTTTTTTTTTGCATAAATTGCCTTTAACCCAAAATTATTAGTTGAAAGTTATGGGAAGGAAAATGTCAGACGCGCTTAAGACTTGAAATAAAAAATGAAATCCACTAAATTGTTTCCTCTGGCCACAACAGCATCCACACAAAAAAAAAGAATTTTAAATCAACGTCTCGGAATATAAGAATTTTCGTAATTTTTTTAGGAATCTTATGATTTATATCTTGGTGGAAAGAAGAAGCCTTAAGACTGAAAACAATAACATGGGAAGACAAAATTATTCTGTAGCAATTTTTTTTCTTTTAGTTTTTTTTTTTTTGCATTAAAAAAATAAAGCAAATACCAAAAATAAGAAAAAGTGTAGATGAGAGTGATTTAAGATCTAACAAATAAATTCACACACACGCATTTGAGTTTGTGTACTGCCGATGCAATCGTGTAGATGAAGTTTTGTGAAGTATGTGCTAAATACACTGAGAGAAAAGGAAAACTTTAGATTGTAAAAAATACCAGAAAGAGTGATAAATATTTTTTTTTTGG